>PUFA01000348.1:600000-1036894 GCA_003508835.1 Eonycteris spelaea | reverse complement strand
AGGCCCAAAAAGATTATGGGTCTCGCGTCACTCCCTTCGATCTCCGGAGGTTCTGCCAGTTAGATTGGCCCAATTTGGAACAGGGTGGCCATCAGAGGGGTCACTTGACCTGCAAACAGCCTTTCAGATGAAGAAACTGAAATGCAGGAAGTTTAAATAATTTACAGTGATGGAAGTGAGTTTGTTTTTAATATTGAAAATACAAGAGTTTAAAAAAAGCAAATAGGAGACTGTTAGGCTAATCTTTCTTTATATTTTAGATTAGAGCAGGGAAGAGCAGTAAGAAAATGGTTGTGTAAGTGGAGATTAGAAGCAGGGATGTCATTGAGAGATAGTGGAGAGATAGATGTGCCTTTGTGTTGGATGTCTGAGTCTAGAGAGTAACTGAATGTGAATTTGATTAGAAGGTTCACAGAGGGTCTGTGGGGCAGAATTCTAGATGGTAGAGTCTCCTTTCTAACTGGTTCTTCGGTTTGGGTTGGAGCTTATTCTTATGGGAAGGTGGATTTGTGAAAGAACTCTGCTTTGGTTGGTTTAGAAAGAAATAAGCACTTATAGATAAATTAAGTCTTCCCAAAATTGTACTATAAAAAATATATGCCTTTAAAAGTTATAAAATTGGTATATTCATAAATTTACTAACCTATTGAATGCTGATATATAAAACACAGTTTACAATTGCCTACTTCATTGTTTTCTCTATAAATTAAGGCTACTAAGAGTTATAAATTCTAGTATATGTAAATGAATTTAGGAATAACACAAATGAAGGAAAAATTCTGTATGCAAAGTATGCAAGGAAAATAAAATGTGTTTTGAGATATGAAGGATGTGTTTTCTAAAAAAAGGAGAGTAATTTTATCCTAAAATAGTTTCAGGTTATTTAAAGGTCATTTGAGGCACAAAAGAGGAAAATAAAGGTAAAAAGAAAAAGAAAATCTTGTTTTATATAGTCAAGTTGGCTAAAATTAAATGTATTTATCATAAGGTTTTAAAATAAACTTTAATATCAACAGTGTATTGACACAAAACTAGAGTTTGGATTATTAGTCTGTTCCTAATAAGAGATTGTAAAAGATTTTTCTTTACCTGTGAGCAATACACTTAGAAACAAAGATTCTATATCTTATCAAAATAATTTATTGTGCTTTATAGTCTTTATTATGTCTTTGATATTAAAAAAAAACTGAGTCTTCTTAACATTAAGAGTGCTAAGGTTTTTTATATAGTCATATTTACCTTTGAAATCTTTTATTATCACTTTGGTTAAATAGATAACTAAGTATTGTTTCATAGTGACCTGTGATCCTATTTAATCAAGTGATCAAACCTTGTGACATTATGAAATTTCCCAACATAAAATCTAAATGGATCTTTTATTTTATCTCAAAATAACTTTAGACTTCCCAGAGGGCACCTGGAAAATCTCAAAGGTTTGTTTTTCACTTTGTAAAAGAGAAATGTTAAGCTAATTCAGTCTATTATATATTAAATTATATGGAAGCATTGTCAAGTAATAAATGATGCTTAACCTTCTTTAAGTTACATTTTTATGAATACATGTTACTAATACAAGTGTTTTGAAATTGTATAAAGTTCCTAGAAATTTGTCAATATCTTACTATTCATATGTCCTTGTATAATGGTATCAGTCATAATTTCAGTTATTATAAATTATTGTATGTCATAATATCAAGAATGGACCTGACTATTCAGAAACAAAGGGCTTATAAGAAGCAAAGGGCATGGCTCTGATTTAGGCCATGACAGTAAAACTATTACAATAATTAGATAGCTATGATTTGAGTGAATATGTGTCTTAATATTGAAATTGGAATTTCAGATAACAGGAAAGATCTGTATAACTGGAAACATCAAAACCCTTCTTTCTCAGAGAAACCACAGGACTAATCTCTCCTTTAGAGACTATTTCTTTACCCATCAGCCCACCTGGGATACTGTCAACAGCTTCTCCAGGTCCTTTTTGCCTTGGAAGAACAGAACAGATTCTCCAGAGGCTGCCAAGACTGTACATGACCCAAATGGGCAGCCCACCACTAATCCCACCCATGTCCACCATGTCCTCCGTACACCCGTCCGCCTTAGGACCCCAACACCGAACAAGGTAAGGAGGCTCTCAATCGGTATCGCCAGCTTCTGCTCTAGGGCCTCTGGCTGCCGCCAAAAACCTACTAACCTTTCTAAGGTAAGCGAGTCATCCAGGCCAAGGATGAATCACCGGCGGCGTTTCTAGAACGACTCTTAGAGTCTTACCAGTTATACACCCTATTGACCCAGAGGACCCAAATAATAAAACTTTGCTTTGTCAGTCAGTCAGCCCCAGATATTAGGAAAAGAAGTAACAAAGGATAGGAAGGTTTAAGGACAAGAATTTGACTGAGCTAGTTAAGGTAGCCCTGCACATCTTCAACAACCGGGATGAAGTTAATATCACCCAGACTAAGAAAATGACTAAAGTCCTACTTACAACAATAAGCCCCACATTCAGTTCTTGAAAATTTCTGCTCTTAACCCAGCCACTCTTTTGCCTGATGATGACCCTCAACAGCCATTACGTGAGTGTCTCGAGTTCTTGGATAGCATCACCTGCCTCAGACCAGACCTGACTGATGTCCCGTGGCCACAACCAGATGCCACACTGTGCACCGATGGGAGCAGCTTCATCTCAGAGGGAGTCAGGTATGCTGGGGTTGCAGTAGTTAGCGGAGGGACTGTCATCTGGGCTCAGGCCCTGAGCCACAGAACATCAGCTCAGCGAGCTGAACTCATCACTGTGACCCAAGCACTCCGATGGGGTAAGGAGAAGACAGTTAACATCTATGCAGATAGCAAGTATGCTTTTGCTACTACACATATTCATGGGGCACTATATAAAGAGAGAGGCTTACTCACCTCAGGGGGGAAGGAAGTCAGGAACAGAGAAGAGATCCATCCCAGCTCTCCTTGAAGCCATCTGGCTGCCTAAGAAAGTAGCCATCATACACTGTTCAGGTCTCCAGAGAACTGAATCTGAGGTGACTCGGGGCAATTTCTTTGCTGACCGGACCGCGAAGGAAGCCGCCCAAAAACCAGTGGGGCCTACTGACATTCTGCCAGTTCTGCCCCCCAGAACGCTCTCAGACTCACTAATCTACACCCCTGGGGAGCTTGACCTAAGCGGTAAGCTGAGTAGGGTAAAAGGACCCACTGGATGGATCCACCTCCCGGATAGACACACCCTGGTACCCAGTGCCCTAGGTCGGGAATTGGTCTCACTAGCACCCACCTCGGAGAGACAAAGTTAATTGAACTTTTAAAAAGAAACGATTATATCCTAGGGCTACACAAAACTGCCAAAGAGGTAAGAACAAGATGTCATATCTGCGCCCAAGTTAACCCTGGGCCTCCTCTTGAAGTACAAATTAGATCAAGACTCAGAGGCCAAGCCCCAGGAGAACATTGGGAATTCGATTTTATAGAAATAAGCCCTGGAACTTTTGGATTTAAGTATTTACTTGTGTTCATTGACACCTACTCAGGATGTACTGAAGCCTTTCCGACTAGAAGAGAGAAACTGCTCAGGTAGTAGCTAAAAATTAGTATCACAAAATAGTACCTCGATTCGGTTTACCATTAACACTGGGGGCGACAATGGCCTGGCATTCATCGCCACAACAAGTCAAGCCGTAGCCAAAATGTTAGGTATTGACTGGAAACTACACTGTATATATAGACCTCAGAGTTCAGGCCAGGAAGAAAAGGATGACAGGACATTAAAAGAAAACTTTAACACAAGTTCAAATTAGAAACTGGTGAAAACTGGGTAAGCCTCCTTCCCTCCCCTCTGTTAAGGACACAATGCACCCCCTACTGTAAAGAGATCACACCTTATGAAATCATGTTTGAAAGACCTTTTGTTTGTTTTGATATATTCATTTACTGCATCAACCGTGTCAAATCTGTAAAATGAAATAAGAATCTTGTATATTAATTCATATATGTAAGACTAATGTGTTCATAAAGCATAGATCTTGCTTTAATTGTATAGCTTTAGGTAAGACTTGCTGTTTTTATGCTAACCATTCTGGAATTATAAGAGACAGCCTAGTGCTAATAAGACAGAGGGTTAAAGACAGAGAAGAACGACTTAAGCGTAGAGAATTTTGATATGAAGGACTTTTTAATAACACCCCTTAGTTAACAACTCTCCTGACATCCATTACAGGCCCTCTTATCCTAGTCTTCCTAGGCCTTCTGTTTGGACCCTGTATAATTAATTGGATAACTGCCTATGTCAAAAAACGGGTACAGGCAGTAAAACTCATGGTCCTCAGAACAAACTACCAACCTCTTAAGGTTAAAGATTCAATGATTTGAATTCCCTTAGAAAACCAGTGGGGAATGTAACAGTGTAAAAGTGCATTACAATAACATCTTCCTTGTTCACATCTCCCCTCTTTATTTCGGCTGTGACCACTTTGGAAAATATATTGTTATGGGTTATTAGTATCAATTCCTCAGTAAGTTAGTCCCAAGAACAGGACAGAGAGTGATATCTCCAGGTGCCAGCTGCCTAAGAGAAAATAGCTCCCAAGATTCCCAAGAAGAAAAATCAAACAATATTGCCGCTGGAATATAGATAACAAAGCTGTCCACCAGAAACCATATTTCTTTGTGTAAGACGCTAACCGCCAACATCTGCTTCTGTAATCTGCTTGCTTGCCTAATCAAAGCCCACCAAGACATAGTTTTGGGCTATATAAGCTGCCTCCTCTGGAAGCTCGGGGCTGATTCTCCAGTGGGGAGAATCAGTAGCTGACCGGCTAATAAAGGCTCGTAATTAATCTCAATTGGCTCTGTGGGTCTTAGATTTGAACGCGCCACAACACAGGTCCATGGAGACAGAACAACAACCCCACTGGCCACGGGACCAAGCCACAGGACCAGGCCACAGGACTAGATGGGTGGCACCATGGCTGATTTAGAACCCAGCACAATGACCAATTACCCCAGCCCCGTCCAATCATCCAATCAGTAGCACCCACCCCATCTCCCTTAGTTTCCATGATGACTGATTTTTCCCTGTATGATCTGTACTCCCAAGAATCTGGGGGGCGGGGGTGGCGGGGTAGGTTGTTGAGAGCAATAGCTTGCCTGTGTCTCTGGGACTTGCAACTCCCTAAGATTGTGCTGGCTGGAAAATTACTGCTTGGCTATCCCCCATGGGAACATAATGTATCACCCATGGGAACATAACATTCTAACAATAAGGTTTCTGCTTCTGTACCCCCACTTGCACAACCAACATGTGGATTGACAGTTAGTAAAAAGAAGAAAAATAGACTTGTGTGTTCAAACAGAATGAAGAATGGGGTTTAGAGCTTAAAAACCCTGTACCTCTGCATTTTGGGGGCTGCTTAATTTGGGGTCTGTGTACCCCTGGCAGACCCAGCTGGCTGAATAAAGAGTGTGTTTAGCATAACTCACTGATTTCTGGTGGTCTGTGTGTTTATTGGGGGCTGGTGGCTACAACAAGATAAATCTTAGTTTTTTTGCTGTAAATCTGTATTTATCTTTTCTTTGACTCAGATATGCACAGGCAGACAGACCCTTTTTGTTCTGGTAACAAAAATAAAAAGGTTTTTAAACTTTAAGTGATACGATTATAACCCATGATTTCAGTTATTTGATTGCCCTGGGAATTGTCTGAAAATGTAAAACCTATGACCAGTCCTCAGGAGGTAGGCATCCAGGGTCTGAGAGTATTCTAAGTTCCCTGGCAGGCTCTGTGCTATGCTTTCTGGCAATATTTAACTGTGAGAATTAGAAACTCCACAAATTCCCTACATTACACATGTAAAGCAAATAATAGAAACCAACTTGAGTTACCTTAAAGTGGGGGCGGGGGGAGAGTACAAACTTTTCCACAGAATCTAACCAGAGGATTGAAATCTCCTTCAGGAGGAAGTAACCAGGATCTGAGAAGACACCAGCCACCCAAGGCAGCTCTGCCTTCAGGATCTTTCTCGTTGGCTCCACAGGTTCTCTTGTCTCCATTCTTCTCCTTATATATGTAGACGGCTCTGTCTGTTTCTTATGCATAGAACAAATTGATGACTCTCGACAGTCGATGAATTTATATACCTTCAAGTCAGCTACAGCCACAAGTCTGCCGGAGGGATGAGGTTCAGTTTGAATTTCCAGCTGTCCAGGGCTTTTCAAACTCTAGCGTGCATCAGAGTCACCTACAGGGTTCCTGAAAACACCGACTGCTGGGCCACACTCCCAAACTTTCTGATTCATCAGGTGTGGTGGAGTGGGCTCCGATAGCTTGTATTTCTAACAATTCCCAGGCGATGCCCATGCTGCTTGTCCCGGAATGCACTTTAAGAACCGCTATTTAACACTTTTATTAGAGAATCCTCAGCCTTGGCATCCCCTGGGAGTTTATCAGAGATGCAGCATCTGCGGAATCACCCTAGACCTACTGAATCGGACTCTGCATTTTTAACAAGATCCCAGGTGATTAGTGTGTACGTTTTTGTGTGTACTCATCACACACTTTTGGACCGAGACAGACTCCAAAGGAGGCTAGAGATAAATTTCAATTTACAGAGAGCGTCTCTGAGGCAAGCGTTAGCAAGGAAGGCTTCGGTTACGCCTGGGACACAGGAGCGGGACAACAACCCGGCGGAGCGTAAGGTTCGGTATTCCCAGGCCTCCACAACGCCCCCTCCACCTCCTTGTGGCGCCGCGCCCCGCCCCTCCCGCGGAGCCGCGCGCGTTAATTGGCCAGAGGGATCACTCCCCACCGCGTCCCGCCCGGGATCCGTTCGGCCCCGCCTCCTCGCTGAGGGCGGGTACTGCGCAGGCGCTAACGCCGAGATCTCCCCACGCGTATTTGTGGGTCCTCCCGACCACCGAGCCCTTCTCCTAGAGCAGCTTCTCCACCCCCGAGGAGGCACCCACTTCTCTTTTCCCCGGCTGCCTAACAAACCCATCACCTGGAAGTGCAGACGTTCCAGAGGTACTTAGCGTGCGTTTTAGAGCGACTATCGTTTCTCTTTCAACACCCCACAAACGATTTTTGGATGCTTTCCCTTTGGCAGAGAGATGAATGAGGCACAGTCCCTGTCCACATAAAGGATTGTAGGATTAGGTGATAAATGCTGTACCTCCTAGAAGCTGGAGGCGCGGAGCCAAATAGAGAAAGCTGTCATGGAGGGGTAACGGCCCTGAACCCGGCAGTTGCCTGCCGTGTAGGAACTCAGATGTTTGGTGACTGGAGAGCATTCCGGGTGTTAGGTGGCTGTCTTGAAAACGTCTCTGTGCAGGGCGCGTGGGTGACTGAAGATAAAGCTGCAGAGGTAAGTAGGTTTGATCCTGAAGGGCTTTAATGTGCATAATAAGAAATTTAAACAATGTCCTGAGTAGCCTAGACGGTATTTTAATTAGGATATACAAACATATGGACGCTTGATTTGCATTTTAAAATATAACTGGCAGCCAGGCTGGGTTGGAAGAGGAAAAATCTGAAGGCTGTTGGAGTATGGCGACAGAATGGAGTTTCGTATCTTCCACTAAGATGTAACTTCCATGAGAGAAGGACTGTGTCTGTTTAGTTCACTTCTCTTACCAGCATTTAGAAGAGTACCTGGCACGCCGTAGGCCCTGAACAAATGTTTGTTGATTGGATGAATGTGTTAGCCTTACGCTTGATGGGATTTCCCAACTGATTGGATAGTAGATGAAAGTGGGAAGTAGAGGAGACCGATCCCTGAAGATTGGAAGAACACTAATAATGAAATCCTTCTCAGGTTATTGCTGAGCACTTTTTCTGGGCTGGCCACTGACAAGATGTTGTAGTACAGAAGTCCAGAACAGGCTCCAACTTCTGGTGTGGTCAAAGGAGGGGCTCAGAGCCCAGAATGTGCTAACAAGTACCAGTTCTAGTGTTACCACTCCTAACATAATATGTCAGTTTCCCTTCTGCCCACTTACATGACTAAATTTGAGAAGTACCTGCCTTTTTTGTTTTGTTTTGAATATTACTATCCACATGCATAGAATCCATATGACTAGTTGTTTACCTTCACAGATAATGTAGGAATGAATATCTTCATGCCTTCCTTTTTTTCTCTCTTGTTGAATATTTTCCCACAAGAGATTCTAGTCAAATAATTTTACAGCTTACAGGTCTTACTATATATATTGTCTGATTGCTTTCCAAAAAGTAAATAATGGCAACGGCAACATCCATTTATGCAACAATTACAAATTGATTATCTAGTGGTGCTAGGTACTGAGCTGGGCTCTAGGGGCATAATGTGAGCAAAACAGACATAGGGCCCTGCCTTTATGTAGCTTCCAGTCAAGTACAGGAGGGTGGCATTAATCACATCATCACACAAACTGAAGATAGTGTCAATTAATAATACTGGCCATTAGCCAAGAGGCAGAAACCAGTTTTACAACAATTTCAGCATCACTGGTGGTGGTTTGGGGATTTTGTTTTTTATTTTACTACTGTATTAGCTAAATAAAGTTTTCTCAGAATTGCTTTGCTTGTTTTGGTTTTTAATAAAGCAGAATAGTTTCTTCCTGGCTCACCTGCTGCTTATGGAAACTCCTCTATTGTAAGCCAACAAAAAATTACAAATTTATGCCTAAATTTTTAAAAGATGAATAAGTAGACTGTACTTATGAATTCATCCTTTTCTCTCCTATTTATCCTTTAACTGATTTCTCCTCTCCTCTGAGTGGACATCTGTCTCTTAGCTGAAGCTGTACCTGATTTGAATCCGAGCTCCTCCACTTCTAGCTCTATGACCTTGGGCAGATTACTTAACCTTTTTGGGCCTCAGTTTCCTCATGGGTCAAATAGAGCCAATGATAGCACCTTTCTGGTGTGATTTTTGGCCATATGCAGGAAAAAAACAGACAAGAGCAGAAGAGTCTTTGGCTTCTGGTAAAATTAATTACCGGTACTCAAACCAATACTTGTGTGACTCACAAAAACTGTGTTAACAAAGATAGAAATGTGCAGGTTACAGTTTTATATTCTTAAAATGTAGGAAAGGTAACGTTCTCCCTATCTACGGGAGACCTCACCTAGTCTAGATGACAGAGAAGGTCTTCCCTAAGGCAGAGTCTTAGAGCTAAAGCTCAGGTCAGTCAGGGCACAACCTGTCATCTTACTCTCCTCTCTCACGTATCCAACCTATCAACAAAACCTGCTGATTGTACCTTCTGACCACCTTTTCTAAATCCCTTCACGTCCCCGACTCTGTAGACCAGGTCACCAGTCTCTTGTCTGGGCAACCACAGTAACCTCCTAACTGGCCTCCTGTTTTATTCTTGTCCCTACAGCCTACTCCCCAATAGCAACCAGAAGGATCTTTTCACAATGGATTATTTTACTCCATTGCTCAAAAGCCTCCTATGTTTTTCTATCACACATAAAATTAAATCCAGCTTCCTTACTATAGTTTACAAGGCCCTACATAATCTTCCCCTGGCTAGTTCTCTGCCTTCATTTTCTGTCACTTCCTTTGCCCACTCCACTCAACTCACATCAGCTTGCTGGCTGCGCCTCAAACAACCCTTGTACATTCCCTCCTGAATGTGTTTCACTTGCTGCTCTGTCTGCCTGAAATGTTCTTCCTCATTTACCTGCATGACTCATTCACTCACTTCAGTGTTCTGCCCAGGTGTCACCTCTCCAGAGTGGGCTTCTTTGGACACTAGTATCCTCCAACGGTATCCTGTTCTCTCACAATTCCTTTACCATGCTTTGTTTTCATAGCACTTTCAACTCCTGACATTATTTAGTTATTGTTCAATTATTTTTTGTTTTCCCCACTAAAATGCAAGTTCGGGGAGAACAGGAACTTATTTAGTGTCAGTGCAAGCACATATAGGTGCTCAATAGTATTTGTTGAGTGAATGAATGAGCCAAATAAGAAAAAGGAGGAGATGGATGTTCCAGATAGAAGGCCTATGCAGAGGGCCTTGTGGCCACTAGGGATTTTCAGAACTAAAAGGCAGCCTGTGGGGATGGGGTACAGACAAGGAGAGGTAGCATTAAAGAGAAAAACCACAGGCCCAAAAGGGTGTCACTTGTGCTAAGGCCAGTGATTTCAAACCTGGATTAATTCCTGACCTAACTGCAGTTTCAGCCTCTCTCAGAAGTGTTATCTTGATCACCAGTCTGGAACTTTATGATCATGCACAAGTAAGATAACCTGTCAAGATACCCTGGTTTAAATATAATCTTTTGTTAATGGCTCCCTTGCCCCATCCTTTTTCCTATAGAAAACATTCCATTTTGTACAACCCCTTGGAGAGTCCTTCTAGTTGCTAGAGAGGATGCAGCCCAATTTATGAATTTCTTAATAAAGTCAGTTAGATCCTCAATATTACTCAATTGAATTTTACTTTTTAACAGTAGTAATGAAGAGATGAGGCAGAGTTAAGCATGGACCAGACAGACTATAGAGGACATTTTAGGTCGTATTACAAGATTTTGGCCTTTGTTCAAAGGGCAATAAATTGAGAATTGTGTTTTTCTAAGACCCTTCTGACTACTGGGTAAATCGATGGTAACTTGCCAAGAATGGATGTGTGTGGGGCCAGTGAGGTAGCTGTTGAAGTCATCCAGGCAGAGATGACAGTGGTTTGCATTTGGATGCTGGTTGTAGATGGAGAAACATAATTTGGATATAACATTAACAGGGACTGTTTCTTATCCCCATGAAACAAGGTGGATGACTATGCTAACAAGACCTGAAAAGACACAAAATCAGACTTAAGATCTCTTTGTTGGCACAGAATTGAGCCAACTGAATGAGGCATTCTTTTTTCCTTACATTATGTACATTCAACAAACTCTGATGCAGCTTTTGCCATGCACCAGGCCTGTGCCAAGAGCTACAGCAGATACAAAGATGATTCAAGTACAGTAGGCCACTCCACAGAAGTAACATCCTAATAAAAATAATATCCTTTTGGCCTCCTGGATCCCTTGCCAATACGTACCCTTTGTCTCCGGCCATGGTCTGCTACATATTATATACATCTTTTTATCCCCTCTGCTTACCCCAAGGCCTGGCCAAAATTAGGTCCTCAATGCATCTTTGAATGAATGAATTTTTCTCCTTGACTATTATGCTAGTGGTCATAATGGAGCCAGTTCCTAAACTGAGTTTTCTGTCGAAATTTACTGAGCTCATATCAAAATCATGGAAATGGAAATGGAAAATTTCTATGGCCTAGTGACACAATGTCATAGCACAGCGCATTACCATTGTGTTATAGTTGCCTACAGTATTTAGTGCACTAACATGCTCTATAGGTTTGTAGCCCATACTGTAGAGGAGCAGAATTTATCACCCTAAATATATCTACTCAGCATAAGGATTATCTTAGACTGGTTAATTTTAAGAAACAGCAGACTTGGGAGAAACTGAAAACTAAGCAGAAGTCACCTTTTGTAATCTTATCAAAGCCGAAGGCCAAGACTTAAATCTGCATAACAACCTTAAACCTTTTTACTGTGCTTTTCTGGTAACCTCCCATACCTGACTCCCTCCACCCCCAACATGTTTTCCCTTCAGGATGGTTTCAGCCATTTTGGTGAGTTACTCAGTTTTCTTGGGTCTCTCCCAAGTATACTGGAAGTACACATGTTGTTAAACTTTTGTTTTTATCCTCCTAATCTGTCTTTTATTACAGGGATGTCTCAGTCAAGAACCAAGAAGTGTAAAGGGAAAAATATTTTCCCTCCCCTACAGAGCAATAGGCTATACCATCTAGGTTTGTGTAAGTACACTCTATGATGTTTGCACAAGGAAGTCACCTAATAACACATTTTTCAGAACATATCCCCATCATTAAGCACTGCATAACTGTACTATTGTTGGCTTTATTTTTTATTTAATAAATATTTATTGAACACTGACCTTATTCTAGGAGCTGGAGATGCAAGAATAAAGAAGATAAAGTCCCTGCCTTCATTGAACTTACATTCTTATGCGTACTGGAGCACTGTGGGTCAAGGTTGTTAAAATAAAATAAAAATTAACTGAGTAAATTTGAAGATCTAATTGACTTTGTTAAGTGACTTATTGGGCAGCATCCCACCTAGCAACTAGAAGGTTGCTGTTAACAAAAGAAAAGAAAGTTACTTTTAGACCAGCTCATCTTCTTTTAGAGGAAAGGGAATGGCTTGGGTTTTTACAATGCAGATTGTCTCTTTTCGATTGTCTCTTTTCTGTTGAGGAGAGAGGGGAAATGGAGGGAGCCTTTTGAAAGATTTACCTTATTGGTGCTTGACCAGAAAATTCCAGACTGATTGGTTAAGATTACTTTTCTGGGAGAAGTTGAAACTGCAATTAGGTCAAGTATTAAATTTAGGTTTGGTATCATGTGCTTTTAGCACTGACTGATGCTATTTGGGGCCCGTGGTTTTCTCTTTAATAAGGTAAAAAGAATTTGAAAGTCACTACCTACCCAGTTCCATCACTGCAAAAATAGATGCCATAGGAGCCTGTAGCATTTCCCTTTTCCATGTTTCGTTGCTTCTCGCTGCCAAAGTCCTCATTGCCCTTGAGCCCACATAGCAGGCCTTACCTCTCAGGTGCACCCACAAGATGCTTTATCTAAATAATATTTAAAAGATTGGGCCCTCTCTGCAAGTAATGGCAACAGCTTTCCTTTTAATTCCCATTAATGGTATCCCGTTATCATCCACTGCAGTCTCTAGGTGTATGGTTAACAGATCCAGTTTTCTATCTTCTTGCATTTTAAGAGTAACAGGCTCTGGAAACCCTAGTACTTATGATTTTTTTTGCAGGCACTGAAAAGTCACGTAGCTTCCAGGGTCCTAGAGATGGTCTTAGGGAGGAGAGCGGGTAAATAGGGTTAGACTCGTCCCTAAAATTATGTGATCCATGCCTGAGGCTCAACCTCTCTCTTTCCGCTATTTTCAGTCCAGGGGGCTAACCACCGAGACATAGTCTCAGATTTTCTTGAGGCAGCCTCCGTGGAGAAAGGCATACGCAGAACACCCAGAAAGACGAAAGTAGAGACAGAGCAGCACCGTACGCGCACAAGCGCCGTGGGAGTACGGTCCCGGCGTTCTCATCACAGAGTGGAAAGGGCGGGGCGCCTCTCGGTCGGCGGGGGCGGGGGGGGGGCGGGCTCGGCTTCGCCTACGTGAGGCAATTGGCTCTGCGTAGGGAACGGGCCCGCTTCCGCTGGACGCCGGAAATGCTTCTCCGCCCCTGTCAGTGGGCCATGGAGACGGTGGCACAGTAACGTCTGAGGGGTGAGAATTGCGGGCGGCGGCCATGGAGGCAGTGCTAAACGAGCTGGTGTCTGCGGACGACCTGCTGGTGAGGCCTGTCCCCGAGGGAAGGAAAGGAAAAATTCGGGTGGGCGGGTCCTGAGGAGAGTCCGGTAGGGGCCAAACTCATCCCATCATCAACTTTGCTAAGGGAAGCCGAACTTCGGCTCCCGGCAGCCTTTGCAGCGTCCGGCTCTTGCCGAGAGGTTCCACTTGGCACCGGGACTAATGGGAGGTGTAGTTTCCTGAGCTACCACGCCTCAGACCCAGGGCCTGGAGTCTGGCATGTAAACACTGACGGGTTCTGGGTGCGTGCAACAGTAGGAGGTCAGGGTGCGGATCTGATTTTGAGTGCTCCTTCAGTAGCGGGGAACTAGCAACCATCATAAAGTTTCATACATTGTTCACTGTCTACGGCACAGTGCTCACCTAAATGCCGGCGATAGCTCAATCTTTGAGCTCTGGGAGGTAGGCACTATTCTTATTACTGTTTTGCAGATAGAAAAATGTCCAGACCCGACAGGGTGAGGCGGAGTGGGGGAAGCAGTCTCCAGCGAGGGACTGCGTGGGCCGTTGAGCATTTCTGACTGTTGTTGAACAGCGTGTTTACTGTTCAGCCACTCGGGGTCAGCTGCTCCGGGAGCGGTGCCTGGAGCCGCCACCAGGTGGCATCTCCTCGCCATACCACTAGGGGGAGGAAAGTAGAAGGGAATGGAGGACTGCCCAAGGAGGTAGCCTGCCGACAAGAAGCAAAAAGCCTGGGTTCCAGAAATGGAGATAGTAGAACCTGTGGTGCCAGGTATCAAGACCCATGAGGGAAATGTGGCAGAGACTGGGGAAGATGGATTGTAAGTGGGAAATGGACACCCAGGTCCTGACAGAGAATTGTTCGCCTCCTTCATTTCTAAATGACGCCTCTCCTCTCCTATGACAGAAGTTTGAAAAGAAATTTCAGTCTGAGAAGGCAGCAGGCTCGGTGTCCAAGAGCACGCAGTTTGAGTATGCCTGGTGCTTGGTGCGGAAGCAAGTACAACGATGACATCCGTAAAGGCATTGCACTGCTGGAGGGTGAGGTGCTAGGCTACCCGACTCTCCCCTTTCCATCTGCCGTCAGGGTCTGCTCTTCCGTGCAGCAATTGGTCATTTTCTCCCTCCATATCTCAAGTGCTGGGATCCTTTTTCAACATGGGGCCCTACAGTACAGTCACTTCACAGTTATTTTCCAATAAACTCATTGTGGCAAAGGGCTGTACATTAGCCTGGCTTCTTCCAGTATACTTCTGGATAATTATACCTCATCATTGTTTTGCCAGAGTCAGAGCATGTCGATTTCCACAGGACTTTAGTGATCTTCTAGTCTAACGATAAAGTAACTTGTCTGAGGTCCACAGCTAACTAATTAATAGTTGAATTGAGGCTCTTGTCTTGTCTGTCCCTGTCCTGTGCTCTTTGCCTCCCACGATGTTGTGTATTCACAGCTGCTGAAAACCTTTTGTGAGGGTGGCCTCAAAGAAGTGCAGAAGACAGTGCCAAAAGCCTGTGAACAGATGGTGCCTTACTGATGAGACCCCCGTTTCCTGTTGTTTTGAGATGGCTCACTATTTGCCAGAAGCCACAAAATTTGACCTTTAAATTTCTCTGTGCCCCTTTCTCTTGGTCAAGTAATCATGTGTAAGCAAATAGTGTACTAGCAAAGGATGCCTATTATAAATCTATAAAAATAAGAATCTTAATATGCATCTGATCCTACATTTGTCTGATTTGCCAGTTCCGAGTTTCCAGATATTCTCTACAGCAAGACACAGCAGTAGAAGAAGTAGTTTTCAAGGGTTGCCAGTTTAGTTGGGGAGACAGTATAGACACTTGGGAAGATTTATAAACACCTGCAAAACTACTTAAATTCTAGTACATAGAGTATGACTGAACACATAAGTGTTTGGGAAGTCACTGAATTAAGAGTCAGGTGAGGTCATTCAGGGAATGCTAATTAAAGGTGAGCTGATTTTTTAAAAGGGGTGACTAAAAAATTATTTTTAACATTATTTGGGCAATAACCAACTGTCATCAAAACAACAGATGTCAAAACTGAGTACAGAGAGGCCTTTTGACTTCTCCAGTGCCTTGATTTCTTTTCAATTCACTTGGATGAACCAGGGTTGACTGTAGGATTGGATCACTGGGTGTGTGGACAGCCTGGGTTCATGCTGCCCCAAGGACTCTGACTGGGAAGCTGAATGTGATGAGCTGAAACACAGGCTAAAGACAGTGACTTTCTCCTAGGATCATATAGGGATTCCCATAGTGGAAGGGGTCTCTGGGATTCAAGTACTAGGAAAAGAGAGAAGTGCTTTTCACCCTTTCTCCTTCCCTCCCCACCCCAGAGCTGCTGCCCATAGGGAACAAAGAGGAGCAGCGGGATTATGTCTTCTACCTGGCTGTGGGGAACTACCGGCTCAAGGTAAGGCAGAGAACTCCCTTGTTCCCACTCAACCCTACTGAGTGGGCCACATCACCCTCTCCTTTCTCTCCTCCAGAGTAGAGCCTGAAGAAGGCAGTAGGCAGGGGATGGTGATGGGTACGGGGGTACAAGATGATAGCAGGTCAAGATGCTGAGGGAAAGTGAGAGAGAGAATCTGGTGCCGAGGGTGTGGGGGAAAGGTGACGTCAGGATTGGGGTGCAGCTTCAAGTCTTAGGTTGTTATCTCCTCCCCTAGCTTATCACCCCCACACAGTTGGGGTTGTTTGTGGACTCTACTCCATTGGGTGGGGCTAGACTGAGGGAGGGGGTGGAGATAGAGGGAGGAACCCCCAGTGCAAGAAGGGAAGGCCTCTCTGAGGGGCAGAAGAATGCTGGAATACTTAGGGGTGACACTGTTTTCCCTGAGTTAGGAATATGAAAAGGCCCTAAAGTATGTGCGAGGGTTGCTGCAGACAGAGCCCCAGAACAACCAGGCCAAAGAACTGGAACGGCTTATTGACAAGGCCATGAAGAAAGGTGAATGCCTTCTTTTTTGTCTTCCTCCACTCCCAATCCTCCTGTCTCCCTGACCCTATCATCCTCAGGTCCCTCTCAGCTCTTAGTTTAGTTCTCTTCCCACCACACCCCCACACCTATGCCCGGGCCCTCTGGTATCACTTTAAATGACCCCCTCCATCAGTTTCTCCTCAAACCCCGGAAGCCTTCTATGTCCAACCTTTGGAGTCCCTTTTACTGTGACTCCATGCGGAGAGGCACATCTGTTGAGAAGCAGGCAGGGAGAAGGTGGTAGAGTCCTGCTGGGCTGGGGCTAGACTCCTGACAGTCTTTCTTTTCTTTTCTCCAGATGGACTGGTGGGTATGGCCATTGTTGGAGGCATGGCCCTGGGCGTGGCAGGATTAGCCGGACTCATCGGATTTGCTGTATCCAAGTCCAAATCCTGAACGAGACTGTACCTCTTCCTCTGCCTAAGGATACATGGGAGCCCCTGGAGGACACTTGGAGAGGGGCCTATCCATTCTTACTGTCCCTTTTTTTCCCTATACCCCATCACTGTCCACTATGGCCTCAACCTCCTCTTCCCTGAGACTTTTCCTTTAGCCTCAAATCATGTGCTTTGAGATAAGTGTAAATAAAATTGGGCTTTGGCTTGGGAACCTCTGTGTCTGTGTTGAAGAAGGGGTGGGTTGGGTTCCCTTGCGCCCAGAAGTGGTGGGGGTAACGCATGGTCTTTTTCTGCCCTGTGTTCTCCCACTCCTACCACTCCATATCGATGTGGGGTTTCCCTTTGTCTGCCGAGCTGCCCAGACCCCACACCCTTCCTTCCTCACCCAAAGTCACATGACCTTTGCACAGCCCTAGAATCCTGGAGAAAGCAGCTACCGGGTGTGGGAAGGGCAAAACTGAGGGACAAGCTGCGATTTATGTCTCCCGTCTCCTCTGACGTGCTCAGCTGCCTTTCAGCGCGTGGAGTTTTCCACATCAGGGCCCCCACACACACTCAGTTTCCTCCAAAACCTCCGCCCTTCCCCTCCCTTTGTCTTCTGCCTCTTACCCTTCCTTCTACCCTGTCCTTAAGGGAGGGGACCCCACTAGTGAGAGGAAGGAAATGGGTATTTGGCATGGAGTTAGCAGGGGTCTTTGGAGAAGTTAGAAACCCGGGACACCCCAGTTGTAGCCTCTGAGATAGGAGGTGCGGACATGGTCTGCACCCAGCCCTCTTTGCCCCACACCCACCTTGTGCCAGGCTCAGCGTGGACCTGTCTTGCTTCACTGCATACTTCTCATTCCACAGCCAAGCCAGCCCAGCTGGGGGACTGGGGAGGCCCCTGAGGGGAGCATGGCGGAGCCTGACACGGAAAGGAGGGAAATGAGGACTTATACTCCAGTTCAGAAATGTCCTGTGTGATTGCCTAGGTGTCGAATTGGCTCCTTGGAGACTAAGCCCTAGCTGCATTTGCCAGAAGAGAACCAGGGCTGTCCCACTGTGGCCTTGGAGCAGGAAGTGAGACCATCGATGCTAGGACAGGTGCTCAGTCTTGGCTTGGGTGGGGATGCAGAGGTTTCTAATCCATCGTAATTAGTAGAACTGGTGACAGTTCTGATAACTCTGAGCTGCTTAGATTAGCCATGGGCTCACCTGGGCCCGTGTTTTATCCCCCTCAGGGACCCTTGGCAGCAAGATCAAGCTGGTGGCTGAGGGTCAAAGATCCGCTCACCAAGGGGGAAATTCGAGTTCAGGAAGTTGAAGTTTGGAGGAAAGCAATGCCTGATGGCCTCATCCTGGGCTTGTGGCACCAAACCCAGGAAAGTCACCAAGTACTGAGCAGTTCGTACATGTGGGGAGCTTTGATCTGCAGTCACAATTCTTATTACTACCTATGAGATGAATAGTAGTAGTTCTAATTCTCAGGAGAAGAAATGAGCTCTTGGGGCTCAAACTTCATGCCTGTGTCACTTTGGTAAATGATGTGGTCTGGTTTGATATAGGTTGTTGGATTCCAGACCCATGGTTTTCCCCCACAGACTTTGTTCCTTTCTTCAACCTTAATCTTACTGGGAGACTCAATGCCCCAACTCCCAGGTCTCTGAGTTTCTTGAACTGTTCTTACCAGCAAGAGGCAGTGGCTCTGATCCCTTGTTCCTTCGCCACTGAAGGCTACGGTAGCCTGTCTACGGTCATTCTCTGTCTCTGTCTCTTATTGTCCCTTATATTCCGTTCTCTAACCCCCAATGAAAGCTGAGTCGGAGACAGACACTTCCCCTTGGCTCCCAGTGCCTCCCATGGGGGCCCCTCCTTGGCTGCATCCGTTAGTCACTCCCCAGTAAGTCCCCCCACCCCACCCTCGTGGGGCGGGGAGACCAGGGCAGCCTGGAGGCAGTGGACTTTTGGCCCGTTTCGTTTATTCCCTCCATCTCCTTGTCAACATCTGCCTCAGGCTCTTGGCTCATTCGTCTGACCGGACCGTCGACCGGACCTTGGGGAAGCAGAGACCCAGAGAGAGGGGTAAGGAGGCAGAAACCAGGATACAGACAAGAAGCTGAGGCCGCAGCTGGTCTTCCACTCTCTCCAACCTGCCTTAACACCTCCTCTTAGCCAAAGCCCCTCAAGGTCCCCTGGGGCTCAGCCCCTCCCCCTCTGGGGCCTCAGGTGCCCCTCAGAGCCTGCATCCCACCATGTCAGAGGCTGTGGAGAACTTTGGCTTCTTCATGGCAGCCCTGGGGCTGCTGATGCTGGGGGTGACCCTGCCAAACAGCTACTGGCGAGTGTCCACTGTGCACGGGAATGTCATCACCACCAACACCATCTTCGAGAACCTCTGGCACAGCTGCGCGACCGACTCCCTGGGAGTCCACAACTGCTGGGAGTTTCCATCCATGCTGGCTCTCTCCGGTACAGGGCGGAGGGTGAAGGGAGCAAAGGGAGGCTGAAGGTTGGAGAGAGCCCTGGGAAATGTGGGTGCTGCCTGTGGTCTGACCTTGGGCGCCGTACAGATAAGGGAGGCCTGATCAAGCTCTGGGATCTGGGCTCCTGAAGCTGGGAGTGTTGGAGAAAGCTCCCTTTCTGGAACTGTAGTAGCAACTTGGTCACACGTGGCCCCCTGCCCTAATGTGACATTCTCAGTGGTTACGAGTACAGGCATCTGCGTCAGCCTGTCAGGCCCAGCGCTTGCTGTTTCCTAGCTCTATGCCTTGGGCAGGTGGTAAAATGAGCTTCATGTGACCCATCTATAAAATTAGTGGCATTAGTAGCACCCATTTACAGGGTAGTCATAAGGATTAAGTGAAATAAAAGGTGTAAAATGTTAATATATTAGCATCTATAAGCACTCAAACGATTTTAGCACTTTAGTTGTGGGGTGGGAATGCTGGGGTTTATGGGGTAAAGAGGAGGCCCCACCTTGGATTCTTGGAGGTTGAGACAGTCCCACGAGGCTCCCAGTGGAGTACCACTGCCATGGAGAATTCTAAAGAGCTGTTTTAGGAGAGTCTGAGTTTCCACTATAAGCAGATGAGGATGTGCCTGTGTGTTCAGGATTCTCGGGGCAGTGTATTTTTGTGGTTCTTGGTGAGCTAGAGCCTACAGCTATTTTAGCCCAGAAAGGTTCTCTCTGGTGGCTGTAGCATCTTCCTGCTTTCTGCTCACCCTATGAGTAGCCCTCCCCACCCCCAACCATTCCCCAGGGTTCTCCCTTCAATTAACTTCATGCTAGAGAGTGAGAGAGGATGACTAGGAATCCTCTGTAGTGCTACTCCTGTGCCCTTGCCTGCACTGGGCCCTCTCAGAGCCTCGGAGCCACCTTGCTCTTCTAAGTCCCCTTCTGCAGGTGCCAGGGGTAGGGGAAGGAACTAAGGCCAACAATGGGTTTAGAGCAGGGCTGCATGAAATCCCTCAGCAATGTCAAATATGCTCTGAGCAGTTAGGTGGGCCCGATGGTCTCTTGTGCCCCCACTATTCCAAGAATCTCCTGAGGCAGCAGCAGGGCTTCATACTTTCATCCCTCTCTCTGGGACTTACAAGGCAAGTGCTCCCCACCCCCAAACCCTATAAAAGCTGAGTACAAACTGGGATAGTAGTCCAGAATGCTGGGTGACCAGAAGACATTGGAGGCAGCCAGCTCAACATCCCTGGGCATCCCTACCTCACTGACCCCTCAACCACACTGGTTCAAGAAAGGGTCTTTGCTGTGAGCCTGTCTACCTGACAGGGGCCCCACTTGGAATTACTGCTCTTGGCCTGAGAGAGAACATGAATGCACATGAAAGACAGAAGGGCAAGAGTGGGCTTGGGAGAAGGGCAGACTGCAGCTGCCCGGCATTGAAGGGCATCTGGGTTCCAGGTGTGTTGCTGAGTACTTCACATACACCACTTCAGAGCTGTTCACAATAGCCCTGCTCTTGTGGGCACTAATAACCTCATTTTACAGAAGCTGGAAAACTGCAGGGATAAGCATTAACCTGCCCAGAATCATACAGGTAGTAGAGGAGTTGGAATCCTGACTAGTGTGTTTCTGAGTCCAGAGCTGGCTGACTTCCAAGGCCAGTTCCAGCCCTGAGTAGGGTCCTGACTGTCATTTAGTCACCTCCCAGCTGTGCATCCCCCCCACTCCTCATCCATTCAGTCTGTGCTAATTACCCTTTGTCTACCACAGCTAGTCTGCCCCAGGTAGAGATGGGTGGATGGGGAAAGGATATGGGGTAGGGGAAGAAGGTGGGAACTCCGGAGGGAGTGGCTGGGAGTGAGAACGTGCTCCCAGAGAACTTTGTTCCTCCTCCCTACCCTCCAACTCCAGGCCACTTCACATCCTCTTGGCAGAGACCCAGCCTTTCCCTTTCAGTACCGATGGCACTGCCCCACCCGAGAAAGGGGTGCAAGGTCCTTGGAGTGCTTGGAAACTATCAAAGACAGAGAAGGGGGAAAGGGCTAGGAAGGGATCCAGCCATTTCCTTCAGTTTTGAGAAAGGGGAAACTGAGGCACTGAAAGCGTATGTGCAAGACTGACTTGGATTGGTCCTGGGCCCAGGTATCCCACTTTCAGATCAGAAACTCCCCTTGACTCAATGACTCATAGGCTACTGCTGCTCCCTACCGGTCTCTCCAAGAAGAAGCTCAGTTCAGGATGTCCAGCACTGAGCTAGACACTAAGTGGGACTTGGAGAGAAGCGGTTGTGGAGAAGGGGCTAGCGGTACGTGCCAGGTGCAGTTTCTGTAATACATGGCAGAACTTGGTGCTGCTCTACCAAACAGAGCAGTGGTTCTCAACCAGGCTATTTTGCCCCCCAGGGATCATTTGACAGTCTACACATTTTGATTTTCCCGCTTGAGGGGATTACTACTGACATCTAGCGGCAGAGGCCAAGGATGCCACTAAACATCCTACAATGCACGGGGATGCTGCTGCCCTCCTCCCCCAACCTAGAACAGCATTATCTGGCCAACATGTCAGTAGTGCCAAGGAGAGGCCCTGTAATGGAGGTATAGGTGAAGTGTACGGGTGCAGATGGCGGAACAGGAGGGGCTGAGACTCCTAGGGACTAAATTAAGGTCTTGTAGGATCGATGGGCCAGAAGGGGAAGGAGGATCTGAAGACTTCTAGACTGAGGCCTGAACAGGGCCTGTAAGGGGATGGCTGTCATAATGGGAAGAGGAGATGGAGGGGAAGGGGCTAGCTCAGGGACCTATGACTGCACTCCGTCTCCCCAGGATACATCCAGGCCTGTCGGGCACTTATGATCACCGCCATCCTCCTGGGCTTCCTGGGTGTCTTCCTGGGCATCATGGGGCTGCGCTGCACAACCGTTGGGGGCGTAGATCTCTCCAGGAAAGCCAAACTGGCGGCCACTGCAGGGGCCCTACACATACTGGCTGGTAATTGAGGGAAGGTGATGGGTGGGCCCTATGCCGTGGGGAGGGGTGAGGGATGGCCCTCAGCAACAGACTCCAGGGTTCTGTTATCTCCAGCTCCCACTCCTGGCGCTTGCCTCACTTTCCCCTTTGCATTGATGCCTGCCTACCTGGGCTCAGCTCTTCCTTCTCTCCCTGTTCACCGCAGCTCCACCCATGCTCACCAAATCCCTTGGCTACGAATCAGTCCATCAGCAATGTTTCTTGAGCCCCTATAGGAGCCAGGCATGAGCAAGGTATGGAGGGACTCCAAAGGTGAGGGTGAGAGTCTGCTCTCCAGAGCATACAGCCTGGCTGGGAAGACCAGAGTCAGGGCACACATGCACACACATACACACACACTGCGCATACAAACAATACCATACAGCTGGTCATCCCTTGTTGGTTGTAACACACCTCACACATCACCTCACAAGCCTGTGAGATAGGGAGAGTTTCATCCTATTCTCTAGATAGGGAAACTTACTGAGAAACAAGCCCTCAGCCAATGGTAAGGCCGGTCTGATAGACTGGGGTCTTGCTGGCTTCAGGCCTTCACTGCACTGAGTGGTAAAGGCATGTCACAGGCTCTGAGGACTTTAGGAGGCCAAAGGACAGGGGTGTCAGGACAGGCAGGGCTGATTGGGGAAGACTGCTTGGGGCAGCTGGCCTTTGAGGATGGATAGGGTACAATTCAAGTGAGGACACTAAATGCTCCAGCAGCTGGAGGCAGGTCAGGGGTACAGAGGGGTGACAAGGGCAGGCTGAGGAGCAGAGTGTGGAAGACTAAACAAGAGAGGTGGGTTGGGTTTGGGTCCTGGGTGCTGGATCCAGAAGCTTATAGATGACCCTAAGAAACAAAAGAATCATGAGCAGGGGGAGAGAGAGAGAATGAAACTTGCGCTTGGATTTGATGCCCCATATCCTACTCTCTGTGCTGTCCCTGCCTGGCCTTTCCCCTAGTTCCTTAGGAGTCTAGGGCACTAATGCAGTTCTCTGCCTCTCTAGGTTGCTGTGGGATGGTGGCCATCACCTGGTATGCAGTCAACATCACCCGGGACTTCTTTAACCCTTTGTATCTCGGAACCAAGTGAGTATGGGAGCCCCACCCACGGGGGCAGTAGGTGAGATTCGACCCTGTCTTCCAGCTAGCACCGCCCCGCATTGTCCTCCTCAGGTACGAGCTGGGCCCTGCGCTCTACCTGGGCTGGAGCGCCTCCCTGCTGGCCATCCTGGGCGGTATCTGCCTCTGCTCCAACTGTTGCTCTCCTTCTGCCCAGGACCCCGCCCCTGGGTAAGGGAGGACGAGTATCAGGGAGGGGGTGAGGAGTTGGGGGAGAGGCGGCGAGGGCCGCACTTTCCTTTGACCCAGGCTGACCCAGGCCCGCACCTCCTCCCTTGTAGGCTACCCTACAAGGCCTCCACAGTGCAGTCCACCCGCATCTCTGCCCGCCTGCACCCCGCGGCCTCGGATGAAGGCGACAGCAGCTTTGGCAAATACGGGAAAAACGCTTACGTGTAGGAGGCCTGGCCTGTGGAGCCCATTCCCTTCCCACTGTCCCTCAGCGCAGAGGCGTTCTCAGAACCCCGGAGCTGCAGAGGCAGGCCCTAAGTGTTACAACCTTAGGGGCAAGCCACGCCCCACCGGCAAGCCACACAGGCCTCTCTACCCTGGGCCTAGAAGCTGTGCGTGGCCAGGCCCCGCCTCTCCAGCCCGACTCCACCCCAGCCACGCCCCCTTCATCTGGCCTAGAACCTGCCTCCTAAGAACTCATTTCAGCCTCCTGAGGTTGGACCCACCCTTCTTTGAGTCTGGGCTCTCGGCTGTAGAGGAGTGGAGGTGTCCCCAAGTGTTTTCATTCTATATAAATACATGCATAAATAAATTTGTATTGTGAACTGTTCAGGGTCTGAGAGTGTCATGAAGCAGCTGGCCAAGCAAGGGGTGGCTGGGGCAGTACCCAGGCTCATCTCAGTTCTCTGACAGTCACTTGTCTTCCTCTCCACTGCCTTTGAACCGTCTCATCCAGCAAAGTGGAGGCAGGGTTCCAAGTGATTTCAATAGTGTAGCACTCATAATCACTGATAAAGAGTAATCAAGGAGCAGATCTGGAAAGACCCAGCTTTAGGAGACTGAAAACAGCAGATACACCCCCTGACCAGCCTGAGATAACAAGTTACTTGTTTTACTCTCAACCTTTCACAGCTGTACAAGGAGGCAGGCAGTCTAGAGCAGAGTTCCTTTACCTGGGCCTGACAGTAGATATCAGAAACTGACAAGCCCTTTGAAATTGTGTTAAATCAAGGCTCTCGTACAGGTACATTTTTCTGGGGAAGGTTCAGCAACTTCCAGAAAAGGGTCTGAATATCTGTTCAGAAGCTTGCATATTAGTGGCATGTGACTCAATGGTGTCCTGCTCAGACACAATACTAGGTCATGGCAGGCTTGGCACAGGCCCAGTGGATACTGAGCAGAGCTAGTACCCACCTACTTACGACAGGAAAATGAGGCCACAAAAAAGCCTGGCATCCAGTAAAAGGTGATAGGGCCCTATCCTGGCACCTTCCCCAGCAGCACTAACTATGATGACCAGTCACGTGGGGTAGCCTGGGTTCTGACCTTGGCCCCTTTTCCTTTCCTTTTCTTCCCATCTTCTCATCTGCACTGACTCTCTCCTGGGGTGTAAAGATTCTCATATCTGCATTCTAACTGGGCCCTCTCTCCTGAGCTTCAGTACTTTCTCTGTGTGTTTTCGCCAGGCTGGGCAAATTTATTACTTTTCCCCAAAGCCACTGTTTCTGTCATTCCTATTACCAGCATCACTCATCTCTCAGGCACATAGACTGACAGCTTCAATCATCTGGCTTCTCCCTTCACTTGCCCTCTGCCCCTCTCTCCCCTCAGCTGCCAAATCCCATTCCTTTCCCGCTGTCCCTCAGTGCAGAGGGGTTCTCAGAACCCCAGAGCTACAGGGGCAGGCCCTCGGTGTTACAACCTTAGGGGCAAGCCCCAGATACATCAGGGGGTGTATCTGCTGTTTTCAGGCTCCTAAAGCTGGGTCTTTCCGGATCTGCTCCTTGATTACTCTTTATCAGTGATTATGAGTGCTACACTATTGAAATCACTTGGAACCCTGCCTCCACTTTGCTGGATGAGACGGTTCAAAGGCAGTGGAGAGGAAGACAAGTGACTGTCAGAGAAGTGAGATGAGCCTGGGTACTGCCCCAGCCACCCCTTGCTTGGTTCTCCCTCCAGTGTTTTCACATCCACCTGCTTATCCCTCTTCACTGCCTGGTCCTGGGTCATGCCCTCAGCCTCCCTCGCTCAGACTTGTCACAGGATTCTCCTGAGTTTCTTTCTTGTCCATATTCTTCTGCTGGGGCATTATTTATTATCCTGCCCTGGCAGCTCCCTGGTGGCTGAGGGTTAAAAAAAAAAAAAAAAAAGACAACCAGGGACAATTAAGACCTTGACACACTGCCCGGCCTTAGCCCACCTTTCTAGCCCCACTTCTTACTATTCCTCTGTACCACTGTGCTCTTCAGCAAGCTGAACTGCTCACTGGCATTGGAAACACATTCGAATCAGTGCTTCTCACTGGGCTCCACACAGAAACACTGGTGTTTTTTGAGCTGTTGTCTACATGAAGGGATCCATGGTCAAGCAGTCTGCAAAAATATGCCTATCCTACCCCCTTCATACTTTGCTGTTGGACAGTTTGTAGATGCCCCATGGTCAAGCCAGTCCCCTGGCCAAGTCCAAAGTCCATGTGGAAGGGGGATGCACAGAGCAGAATACTCAGTCATGGGGCACTTAGTGTAACAATCTACCATGGCAAGTACTGGGCCATGTGATTTGCTCTGTTAGCAAACCAATAGGTTTCTCTCTCAGGATGAGACATACCTTAAAATGGGTCTTACAATCCTGAAAGGCCATGAAAGCACAACAGGGATGACTGTGTCCTCCACAGAAAAGAACAACAATCAACTACAACTCCTGATGCCACCCAGGCACCTCCAAACCAAATTCTCCCTATGCCCCACATCACAGCTTCTACCTCCTTTCCCAAACTCCACACTGCCTCATCTCCTCCCCCTTTCAGGGAAACTAACCTGAGCCAGGTCTCACAGAGCATTTAAAATGTGTCTTAACACTATCACTTGGTTAAGTTTTAATTTCTTTGTCCATCGGCCATGGTCACAAGGCTCTAAAGGGCTATTGACACATGTAGCCTTTTTAACACGTATTTTCTTATTTTCTAGAAGAGCACCAAGACATGGCCCTGCCCTCAAAAATACCCAAGCTAGGAGCAAAGAGATGTAAACAGCTAGTTACCATATAATGGGCAAGATGCTAGGGCTACTCTGAGGAATCCTCCTGCTTTTGAGAGAACTGTGAAAAAGCACCACAACAAACTGCTTTAGGTGTTGGCCAATAAGGTCAACAGCTATCATTCACTGAGTACTTCCCAGATGCCAAGCACTGGGCTAGGTGCACTGCCTCATTTAACCCTCACAATATCTGGGAGGTGGCTATACAGAGTCAGAGAGGTAATAACCTGTCCAAGCTACAAAACTGGTAAGTAGTGGGACCAAGATTTGTCCAAGACTAAAGACACAATTGGCCTGCTTCCCAGAATTCCTGGCTCTCCAAACTCACATCAATTAAAATCAGTGCTCACTGGTCTTTAGCTGTGAGCCCCCATCTCTAGCCTTTCAGACTCCAGCATTAACCTCTTTTGTTCCTGTGTGCCCAGGAAGGAGCTGTGGTGCCATATCACGACTCTGGCCTCTAGAAGCTTTTGTCATAGTGTAGATTTCCCAAAGGCCTGGGTGTCCCCCAAGGTAGGAACCAAGTCTCCACTAGTACACAGAAGGCTGGCAAAAAATAGGTAAAGGGTTTCCTTGAGGAATTATGGTTTTAAATAGGGATCTTCCCTAGAGGATGTCAATGAATAACTTGTGGAGATTGTCAGCATCAGAGCAAAGGAAGGCCCCGGGGGTCTGACTGTCCTATCAAGGTCAGTTAGGGAAGGCCGAGTACGTCATTGAGTATGCCATTGAGTAGACAAATCTTACATTGAGCATGATTCTTTTTATAACAACAAAATATGAAATCAAGTCAGTGAGCTTAGGAAGTGGAGATCTGACAGGAACTCCAGTGCAGGTAGATCACAGTGAAGCACAGGTGGTGTTTCTCTGCAAGAAAATCATCTTTTCTTCTAGTCTTTTTCTTAAGTGTACTTCTTGGTGGAGAGGAAAATAGAAAGCTTAGGACCCAGGAAAGTTTCCCTCCCTGAGAGACAATAAACCTAGGCCAGGAGTTAGCATCCAGCAAGCTGGATTCCTGATGTTCCAGTTACTATTGCTGCATAACAAAATGATCCCAAGACTCACTGGCATTAACCTTTTTATTATACACATAGACTCTGGAGGTCAGGAATTTAGACAGGGTACAGCAGGGATAGTTTGTGTCTGCTCCATGATGTTGAGGACACAGCTAGGAAGACTCGAATGGCTGAGGGTGACTTGGTGCCTGCAGGCTGGAATCATCAGGAGCATCTTTACTCCTATGATGGAAGCCTGGGCTAGGATGGCTTGAAGACTTGGTCAGCTGGACCTGTCACCTGCGTGTAGCCTTTCCAAGCAGCCTGGGCTTCCTCACAGCATGGCAGCTTCAGGACAGTTGGATTTCTGTGGGCTCCAGAAGCACGTGTCATAGGGACAAGGCAGAAGCTGCACTCCCTTTTACCACCTAGTCTTGAATGTCACATGGTCTCACTTCTGCCACTCTCTACTGATCAAAGTATTATAAGCCTACCCAGATCCCAGAGGAAGGAGGCAAAGACCACTTTCAATGGAAGAATAGTCAAAAACATTACAGCCATCTTTTAAAACCACCACACTTAGGATTGTCTCTAACACTGTCCTCACCACCATTCAACACAAAGCTGTCACCAACACCACTTGCCCAACTGCAAATCTCCCAAGAAAGGGCAAGCAATTCCTCCAGAAGGAGGACATTTGAGCCAGCCCTAAGAAAGTCACCCAAAGTGGGAAGAAGAGCCTAAGAAGGTGCCTGACACTGACTTTGCTGGATAGCATTAATATCCTACTGAAATCATCTGATCAACAAATACTTCCTAAGCACCTGCTTTGCTATGTTCTAACAGGGTACTCGGCAACTAGGACAGCGATTCCAGTGAGCTTATGTGCTTACAGCTCACAACCCACTTAGAAAAGGTGTGGGTGTAAGACCTAGTATCACACAAGAGTTACAGCATGCAGGGCCACCAAGAACAGGAGCTTCTATACCATGAATTCCCCCGTGCTTCCTAGAAACTTCTGAGTTTTCTCTGCTAACAATTTCACATACCACAGACTCTAATAAAAAAAAGCTTCCTCAGGACAACTGTTCCCTCAGACTGGTCATACCAAGGATAAGAACCAATCAATTTCATTTGGTTGAGTACTAGAGGATGAAAATAGGGCTGGCTCCCTTCGCAGTATCAATCCGTACCCCTGTCTCCAACCCTCACTCTACTTCTCTGCCACCAGTGCTGGGACCTAGCTGCACTCAAAAGATACTCAGAGGAACTAGAGAAGCAAAAAGCAAAAACGAATAAACTAAATCAACAACCAAAAAGGTGACATAAAGCAGCCAAGAAATGTAGGGATGAGAGGGTGGCAGGAGAATGGGACAAAATCTTTTGCGGTCAAGGACCCAGAGGGGCAGAGAGTGGGAAGGGTGAATGACAACTAAGAAGACACAGAGCAGTGAGCAGGAGACACAAGTGACCCATCACCCTCACCCCAAAACACCATGTGACCAAACAGGCAGTTGCTTCATCACGACAGCACCCTGAGGGCTGGCCTACATCCCTGGGGGTAACACTGAGCTTTACTGGGCCAGTGAACAGCTCCTCTCTTGGTCCAGGGGAGCACCTTTCTTTTTGGTGATGTCCTCTCCAAGGCCAGGGCGATGCACAGAGGGCCTTCTTTTTCACAGACCCCAGGCTCACACAGTCCACTTTAGGCACCTGAGGACACAGGAAGCCCAGTATGAGGAGAGAGCCTGGGAAGTTATGGGGTGTGGCAGGAAGAGGGTATGGACCTGGGGGACGTTCCAAGCTAACCTGGTCTCCTGGTGGGTGCCGAGACAGCGCACAGTGCAGTACCGGGCACCACAGCTGACACAGGTATATGGGGAGGGGAAGCCGCAGACAGCACAGAAGGGGCGCTGGGGTCGAGATGGGGGTCCCGCACATGCTGTCAGGTAGTTGGGGCCCTCAGCCACACTCAGGTTCTGCAAAGACAAGGGGGCAGGCTCCTGGACTCCTCTGCCCACGTAGCAAACACCCCTCTGGGGACAAGCATCTCTGCTGGCTTATCCCTTCCCTGTGGGGTTTTCTCTCATCAGCTCCTTTCTCACCTGTTCCTCCAGCAAGGCCTGGAAGTTTTTTCGGAAGCGAAGTTTAAAAATGATCACCTCGGGTTTTCTTCTTTTTCTTTCCTAGAGGGAAGAAATGAGTTACTTGGCAAGTGCCAAGAAAGACACCATCTTTCCCTCCCCCATCATTCCCCATACCCTTGTGTCCATTCTCTGACCACATACTCATCTGAGCTCTAAGCTGCCATCTGTCTACCACCCTCTTCCCTTCTCCAATCCCAGCCTTCCTTCTTCTCCACACTTCCTAATCTAAGGCTTTACATCAGAGCTGGAAGGGATCTCAGAGCTCGTCAGCTCCATCTTCTTTATTCTACATACATGAGAGGAAACTAAGGCACAGATAGGGGAGAGCAGCTGGCTCAAAGTCACAGGAAACAGTCCCTGGCAGAGCCAGAAGTTCCTGGGTCATCTGCCCCCAGCCTGATGTCCTTCCAAACCCTGACCAAGGAAGACTCTTTCCCTTTCCTTCAGCCTTGTCTCTCTGGCCCCACTCCTTCCTTCCTCCTCTACCCGCCTCACCAGTGTCTGCATCATCATCAAATTGAGGCAGTCTCTTGCCGAGCTGGGGAAGTCCTGCGTGGGGGTCATCCTGGAAGTTGTCATTCTCCAAGGCCTCAAGCTGCCTGTTGATGCGGCGCTGTCGGGCTGCCCTGTCCAGTACCCGCCGCTGTCCAGGATCCTGGGAGCGAACTAGATGGGGCAGGGCCAGAAGAGTTAAGAGGGGCACAGAGAAGAGAGAAGCTGGGGTGACCTCAGCTCTGGGCAGTGTATGGATGATGTCCATTGGGTGTGGAGCCACAGTTCTCTGATCTCATCCTAGTCACCAAGCCCTTGACCCCTATATCTTCTACCTATACAGTAGTTCTTCCTTATCTGGCATTTTGCTTTCCACAGTTTCAGTGACCTGTGGTCAACCATCACCTAAAAATATTAAATGGAAAATTCCAGACATAAACAATTCATAAGTTTTAAATTGTGCACTGTTCTGAGTAGAATGATGAAATCTCACGCCAGCCCGCTCCATCCTCCCAGGGACCTGAATCATCCCTTTGTCCAAGTATCAAGGCAGTGTATACTACTCGCCTGTTAACCATTTAGTAACCATCTCAGTTTTCAGATCTACTGTTGTGGTATCATAGTGCTTGTGTTCAAGTAACTCTGTTTTACTCAATAATGGCCCCGAAGTGCAAGAGCAGTGATGCTGGCAATTCAGGTATGACAAAAAGAAGCTGTAAAATATATGTATGTATAGAAAAAAATAGTATGTATAAGGTTCGGTGCTATGTGCGATTTCAGGCTCCACTGGGGGCCTTGGAACTTACCCCGTGCAGATAAGAGGGTCTGCTATATATCAGCTCCTCTGGTTTGCTTCCTTCACAGCTAACTAAGACTGCTATTTTGGTCACTCATATCTGTTTTCCATCCCTTTGGACCCAGCTTTTTCTCCCAATCCCAGACCCAACCAATGAAATGCCTCCTGGAGACCTCTCACTGCTGGCAGAAGCACACAACCATGCTAATGGAAATCGCTGAACACTCGGGGCTTCCAGGTTCCATCGGGACCTTAATGCATTTTGCTTTCATGCTCAGCCATCTTATTTCCTACCTCAAAGGAAATTGGCCACTGACATGTGCAGATGCTCATCTTTCAGTCCACCTTCAATCATAATTGCACAGGCACCCACCCTCCCTCCATTCAAAGTGGATGCACCTCCCTGCCCCCACACACACACACACACACCAAGTTCTACTGCTAAACCCAACTCTTCACCTTCAAGCTGAATCTTCTCCTTTTTGCATCTTTAATCTCTCTTCCTCAACTGGTACTTTCCCTTCAGTGGAAAAACATGCTAAACTCTCTTGTCTACCCAACTTCAGTTATTCTTCTCTGACAGTGTGGTCCATGATGTTTCATTTCCTCATCTCCATCCATTCCTTGACCCTCAGCAAACTGGGTACCATTCGATGGGAACCACTCACACTCAGGACACCGGTACCCTACTAGGGCCAAGTCCAATGTGCATTTTACTTGAGTTCCCTACCCTCTGAGAATGTGCTGACTATATCCCTTGGGTTGAAAGAGTTCCTTCATCTGCTTCCTCAACATAACTCCAGGTTTTCCTTCCCCATCTCTGGCTATGCTTCTGCCTCCCACCTTGCCTTTTCTCTCTGCCTCTAAGGAGATAGCTGTCCCTGTTCTCTTTCTTGGTTTATAAACTCTCCCTGAGATTTCAAATTCAAACACAGGGCTCTCTTACCCACAAGCAAAGAATTCCAAAAGTGATCCTCTCAATCCAAAACCTTCTCCTGAGCTCCAAAACTGACTATTCAACTGGCTGCAGGAAACTACCTGCTGACTCCATTGACACTGCAACTCAAAATCAAAAATCTTCCCACCCAAGTCTGCTTTTCCTCCTGGAGACTTTCTTTAACTGGCTGGAACCATCTACGCAGACAGCCAAACCAAAAATCTAGGAGTTATTTTAAACCTCTGTTTACCCATATCAGCTAATCACCAGGTTATGACAATTTTACACAAAATGTCTCTCTATTCATTAAAAAATACTTGTTGAGTGCCTATAACCATACTAATAACATCAGTGCCACTTACTGGGCATGAACTAGGAGCCAGGCACTATACAAAGCAATTTGTGTAAATGGACTCCTTTAACCCTTGCAATAAATAACCCTATGAGACAGGTATCATTATCATCCTCAGATTACTGAAGTTCATATAGCTAGTACATGGCTGGATCAGAATTCAAACTGCGAACTTCCCAGCATCAAAAAACATGCTCTTGATCACTGCACTATATGACCTCTTTTCCAAGAACCAGGTGGTACCCTAGGCTCTGGGAATACAACCAGGGCCTACCACCTAGCAGGGAATACAAATGATCAAACAAACAAGCATGGTATAGCATAGTATATGCTAGTATAGGGAAGTACAGAGTGCCACAGAGCACATCACAGTAACACCTAGCCCAGCCTTAGGGAGTCAGAAAGATTTTCCAGAGGAAAATAAGTCCAGGTTGAGGCCTGACTAATGAATGGAAGTTAACCTGGTTGGGGGAGAGGGAAGGGTGTCTCAGGCCTTGGTACTAGTATGAGAGGTCTGGATGGGAGACCGTGGTGCTTCATTAAATTAAATGAAGTTCTGTATGGCTGGAATATAGAGTATCTTAGTGTGGGAGTGGGGGTGGGATATGAAGTCAGGAATTTAGATTTAGAGATTTTATGGTGAAGGTGATAGAAAATCCAGTGAGGGGTTTTAAGAAAGTGACATGGCTGGATGTATATTACAAGTCAATCTGGAAGTGTTCTGACCCTCACCTCTTTTTATCTGGACTACTAAATAGCTTCCTAACTGGCTTTCCAGCTTCTAGACCTGTACTATCCAATAAAGTAGCCACTAGTCGCATGTGCTCATTTAAATTTAGATGTAGATAAATTATAACAAAAAAATTTTATTTCATTTAAAATAAATGAAATAAATAAAATTATCAATGTTCCTTGTTGCACTAGCCACATATCAAATGCGCAACAGCCACCTGTGGCTAATGGCTGCCATACTGAACAGTGCTGATTAAGAACATTTCCATCACCCCACAGAGTTACACTGGACAACGCTGCAATCCATCCTCTGCACTGAAGCCAGAACTGCTTTTCTAAAAGATAAATTTGTTTCGTCACTCCCCTGCCTTGAAAGCCCTTAATGGCTCTCCACTACCCTCAGAGTTCAAACTCTGGCAGTGTATTTAATACTGTTCAAGTGCGCCTTTCTCCAGTCCTCCAGCCTCTTTTACTATTCCTCCCCAAGTCCGGAACTGTGAACTTCGCTTCCTAAACGACTGGCTTTTTCTTGATTTCCTGCCCTTGCACATGCGGTTCCTGCTGCCAGAAATGAGTCCCCGCGCACCTGCACTGAGTGAAACCTAACTCGACCTTCAAGCCTCAATCCAAGCATTCTCCTCCCTTCCAAGCTTTCACGGTTCCCTCCTTCCCAGAAGTTGGGTTGGCTGCCTCTCCTTCCTGCGCCCAGGCGCTGTGCATCCTTCTGCCATAGTACGTGTCATTCTGAAACGCAATGGTAGGTCTGCATGTCTGTCCCCCTCCCAGAAAGCCAGTTTAGGAAGAGAAATATCTTTTTTTCCTTTCCTATGCCCAGCGCCCGGCTTGGAGCAGATGTCAATAAAACGTGAACAGATGGTATGGGAGAGTCCTCAACGCCAGGACCCGAGGGCTGGAAGGAGGTTTCGAGACTAATAACTGAGTGAGGAAATCCTAGGCCAGGTTCAGGTTTGAGAGGAGGAAGGGGGCCAACACCTGAGGGCTCACTTACCTGAAGTTTTCTTCTCCACCATTTCCACAACACAGAGGACGGAAGATCATATTGCGCACGCGTGCTAAACCACTTGCTTTAATAAGGGCACCATCACTTCCGGCGGTGTGCGCTGCTACGCATGCGCAGAATAATTCCAATGCCTTAACTCATTACATGATGTTCCCTTGGAGACCAGAAAGCTTTCCGCCATATTTTACAAGGGCAAAAATACTTCCGGCCTCAGTGTAGTTGTATATTTTGTGGGATCTCTGAAATGGGTCATTTTAAAGAGGTGGTCTTTTGAGAAATGTCGTTTTCCTTTGGTCCTTCTATAGATGCCATCATCACAAAGGCAGCCCCTGGAGCTTCTCCCCGGGGCAGTAGAGATAATGGTCTGGACTTCCAAAGAAAGTGGGCAGGCTTGAGTAGGCAATCCGAGAGGTCCCTGGTGACCCTCTGCCGAAACTTCAACTCCATCTCCCCCAGGGTGACAGTCTCCTCGACCTTCTCCCTCCCTACCCCCTGCTCGTCCACTTGTCCCTGCTCCGCGCGCCCCGAACGCCTTGCTCTCCAATCTTCCACCCCGCTGCCCTGGCAGGGCTGTAGCAAAAGACCGCCTCCAAGTCTCGTCGGACCCAAGGGGTCACTTCCCCTCCTCCTCCCCACGGGTTTCAGTTTCCTCCTGTGTCAGGCAGGCAGTAGGCCGGGCTGGCTCTGACCAAAATCCTCGGCTCGCGATCGCCGGCCGCAGCCCCCGCCCCTCTCCCGCCTCCCGACCCGGCGTCCCCTCCGCGCAGCCCTCGCGCCCCGGGACAATTCTCGCCTTGTCTGAGGCGCCGGCACCGAGTTTTCTGTAGCCTCCGGCTACGCACTTTTTCCAGGGCGGTGCCCCAGCCCTGCTCCTTCTTGCAGTGGGCCGCATAGCGGACCCCGTCCCCTTCCCAGAGCCTGCTCGGTAGCTGTGATCCAGGCGCGCAGCTGGAGCCCGGTGCGGGCCTGTGTGCTGTCTCCGCCCGCTTCCCGCCATGGCCTCCTGGGGCCTAAGACTCCAGCTCCAGCTCCTGCTCCTGCTCCTGCTGCTGCTGTTGCTGCTGCTTCTGCTGCCACCGCCTTCTGCGGCCTCCGCCTCCGACCGTCCCCGGGGCGGCAACCCTGTTAACCCAGGTAAGACCCCCGGGAGGGCAGAGTAGGCTCTGGGGTAACGTGCCGGTCAGGTCTTCGAGGGGGAACCGCCGACCTCTTCCACGCCCAGCGCATTCCTGGGTACGAACTACTCACTCCCCACCCTGAACTAAGGTATCCAGCCTTTCCGTGCGAATTGACGTGGAATTCCTGGGTGTCACTCCTATCCAGCTCTCATTGGGGTCGAAGTTTCCCTGGGGGAAGGGTTTAAGAGGGAGAAAAAAAAACAAGTCACGGTAGCAGAGTCTGAGGGAAGGAAAGGGGGCCTGCGGTGAGTGGAGCTCGTGGGGCAGTGAGCTGGGTGAGTGGGTCCCCAGTGCCAATTCCCGACTGGTGACAGAGAAGCTGCTGGTGATCACCGTGGCTACAGCCCAGACGGAGGGATACCGGCGTTTCCTGCGATCCGCTGAGTTCTTCAACTACACAGTGCGGGTGAGGAAAGGAATGCCCTCAAGGCCGCTATAGCTGAGTGGGCATTTCCAGAAGGAGTGGGCTGAGAGCTGGATGCCTGGGGCCCCACGGTGAGCCTGGCCACCTGAATTTCTTCCCTGGCATGGTGATCTCCCCGACAGACCCTGGGCCTAGGAGAAGAGTGGCGAGGGGGTGATGTGGCCCGAACAGTCGGTGGAGGACAGAAGGTCAGGTGGCTAAAGAAGGAAATGGAAAAATATGCAGACCAGGAGGATATGGTCATCATGTTTGTGGACAGGTAAAAGGGAAAAATGAGAGGGGTGAACAGGAGGAGGAGGTGAGGATACTTAGATTCCTAGTGGCTGTCTTAATCATCTTTACCTTCCTTGCCAGCTATGATGTGATTCTGGCTGGCAGCCCCTCAGAGCTGCTGAAGAAGTTCATCCAGAGTGGCAGCCGCCTGCTCTTTTCTGCAGAGGGCTTCTGCTGGCCTGAGTGGGGGCTGGCAGAGCAATACCCTGAGGTGGGCACGGGGAAGCGCTTCCTCAACTCTGGTGGTGAGTGGCAGAGAGCCCGAGGCAGAGGGACCAAGAGGTGTGGGGTATGGAGTGTTCCAGGTGCCCGAGGGCCAGAGAGGGAGTGGGGACAGGTCTGTGGGACCCCGGCAATCTTGAAGTCAACACTTCCACTCCCCCCACAGGATTCATTGGCTTTGCGCCCACCATCCACCAAATTGTCCACCAGTGGAAGTACAAGGATGATGATGATGATCAGCTGTTCTACACTCGACTGTACCTGGACCCAGGACTGAGAGTAGGGAGGGACAGAGGGGGGCCACCTACAACTCCATTGGGGTGTCAGGCCTCAGGCTGAATAGGAGAGAAGGAGTAAAGGGGCTTTGGGGGAAGATGTAAAGAGAAAAGAGTGAGAAATGATCTCCCACTCCCTCTTCAATTAACTGCCTCCTCTCATCCCATCCAGGAGAAACTGAGCCTTAATCTGGATCATAAATCTCGGATCTTTCAGAATCTTAATGGGGCTTTAGGTGAGAAGAAAGGCAACCAGAAGGAGCAATGACAGAGGCTGCTGGGGGTACTGAAGTAGAGAGGGGCTTCTAGTGAAACTGGGGTGATCTTCAACTCACCTTTGTGTTAACTTCATCAGACATCTAAATAGATGATGGATAAGGTTGCACTGTGCTAACAGTAGTAGTAAAAGTAGTGGCAGTCATACCTAACATCTATGGAACATACTGTGTGCTAAGGCCTTGGGCCAGGGGCTTTACTTCTGTAATTTCATTTAATGCAACAATCCTACAAAGTGGGGGCATCTGTGGTTATCCTCCTGTTACATATTAGAAAGCTACCTCTCTGAGGGGCTGGTGACTTGCCCAGTTCATACAGGTAGTAAGTGGAGGACCTCTCCAGTGTGGCAGCAGAGAAGCTGCATTCCTCCATATTTAGAAGCACCTGCTGCTTGGCAGCTTTGAGAGGAGTGGAGTCTAAAGCCTGGCATTTCTTCCCCAGATGAAGTGGTTTTAAAGTTTGATCGGAATCGTGTGCGTATCCGGAATGTGGCCTATGACACGCTTCCTGTTGTGGTCCATGGGAATGGTCCCACTAAGGTACTCCAATGGCTCATACTCAGCCCCAGCCCCTGCCCCAGTCAGTCCTGGCCTCAGGCCTGGCCCCAACTCCTGTCCCATACCTGGCTCCAGCTCCAGCCCTTACTCTTGTTCCAGACCTGGCCCTACACTCCCTGCCCCAGCCAGTCCTAGTCCCAGCACTTGTCCCTGCCCCAGACCAGCCAACTCCCTGGGTACCTCCAGCCCTTCTGAGCAGTCAGTCCCCTCCAGCTCCAGCAGTAGAGGTGCTAAGAGGGGTCTGAGTATCCACTGCTCCTCCTCTTGCCCTTTCCCTGTCTGTCTACCTGACCTTCCTCACTCCCAGCCCTAAACTCCTCTGCCTCAGCCTCTCCTCATGTCTCCCAACAGCTCCAGCTGAATTACCTGGGAAACTATGTCCCCAATGGCTGGACTCCTGAGGGAGGCTGTGCGTTCTGTGACCTGGACCGGAGGACACTCCCGGGGGGGAAGGTGAGGAGGGGTGCCAGGGTGGGGCAGGAGAGCGCACTGAAGCAGGGGTTACAGGGAGAGCATGCTGGGCAGCAGTGTGGGGCAAAGCTCCTGAGGCCCCCTAACCTGGCAGGGTTGTAGAAGACAGACCAGGTAGGGTCTGGGCTTTCCTCTGAGCCCCGTCATGTATCTTCCAGCCTCCCCCCCGGGTGCTTCTGGCCGTGTTTGTGGAACAGCCTACCCCATTCCTGCCCCGCTTCCTGCAGCGGCTGATGCTTCTGGACTACCCCCCCAACAGAATCACCCTTTTTCTGCATAACAATGTGAGATGCCCTGGCAGCTCTCCCTGTGGCCCCTCCCAAGAGACCTTGCCCCTGCCCTGATCAGAACTCCTGCCTCCTCACCCAGACGGCTTCTTACACCCTGTTCATTTACCACCTTCCCTCTCCCATTCCTCAGGCATCATCTTTTGTGCCCTCTTAGCACCCCTCATATTTCCCCCAGGAGGTGTACCATGAGCCCCACATCGCAGACTCGTGGCCCCAGCTCCAGAACCACTTCTCAGCTGTGAAGCTGGTGGGCCCAGAGGAGGCCCTGACCCCAGGAGAGGCCAGGGACATGGCCATGTGAGTGAGAAGGACGGGTTGGGGTGAAGGGGCTAGGAGGTAGTGAGGCTGCCTACCACCCTTCCCTCCACCATCTACCATCCAGCTTTTCCGGGGCCTCCAGCATGCTGGCCTCAGCCATCATGTGTGTTGTCCCTCCCCTGCCCCTCTTACAAGACTGGAGAACCTGGGGGTCCCAAAGTGAGGGGGAATTCCACTCCCTCTGCAGTGCCCTCCTCCACCTACCTGCTCCAGCTTCAGCTGCTTTGTCTGTTGATCTTTCACCTCCAGGGACAGTTGTCGGCAGGACCCTGAGTGTGAATTCTACTTCAGCCTGGATGCCGATGCTGTCATCACCAACCCCAAGACCCTGCGCATTCTCATTGAAGAGAACAGGTCACTTGCCTGGCTCAGCCAGAGGGCCCCCAAGTAGCTCCCCAGGATCCTCCAGCTCCTTCCATGGGCATAGGGGTCACTTCTGTGCAGTCTTCATCTCCACTTGTCCACAGGAAGGTCATAGCACCCATGCTATCCCGCCACGGGAAGCTGTGGTCCAACTTCTGGGGAGCCCTGAGCCCCGATGAGTACTATGCACGCTCTGAGGACTACGTGGAGCTGGTGCAGCGGAAGCGAGTGTGAGTCCTGCTGGGGCTGCAGCCACCTCTTTCTCCCACCCTCTCCCAAAGCCCCAGTCTCAGGGGTCTGGTGCATCTGTGGGGTAGTAGCTGACTGTGGAGCAGGACCTGAGAGGGTTATGAGCAGCGGTGCTTAACAGGGGAAGCGAGAGGGCCTCTTGGCTCAGAGAGTGGGGTGCCCTGAGGGAGGGCTACTGGGATGAACTGGGCAGAATTGCCAGGGCCACCCACACAGCTGATCCTAGTGTGGGTACCTCCAGGGGCGTGTGGAATGTGCCTTACATTTCCCAGGCATATGTGATCCAGGGGAGACCCTGAGGACAGAGCTGCCCCAGAGGGAGGTATTCTCAGGCAGCGACACTGACCCAGACATGGCCTTCTGTAAGACATGGCGGGACAAGGTGAGTAGGGCAGTTGGATCGATTGCTGGGAGGGGCTGGGAGGCAGCCACCTCTTATCTCTCCTCACACCCTACCCCCACTCCAGGGCATTTTCCTCCACCTCAGCAATCAGCATGAATTTGGCCGCCTCCTGGCCACTTCCCGGTATGACACAGACCACCTGCATCCAGATCTCTGGCAGATCTTTGACAACCCCCTGGTGAGCAGGGGACCCCTCACTCAGAAAACACGAATGCACTTCACTATAGGAGGGCAAGGGCAAGCACACACTTGCAGGATGTGCTACTGCCCAGAGAGTGGGTGGTCCAGGGCCTGGGGCTTCCTGGGTGGGACCAGATAAAGTGAAGAGGACACACATCAAGGTGCACTTCCCTGTTCCTCTCCAGGATTGGAAAGAGCAGTACATTCACGAGAACTACAGCCTGGCACTTGAAAGAAAGGGACTTGTGGAACAGGTGAGGCCTGCTCAGGATCCCTGACCACCCTGATGTCCATTACTGCTTGGGTCCACTGCCTGGATTAGTGGTTTCCAAACTGACTTCCTCCAGGTGCCTTATGGTTTTCTGCTCGGGCACGATGAAGGCAAAGGCTGATAAGAAAGGCCTTTAGCCCGCATCCCAAATTAGTTAGTGAGCCTCTCTTGTCTATTAGATATATTTGTGTTATAGGCAAAATGGCATTTTTATAAAGAAGTTTGAAAACACTGTCCCAGAACCTGGAGCTCCAGGATCCTCTTGCCATTTGTGCTTTGTTCTCAGCCACTCCCTGTGGCCCAGGCCTTGCTGTGGCTCATCCCCACACTCAGATCCTCATTACCCCAGCTCCTCTCATCTCCTGGCTTCCATTTCTGCTCCTGGCTTTTTCTCACCTCTGTTGGTTGCCAGTCCCTTCCTGAGTGTCACCCAGCCCTGTTGTTCTTCCCTGCCCTGTCCTTAGCCATGCCCAGATGTGTACTGGTTCCCTCTGCTGTCAGACCAAATGTGTGATGAGCTGGTGGAGGAAATGGAGCACTATGGCCAGTGGTCAGGAGGCCGACATGAAGTAAGAGGGACTGGGACAGGGGAGGAGGGAGGGCCTCCAGGGGAAGGATGGTGCTGGGTCTGATGGAAGGAAAATGGTACCAGGAGAGTGAGAACAGAGAGGAGTCCCCAAGGAGGATGGGGCTCACAAGGGGCACAACTGCATTCATTTACTCTCATTCATTTAAGAAATCCTTACTGGGCAGGTCTTAGATGCCAGCCATTGACCTAGGTGGTACAGGTGCACTGATGGATTGTGCAGGCTAAACTCTGCCCTCTCACTTATGGCTGGCAGTAGCAGCAGCAACCTGAGTGCTATGGGAGCCACAGGAGTGGCTGTTGGCCCAGACATAGAGCTTTACAAAAGAGATGACATCTCAGCTGAGACTTAAAGAGCCAATAAGAGTCAAGCTATGAAGTGGGAGAGACTGTTCTAGATGAGGGAACACAGGCTTTAAGGCCTGGGAGCAAGAGGAGGAAAGAGGCTGGTGTTGCCCTGTCAGGGTCTCAGTGCCCACTGCCTATAGGACTCAAGGCTGGCTGGAGGCTATGAGAACGTGCCCACCGTGGACATCCACATGAAGCAGGTTGGCTATGAGGACCAGTGGCTGCAGCTGCTGAGACATATGTGGGACCCATGACCGAGAGTCTGTTCCCAGGCTATCACACCAAGGTGGCCACTGTTCTTGCCACCCCTGCCCCCTCCATCATCTTACACCCCAGTCCCAACTGGAAGTCTCCACTCAGTGCCCTTTTAATCTCTGTAACATTTGGGGCCCCATGGAAAGAGATACTATAGGAGGGCAGCCCTGGAGGGTGCCTGCTTGACCCCTGCAGCCACTCCCCCTCCCCAGGGGCTGTCACCTCCTTAGAAGGCCCCCTGCACCTGAGGGCCATCCCTTCAGCCTCTTTCATCATGTCCCCATAGACCCGGGCAGTGATGAACTTTGTGGTCCGCTACCGGCCTGATGAACAGCCCTCTCTGCGGCCACATCACGACTCATCCACCTTCACTCTCAATGTTGCCCTCAACCACAAGGGCCTGGATTATGAGGTGAGCCCCTAGCGCCCTCCCACTTCAGTGTGCTGCCTCGCTTTCCCTGGAACCCTGCGTCCCTTCCCCTTACAGCCCTGCATACAGCGCTCAGTCGGCCTCCCTGCCCCTGGCCTGCCCTCTGCACATTTCCCAGTTACTTTGCTGGTATACTTTCCCCAGTTGCTTCCAGGCTTGCTGCCTCCCCCTTCCTTCTGTGTCTCCCTGTTTGCCAATGCCCCAGGCAGACAGGGTGTTATCCCTCTGGTCTGCCTCTCACACCCTTGTATCTGCCTGTCCCCAAACCCCATGTCTGCTCATTCTCTCCTTCTGTCCCCTTCTCCCCTTCCCAGGGAGGTGGCTGCCGCTTCCTACGCTATGACTGCGTGGTCTCAGCCCCGCGGAAGGGCTGGGGGCTCCTGCACCCTGGTCGTCTCACCCACTACCACGAAGGGCTACCCACCACCAGGGGTACTCGCTACATTATGGTGTCTTTCGTCGACCCCTGACACTCAACCACTCTGTCAAACCTCTCCTGCCATTGTGCCTTCTTGTGTCCCCCTCCTTGGAGGGGGTCTGTCTGGCTCCTCACTTCCTAAGTGTAGTTTGGTGTGTCTGGGACTGAATGTGTCACCTCCTCCCTCCCCCATACACACACAGCTCTCTCAGGAAGCTCCCAGAGCCCCCTTGTTCCTCCCTCAGCTCCCAGGGTTTGCAGGGAGGGGGCTTCTTTAGGGTTCCCTGTGTGATAACTTATTGTTTCTCAGCCTCCCTCCCAATAAAGGAGGATTTGTAACTCTTGAGTCCATTTATCGTCTTTCATCTACTTAATGACCCCGTACCCCTGCCACCCAGAGCAGAGAGAGAACTGGAGTTACTCCAAAGAAAAAGAACAGAGAAGAAAAGGCAGAAGCAAAATGTTAGAACAGTATGGGAACCTGGAAGTTTCCCTGGATCCCATTTCTCAATGCCCTTTATTGCCTGAGCTGAGGAAGTGCTTGAGAAGGGCCAAACCAAATAGACTTTACTATCAGGTTCTGATGAAAGCCAGCCCCCACACTCTTCTCCCTGATTTATCACTTCATAGCATCTTGTCCTTTACATTTAGACGGTAAAGCCCTGAGCTGGGCTTCAGGGACAGTGCTTAGGGAAGGAAGGCTTCCTGGAGGCATGTGTCCTATGAGGGAAGGCAGCTGAGGCCTTACCGTGGCTTCTGGGACCTGAGCTTTTAGTTGGGTGGTATCAGGAAAGGGGAAGCCCTAGTGAGTCATTCTAAGAAAGCTTCCTGGAAGAGGAATGTGAAGCAAGATTGGAAAAGCGGAGAGAGACCTCCTGAGAGCAGGTCTTGCTTCCAACATCTAGGGGGCCATCAACCCTTGCTGAGATCCCTTGAAGAGCCCCGAGGATAGCCCCTCCAGTTTGATCTTCCCCAGCCTTGCACCAGCCTGCCTTCCTGAATTTATCTTCCAACTGTTCCCTTACAGAAGCCTTTTAAAATCCAAACAGACTTGTTAATCTGTTCCAGGACATTTTCTGCCTCCAACACCTCACTAACTATCCACACCTTATTCCTGCCTCCTGCCCAGACTCCTAGGAAAACTTCGTGCATGAAGTCTTCCTTCGTGGGGAATAGGGTGAATCACCTAAGTGGGTGGGTCACCTTACCGTGTGGACTGAGCAACACTCTGGCCAGACTTTTAAGTCCATCTCACCCCGGTCTCCACCACCCTCATCACATGCCCTATAGATGGAAATGGGCTGAGCAGGGACAGAAGAAAATATCTCCTTGTAAAAGTCCCTGTGTGAGGAAGCCTGCATGCGAGTGGGACATGAAGGGTGTACCAGCCTGAGCAGTAGGTTTGGGCATGCAAGCTTGGTTATCCTGTCTCCCACAGTGGGTCCACATTTACAGAGCATCTCCCATCTGCCAGGCACCCATCGCTAGGGCTGCAGTGATAAGCACATTACCTGACTTATTATTGCTTACAGCTTAGTGGAGACCTTAAATCAGAAAACTACTGTAATCTCTGAGAAATAAATTTTTGTTTTATAAGCTAAAAAGAAAATTTACCATGATAGAGAGAAAGTATTTTATGCTGGCAAAGTAGGTGACAAAGTCACCCTATTGGATGTCTGTCAGACTTTCCTAAAGAGGTGGCATTCTCTGACCTGGCTGGAGAAGGTGCCAGCTCTCAGAAGCCTCTGGTCACTGCTGGGAGGGCCATGTGACAGTAAGGACTGGCCCTAGCCCACTTGGAAGATATGCCCACAGCACACTGGGCCTTCTCTTGAGGGGCTCACCAATCCCTAGCTTTCCCCACAAAGCCCTTCCTTCTAGAGCAGCTCCCTAAGAATCGTAGGCTGCTCCTTAGGGACCAGGCCTGGTGACTGAGGTGTATTCAAACTGTTCTCTCTCATGTCGGGGACCCCTGCCATTCATGGTACACACCACTCTGACAAATCCCCACTTTCCCAGACCTCTGCCAATGGACTTCTCACACTGGCTGGAGGTTCTGACCTCCACAAAGGCCAAACATCTTACCTCCAAGCTGTTTGGCCACACCCCTGCTCACTTCTGTGAACCCTTAGTTGTTAGTTCTTCCTTGCTGGGGCTCATCACAGTCTAATGTGCAAGTCAGCAAAGGTGCCAGAAACTGGATGGAACCAGAGCCAGGGGGCAGGGCCAGTGGGTTGGCCCAAAAAGGGGTGTGCTTAAGAGCCTATGGTGGCCGCCTATGTGACTTCCCTCTATAGAATGCCAGCCTCTTCCAGCCACCTCTGCCAATGTCTCCAAGTGTTTGCTATCCTGCAATGGGTCTTATTCTTGGGGCTGGGTGAGTCCCTGAAGCCCTGGACCTGACCCCACACATGCACCTAGAGTTCTGCTTCTCCATTACCACAAGGAAGGGAGGTGGGGCAGGGATCTCCAGGGTCCATGAAGGAGTGAAAAGTAATTAGGTGGGACAGGGAAGAGGGGGACAATGAGGAGATCCCTGGGTCCTGAGATACCCGTTCTTCATCCCCCATTCTTCAGCCCAGGTGTGCCTGGCCATGATGCTCCTTGCATTTCTAGGCCAAGCCTGGATCCTAGCAGCCCTCTACCTGGTCTGGCCCTATGGAGATAAGGGCACACCACAGGCAGGAGGCTGCCGATCTACTGGGGTCTGCAACTGGGTCATCTGGAGACATTTCTTGGACTACTTCATCTTGGTGAGCATCCCCAGGAACGGTGTACTGAATTGGGGACAGGGCTTCAGAGTAGACTCTTCCAAGGGTCATCCCCAAATGTCTAACCTCACTGCCAGGGTTGAGTGTGTACCCTCTGTCCCTCAGCTGGTTAAAACCACAGAGTTGGATCCTCCCCACAACTACCTCTTCGGCTTCCACCCTCATGGTATCCTGGTTGCCGGAGCCTTCAGCAACTTCTGCACAGAGGCCACCGGCTTCTCCAGCCTTCTTCCCTGGCCTCCAACCCTGCTTGCTCATACTGCCCTGTCGGTTTCACTTCTCTCTTTTCTGGGACTACATCACATGTAGTGGTGAGGAAGGGGGAGCCCCGCCACAAGACCTCCAGTTTTTGCTGTCACCTCTCACTCTCATCTGAGGGTTACTGGTTCCAGCTCTATCTAACTGATGCCTTCCTCCCCTCTCTTCTCAAGACCCAGGCCCCAGGTCCCCCAGCTTCTGCTTGGCCTCCCTCCCACGGGGTTGGTGTCCTCTAACAAGGCCAGCACCGCCTATCTGTTGTCCCTGCTTTGGGGCAGCTAGGTGGCAGTCTTAGTTGTGGGAGGGCCCCTGGAGTCTCCGGAGGCAAATCCTGGAGTGCTGAGCTTGCAGATCCAGAATCAGAAGGGATTTGTCAAGCTGGCACTGAAACACAAGTGAGAAAGCGGCTAGTGGCCAGAGGGGAATTCCTAGGCTGCCCTGTGCCCCTGGGGGCCCGAATCGGGCACACCTCTGCTCCCACAGGGCCTCCCTGATGCCTGTCTTCTCTTTGGGGGAGAACCAGCTCTTCCAATAGTTCCCGAATCCGCTGGGCTCCTGAATGTGGAGGGCACAGAAAGCCCTGCAGCTTCTGCTGAGTGTGGCCGGACACTGTTCCAAGGCCTCGTGGGCCTCCTCTTGACCTTCCGCATGCCCATCTGCACCATCGGTGAGCCTTGGCCTGCCCTCTGCCCACGCCTCCGGAGCTCAGGCCCTCTCAGGCTCCCCAGGCCAGGTGGTGAAGGTCGCTGGTTGGGGCCTGAAATCCTGGCTGCCGGCAGTGCACCTCTGGCTGGCCTTTGACAACCTTCAGGGCTCTGACCTCTGTCCCCAACACAGTGAGCCAGTGAGCTGGCCAGAAGGGGAGGGGGAGTCTGGTTGGGTGTGTGTTTGGGGGGGTATCCCAGTGACCATCCTCTTGCCTCCTGTTCTGCCCACAGTGGGTCCCCCAATCTGGATCTGGGTGCAGCGGGGCACTGGTGGAGGCGCTGTAACCCCCTCTGCGTGGAAGGGCTAACGGGGCTGTTCCAAGAACACAAGGCGCACTATGGGGCCCCTGCGATCCTCCGAGCCCCTCCCCAGCCCCCTAGGTGACTGAAGTTGGGGGAGTGGAATTAAAGGCGGAAACAGACCTGAGGTGTTTGTCTGTTTGTGTGGGGAGGCCCACTTGCCCCACAGCACCACCCCCCCTTCCCATCCCGCCTCTGGCCTTGACACTCCCGGAGACCTGCAAACAGATTCCTGGCACGCATCAGGGGCCTGCTGGGTCTTACTTGAGATCAGTGTCATTTGGGCTTCTGGACCCTGCCAGAGGCTGAGGCTCAGAGAGCGGGCTCTCTAACCTCTGCTCATCAGTTTCCACACCTCCAACACACAGCCCTCTGTCCCTGCCAGATGAGTCCAGTTCAGACCCACTGATTCAGAAAGTTCAAAGAGCAGTCTGAGAACAGCCTGGAGAAGTCAGGATCCGGAGATTTCCCCGTTCACACCCCTCAGCCCCATGCAATCCCAATCCTGGGAGGTCCCAAAGGCTTGGTCCCTTGGGTTTAGGAAGCCTTCTAGACAGCTACCGAAAACTTCCTCATTTCCTCATTTGTGGTCTGGCATAGGGATACTGCTGGGATAGGAATCTCCATGTTCCTGTTGCTCTCTTGTGCCATGAAAACCCTTCAGAAGCAGTGGCTAGAAGCCTTGGGCGCTTACCAATATATGCTCACTTTTCTCTTCACGGGCAGGAGGAGTGGGAGAGGCATGGGTGCCTGGGGTCTGAAAGGGGAGGAGAGACTTTGGAAAGGAAGGCTGCAGCTCCACTTGCCAGGATGCCAAAGTGCAAAGCGAAGGGGAAAGGGCCAGATGCGGAGCTGAGAGCTGGCGGGAGGCTATGATCCTCAGGTGGAGGAGAGGAACCATGGGTGGAATGCCTGGAGTTTCAAAAGCTAATTCATTTTTCTTTCTCAACTTTCACCCAGGCCCTTTCTTATCCCTTCTTGTCTTATCCCTCCTCTTCATGCCTCTTTGGTCATTCTGTTCTCTACCTGGTGTGGCCCTTCCCGGACTGGGATACACCCAACCAAGGTGAACAGTGGACAGGGGCCCAGGTAGTGAGAGATGGCAGCTGGGTGCCTCCAGGGTTTCCACCCATATATCTCTGCCCTGAGGTGGAAGGCAGTGTGAGTAGATTAGGAATTGGACCATTTAGGAACACCTAAGGGATTATCATCCTATCAAGGTAACAGGTTACCCGAAGATTCTCAGCCCCCTCCCACACCTCCCCTACCTATTCACCCCTTCTTGTGTTGGAGCCTGACCTCTGGCAGCCTAAGCTCAGGTGTGGGGGGGCAGGTGTTCAAGAGTAGGCCCCCTGGACCTTTGACCCCATCCTAGGACCTTGAATTCTGAAGTCTATTGGGGTGGAGGGCAACACATTTCCAGCTGGTGTCCTGCCTTCCGTGCCTTTCCCTCATCCTGCCCAACACTCCCAAACTGGTGAAAACAGTAGAGCTGCCCGCAGATGGGAGCTATGTGTTTGATTTTCACACACATGGAATCATGTGCATTGGAACCTTCTGGAATTTTTCCACCGAAAGCGGTGGCTTCTCTCAGCAGTTCCTTGGTCTTCAGCCCACTCCAGTCGGCCAAAATCTACCACATCCTAATCTTTCGAGACTACATCATGTCCTGTGGTGAGTTTCTAGCTGAGTGGGAGAAGGTGCCCTCTGGCCAAGGTGACTCCCAGCTCGGAGACCTGGCCTGAATACCGGCCAGGTTCCCAGTGGACATCAGGGAATAGCTATGGAGCAAGCGTTGTCTAGTGTCCTTGCTGGGACAAGCACCATAAGGCACACAGACATGGGCATGGTGGGTAGGGGGGTTTAGAAGGAATGGGATGTGGGGCTCACCCTTCAGGTACTAAAGGGTGGAGTGAGAGGCTAGGGAGCTGAGGAGGGGGTGTTGACTGCTCCTCACCTCCTCATGCTTGCAGGAGTGTGTTCCATTAACCACCAGAGCTTGGACTTTATTCTGTCACAGCCCCGGCCTGGGCAGGTTGTGGTCATTGTGGTTGCGGGTGCCCATGAGTCCCTGTATGCAATCCCTGGGGAACATTATCTCATTCTCCAGAATCACAAAGGCTTTGTATACCTGGCACTGAGGTATGGGGAGTGAGGTGCCGGTGCCCACTCCAGGGCTGCTCTTAATGGTCAGACTTCACAGTGTGCCGGAGCATGTACACTCTCCATCTCTACGTATCCAAGTTCCTATAGGCGGGACTATGTATTCCCGGAGCCCACTGTGCCCATACCTGGAGAGCACTGCTTACTCTGTGCCAAGCACTGTGATAACTTTCCAGGTTGCCTCCCGCTCCAAGAGAGGCAAGTTCGTAATGCAAATAGCAGGACCCTTTGGTTCAGAAGTGTGGAGTTCAAATTCCTCTCTGACACTGTCTCAAAGGCAAGACCTTGGACATGTGTCTTAACCTGTGAAGTAGTTAATACTTTCCTTGCAATGATATAGTTGTAAAGACTGAGTGAGGAAATGTATATACGAATGCCTAGTACATAATCGTTTCTCAGTAAGTACCCTTTCTTCCAGATCTTTCTTTATAGCCATCACTGTTTGCTTTAAAGGCCTTGAGAAGTAGAATCATGAGGTGTGGAGAGGGATTTGCTGCTCTCTGGGTCTTCTATTTTGGGGTACTTCAAGAGCTGCTGGTCTGATCACCCTCTTCTCTATTGCTGCCCCTTCCTAGGGCCTCCGTTGTGCCTGTATACTCCTTTGGGGAGAATGATATCTTCAGACTTAAGGTTTTTGCCAAAGGCTCCTGGCAGCATCTGTACCAAACCACCTGCAAGAAACTCACGGGCTTTGCTCCTTGCCTCTTCTGGGGTCGCGGTCTATTCTTGGCTAACTCCTGGGGCCTGCTGCCCTTCCCTGTTCCCATCACCACTGCAGGTGAGTTCCCATCTCCAGGGAAGAAAGCTACCACCAGCTGTGTAGCAAGGCCTCTCACCTCACTCGTCACCCCTCTCGCTATAGTGGGCTGCTCCAACCTGGTGCCTCGGTGTCTCCACGTGTGGTGGTGCCGACCGCTACCACATGCTCTACATGAAGGCTCTGGAGCAGCTGTTTGAGGAGCACATGGAAAGCTGTCGTGTCCCTGCTTCTACTCACCTCACCTTCATGTAGCCCTGGCCTGGCCCCTGCTCCCAGCCCTGGGGCCCCTTATCCCAGTGCACGGACACTCCTACCTACTTTTGTGTTCTAGTCTTCCAATAAAATCTAGTTCTCTCCTACTTTTCGGCTTTGTGGACTTGGATGCCTGCAGCACTCATACGCTCTCTTTGTGCGCGAGCATGCTGGGGCATAATCTTTCCCATCTTAACACGCTATCAAGTTGCTGCATTAGATTGGGTATCAGGACCCTGAATTCTCCTTCCAGTGAAACTTAATTCTGCTGCATAACCTTGCATAAATCTCTTTCCTTTGCTGGGCCCTTTCTCCTTCTGTAAATGAAGGCATCTGCTTAGCTAAGAGCTGTACAGTATTCTGACTGAGTTGGGGAAGGGTAGCTGCAAGGAGAGCTAGGCTTAGAGGGGTGAGAAGGATTTAGGTGGTTGGAGAAGATAGGGTGGATGGTGGAATACAATGAGCAAAGGCTGAGCGTGATCAAGGGTACCTGACAATATAGAGAATGGAATGATCCCCAGTGGTAGGAAAGACAGTTAAGTACATAGCTTTCCTTTGCACCCCATCCCCATCCTTTAAGTTTCCTTGGGTCTGGGAAATCAGATGAACCAAAGATTTGTTTTACCAACATCAAGTCCTACTGCAAGCCCAGCATTAGGTCACGGCTAACTCATTTGCTCAATAAGCATAGGACTATTGTAAAGATTAAAGAATTAAGACTTAGGGGCTTAGAACAGAGATTGACAAAATATGAGCCAATGAGAGTTTGCTATCATCATCATCATCATCATCATCATCATCATCATCATCATCATCATCATCACATCATCATCATCATCATCGTTGTTACAGGCATGGCATTGGTCAAACAAGAGGGTCAGATTAAACAGTGTAAGGGTCTTTATCTGGTCATAGCATCAACTGATTTTGTCGGTCCTATTTGCTAATTGACTTTGTGTCTGTATCCAGGACTTAAACAAGAATTATTTGTTGAAATGTAATTGGAATGCAACCATATTTGTCTTCCACTTTCCTATAAAATTTATTCAGTGGAAGAATTTTCTCTCATTTCTGAATGAAATTCTGAGCAATCGCATGACTTATTGGGCCATTCTTAAGTAATAAGTTCTACATCCATTTTATGTCAGTATATAGAAATGTTTAGTTTGTGTGGTAATCAACACTCAGATCTTCATCCAGGGGTAGGAACTTTACCCTCTCCAGCAAGGTGCGATGCTACCTGCTTATCCAGAAGCAGCAGCTATGGAAGGTGAAGTGGAAAGGGGTGGGGATGACCTCTTTCCTCCTCCTCCCATGCTAGCTGTTGTTACTGATCTTTTTGGGGTTGAAGTGTGGGGCAGAGAAGGGGAAAAGCAGTCCAAACAATCTTTACTACACTGCTATTAAAATACAATGTGTTCTCTGGGCCTCCAGATCTTCAAAACCTTTTCCTCCTGGGTACACTCACGGATCCTTCAGTTTTCCCTTTAAGTTCCCTTTGGTAGCTTCTGTGCTTTCTCTGCCTTATCATCTGTCCCTGGTTTTCTGCCCATGCACTCAACAAAGGTTGCTCTGTAGGAGTCCCTTTACTCTTCTAGTTTGGGAGTTAAGGAGAGGGATGGAAAAAAGCAGCTCCAGCTCTGAGCATCCTTGGTCCAGATACCCTTGGAGTGCAGGCTGTCCTCAATGCAGCCACTTGTCCTTCCTGCTATCTTAAGTAGAATGTCCAGTCAGCCACAATCTGGCCACTAGATTTCTCTGGTGATCACATCCCCCAAATGCTGGGACATGCCAAGCTCTTTGTGTCTTAAAATATTTTGTCACTGATATTGTCAAGTAAACCTTGCCTTCTGGGAGTAGGGCTTCTAGCATGTTAAAAGTTCTCCCCAACCCCCACTCCTTCATCTCCAAACTCTGATCGTTGTCATGAGTGAGAGGCTCAAGAGTCACTTTTTAACCATTTGCTTGGAAAATGTGGCATGTGGTTTGGTCTGGCCACTTTTGGAATGAAGGACCTATTTATTATATCTTCATACCTCAGCCCAAACTTCAGTGTTAGTATCACGTACATTTTTCTCTGTGTTCTTTTCCTGAGGGACAAATGCACCAACTGGCTGCCAAGAGCTGCGGTTATAGAGATTACACCACTTTGGGTCTTCCTCTAAGAATCTCCCTGCTCCTCTGCTTCCCTGTGAGTGGTGGTTGCTTCTCTCTAGGGCTATGGGGTTGAGCTGGGTGGTATGTGAGGAATGAGACCATTATGTGGACGTGGGGACAGGGAGGAGGGGACTTTATTCCCATAACCCCTGTCTGAAATCTAAGACCGATGTCATGGAGAGGATGATGGTTGGGAGCAGATTGACCTGAGGCTGGAGAGAAATAGGAGCAGCCAGAAATTCAGTTAAGAAATATGGTTGACCCAAGAGGCAGAGATACAATCAAAAGGACAAAATGCTCTGAGTACCTGCAAAGTCAGTAGGGCAAGGTTTTCAGAAAAGGTGTCAGGTCTGACTTTGGAGAGAGGAAGAATCAAAAGGGGACATTATCCTCCAAGTGGAAACATCTGGACGGGGGGAGGCCACAGCACAAGCCAGAAAGGTACAGGAAGGTCAAGATCAGGCTTCCATCTCTAGAAGGAGAGACTTGGCATCTATGTTTGAGTGTCAGGGATGGGGTGTGGCAATTAGAATGTGTTGTTACTGCTGCTGAGGATCATGAAAAGGCTGTACTGGGCAGAGGGAGATAGATGACGCCCTTGGACAATGGCAGGTATGCGCCCCAATTAATATCCCTCCAGGACCACTTGAGCAAGATGAGTGCTACTTCCCTGTTCATCATGCTAGCTTGACATCCTTCCTGTCCACTGTGACAGGCAATAGTGAGCCTCCCTCCACCACCACCCACCTTCTCCCAAGTGTGCAGTGTTCTCCAGGAAGCCAGCCAAGACTGGGAGGAAGCCATAGAGTTCAGGGGTCCCTGCCATGACTCCTACTCTTTCCTGAGCCTCCCCAAGCAACTTCTGCTGTCATGCTCTGATCCTAGCCTCACTGAGGCAAAAGTCCCTGGTCCTCATTCTCCTCATCATCTGGCTTTCTAGCCCTCCCTCATCAAGCATTAGTCATGGATGGAACTTGGTCTAAGAGTCTGGAGCCTTGTATGGAGAAGAGTGGAGAGTCCAGGTGCCAGGTCCATGTCACATACCTCCCACCAATCTGTGCAGACCCAAGACCACAATGTCCAGACAAGGGGTACAGCCTGCTAGACTGAGATACCAGAAGAGAAACTCGAAATGGCCTTTTGCACATCGCTCAACTATTTCCCAGCAGCTGCTGTCATACAGGTTCCAACTAAATCCCATACTTGAACTAAATCCCCCAAATTCAACTGTCAGCTTGGCCATTGGGCTGATGGGGATCAGGCTCAGCCCCTGATCAATGCTGGAGCCCTTAGTATGAATCAAGACTCTAAACAGAATGAGCTTGGGCCCAGGCCCCAAAGATAGGGGACTGTCCCTTCCAGTCCCAGCCCTTAGGACCTAGGTCCTCACTGAGAAATGTGCCACACGGATGTCCTGGTGCTATAATAATGGCCACTTATTTGGAACAGAAATAGGACAGAGTTAGAAGGCATATATTTCAAGGGAAAGCTTGACACAAAACCTGGGTTTGAGGACCCAAAGTGGTCTATGGCCATCTTAGCCCTGTGGGGAAGCAGAAGGGAAAAGGGTTCCCTGAGTGCTCACAGGGGAAAGGGCACCCATCTCTGAGTCCCACAGACCTGGCTTTGAATCTCAGCTACCAACACCAACCTTGACAAGTTGCTTAACCTTTCCAGGCCTCAGTTTCCCCCTGGTAACATGGGCTACCTACTTCAGATTGGGATTTTTTTTTCTAACTTTTCATTGAAATACAATACAGAAAAGTGCACAAATCACAAGACACAGCTCAAATTTTCACTAGCTGAACATACATAGGGTTATTTTGAGAAGTGAATGAGATGCACACAACCTCATGGGCCAGCAGCACAGATGTCTGTGTGTTTAGGTTTAAGAAAATTGTCATCCACTGGCTTCTCACCACTCTACTTTTGAATTTTTCTCCTGTGTGGGTGTCCACTCACCAAAAATGCAGCCTAGAGGAAACATTCAGAAGACTTTTTTGGAGAAAAGAGGAGAAAAGCCATCATTGCAGAAGGCCGGGGCAGGGAGGAGCCCTCAGAACTAGCAGAAGATACTGTCCAATAAACCAGAGGAGGTTAGGGCAAGTTAAGCATTGTTGCAATTGTTTTGGAAGCTCTAGACCAAGTAGTGAGAATCCTGTTAGGGTCAGACTTGAGCTCTGTGCCATCCCCTTCACCTGCCACCTATGCAGACCCTAATGTGCTTTGGGACCACTGCTGTCACCTCTCAGAGGTAGGCTCCTCTCTAATCCTCTGTTGGTCCTTCCTCCTGAGCTCTACTCCTGGGTCCTCCCCACCTGCTCATCCCTCTGGCTCTGAAAAGTCAACCTACTTACAGGCAGAACGTAGCATCTGTGTATCCAATGAGCTCTGTTTATATCCTGAACTGCCTGCTTCCACCAGATGTTTTGCCCAGTTGCACACTGGAGATGCCAAAATCACCTTTGCTTCCTTCCTCTCTGCCCACCTTCCAGAACCCCAGTCAGACTTCCTGGCCTCTTCTATTTTCCTTCTAAGTGTTTATTAGCTTCTTCCCTTACTCCATACCCTCATTCCTCCCATGGCCTCCCTCTGGGACCACTTCTCAGTGATCAGAGGTCCTGCCTCTCATCTTCCATCAAATGCCTTCTCATGCTGTCAAAATACTCTTCCTTTAAACTGTTTTCATCATTTCATTTTCCCTACTCACTGTCACTGGATCCTCATTGTTAGAAGGTGTGAACTCCTCAGCACAGCATTTGAGGAAGCCCACAACCAGAGCCTAGCTCAGTTTCTCATCCATCTTTAACTTGAATTTCTTCTTAATTGGAGTTCTTCCCACCATCCTTGGAACCCCTACCATCAAGTTGTAGCTCAGCTCCAGTATCTAGCGCTAAATATGTATAGACCTTGGTGGACTCACATGACTTCTCTAAGCCTTAGTCACTTACACCAAAGTCACCAGTATGAGCTTTAAATGAGATGTGTACGTACAGTGCTTAGCACAGTGCCTGATAGGATGCTCAATAAATGTTAACTATTGTCTCTATTATGTTGCCCACCTTTTCACCACAAAATCTTTTCCTAACCACGACCACATCACTAGATGACATTTTGTGAACATCACGTTATGCAAACCATTGTTTTGCTACACCAACATATGGCTTGTTTATTATCATCTTTCCCATATTATTAAATGCCAATGTTAAGGGTGGGGAGTATGTCTTGTTCATTTTTGCATTTTGTCATGATACCTGGTACATGGTGAGTGCTGAAAAAATGAAGCAAATCCAAGGGGAAATCAGCCACATAGTTTGTAGTTCATGCCCTGCACCAAATGCCCAGATGGCAGTGGGAGTAAATATGGGTTTTCATTGCAAGGCTGGAAATGGAGCTGCACCCATCATGGGAAGAAAAGATGCTAAATTAGTTTCCTAAGGCTGCCATAATAAAGTACCACTCACGGAGATTTAAAACAACAAAAACTTATTGTCTCACAATTCTGAAGGTCAAAATCAAGGTGTTGGCAGAGATGTGTTCCCGCCGAAATCTGTAGGAGAAAAAATCCTTCCTTCCATCAATCCCTGACTTGCAGCTGCATCATCCCAATCTCTGCTTTTGTTGTTGTGTGGTATTCTCCCTCTGTGCCTGTGTCCAAATTTTCCTTTTCATATGGGATACCTGTCGTATTTGATTAGGGCCCGCTCTTATTCAGTATGACCTAATCTCAACTTGATTACATCTGCAAAGAACTTATTTTGAAATAAGGTCATTTTCACAGGTACTAGGGGTTAGGACTTCAACATATCTTTTGGGGGACGCAATTCAACCTACAACAGGTGTTTTTTTAAAAAAATTCACACAAAAGTACTGTCCGCTTATGCCTGGGGGCTGCAGCCACCAAGAGGTGGTTTTTGTGCAAATTAGACAAGGAATGTTCCGTGTTGGGTAGGGACAAGCATTTGCCATGGGATCTTCACTTTGGAAAAGTGCACATGCCAGGTGCACAGAGGGAAGATGGATCACTGCACCGTCCTGAAAGGTCCATTTTCTTTTCAAGAGGCCTGGGCCTCAGAGTAAAGAGCCATTAAGGAGCTTCCCTCTAGCATTTCTCTTCCCAAATAGCTGCATAATAATCCCCAACACTGTGATTTCTGCTCTTGATCGGAAAGAGTTGAACTTATGTATATGTAATGAACTAAAGAAGCCTTATAAGCTCAGCTTGTCCCCTCTTCCCTGGTTTCTTCCCTCCTTGCCATCCTCCATGTAGCCACCAGAGAGCGGTCTCCACTCACAAGGCAAATCTCTTCTGCTTAAAACCTGCCCCTGGCCAGCCCCTACCTAAAGGATGGGTGCAACCCAGAACTGCTTGCTCTTGCTTATGCTCAACTCTGGGCTTTGCTCAGGCTGTCTCCTCTCACTGGAAAGACTCTGCTTTTCTTTATCATCTGGAGGGGAATTTTTAAATCTCAGTCCAGGACACCTTTCTTCACCTGCCCACTTGCCAGGTTGGTTCAGGGCATCCTTTTTTCTGCATCCCATTGCTCTTCCTAAAGATCTATCATGATCCTTCCATGTCATTTAAAAACATCCATTTAGCCCAAAGCTGAATAACCTAAGTATTCATAAAGACAGAAATTGCATTAAATTGCACCACATTAAACAGGTTTAAAACCCATGAGTTCTTAATGGCTCTAAAAATAATTGATCTCCATTGAACAATGCTGAGGAACCAACTCATTATTTCAAAAATTAACAAATAATAGGAAATTTTAGGCATTTATCTGATCTTTCCTTCACAAACTATACCTCGGGGTAATCTTAGTAGAGGAGAACAGGGTTCCTTTTGTTCTGGCTAGTGAAAAACAAAAACAAAAACAACCCAGAATTACAGAATAAGAATATCAATATTTTGCAAACTCTGGTAACTGATTAGATTTAAGTCTTAAGCATCAATATCTGATAAGATTTCAACAAGACAACCAGATTTGAGCCTTTGATGGAAGAATGCAACATCACCTATGAAATAATCTTTTTTAAAAAGGGCAACCTGACCCGTAGCAAGAAATTTAACGTGAGCCACATAATAATTTAAACTTGTCTAGTAGTAACCACTTTTAAGAGGTAAAAAAAAAAAGGTGGAATTAATTTTAATGTTTATTTAGCCCAATGTGTCCAAAATATTATTTCAATAGGTAATCAATATATACATAGTAAGTAGATATTTTACAGACTTTCTTTCTATAAATCTTTGAAATCTGGTAAAACACATTTCAGTTTAGACACTAAACATCCATTGGAAATGCTTGATCTGTATTTGGAGTTTATAAAATTCACAAATGAAAAAATAGATTTATAATTTAAAAAGTTGTTCCGAACTTACTTAAAAGTTTTCCAATAACTGGTCAATTGTTCATTTTGAAATTTAAATTACTGTAATTCAAACTAAATGAAATTAAAAGCTCAGTTCCTCAGCTGTACCACCACATTTCAGGTGACCGATAGCTACACATAGCTAATGGCTACCATTTGGGACGAGGAGGATAGATCTACACTTACAGGACAAACAGTGGAGAGAGGAATATGGTAAACAATATCATGGAGGTGTAATCAGCAGAAGACAGATGATGGGACATTTACAGGACAAACATTTATTCTTTTCAACAAATAAGTTGCAAAAGAGAGAGATGGAGGGGAAACCTGTAGCTTAAAAGAAATCTAAAATACATATGAAGTGTATCAGTTATCTGTTACTTCATGTATTGCACATTACCCCAAAACCTATCAGCTTACAACAACAAACATTTATTAAGACATGGTTTCTGAGAGGCTTAGCTAGGAGATTCTGGCCTATGGTTATTAGATTGCAGTCAGGCTGTTGACTAGAACTGCAGTATCTGAAGGCTCCAATGGTGTTAAAAGATCTACTTCCAAGTTTACTGATGTGGTTGTTGACAGGCCTCCATTCCCTATGGTTGGATTGAGGACTCAGTTCTTTGTCAGGTGGGTCTCTCCACAGGGCTATCTGAGTTTCTCAAGACAAGGCAGCTGGCTTGACCTACAGCAAGTGAGGAGAGAAAGAGAGATAGAGAGAGAGAGAGAGAGAGAGAGAGAGAGAGAGAGAGAGAGAGAGAGAGAGAGAGAGAGATGGAGGGGGGAAGGGGAGACAGAGACAGAGACAGAGATAGAGAGAGAGATTATTTTAGGTATGTGTTTTAGTCTGCTCGGGCTGACAAAATCTCATTTCTAAAGGCCAGAAGTCCATGATCAAAGTGCCAACAGTTTCTGGTAAGAATTGTCCTGGCTTGTAGATAGCAGCCTTATCTCTGCCCACTCACAGAAAGTCTTTCCTCTGTGTATGCTTAGAGAGAAAGAGATATTTTGTGTCTCTCCTCCTATAAGGACACTAATCCTATTGGATTGGGGCCCCACCCTTATAATCTCATTTAACCTTAATTACCTTCCTAAAGGCCCTATCTCCAAATACAGTCATATTAGGGGTTATAGCTTCAACATTTGAACTGGGAGAAAGGCACAGTTATGTTAATATCAATTTAATAATGATATTTAAATGACTTACTGAAATACTTACTAGTGAAATAATATGATGTCTAAAATTTGTTTAAAAATTTTGTTTCAAATTATTAGGAGAGGTGAGAAGTAGCTTGTGGTATAGAACAACATTAGTTATGAATGCATAAATGTTGAAGCTAATGATAGGCTAATGGGACCTCCTTATACTGTACTATTCTATTTTTGTGTATGTTAGATATTCTCCAGAATAAAAATGTTTTGTTTCGTTTTTATGGCCAGCTAAATTGAAAGCAGACGTGGAATCAAATAGGCCTATGGAATATGACACTAATGTTTGCTGAATAAATAAAGGGACATTACATTCAGTGTTGATTTATGTGGATTGGAGAGAGGAACCTGTTGATTGGAGGAGAGAAGAAATGAAATTTCAGGTACTTTTAAGCACAATAGTCATACCTAACCTTTAGAAATGTAGTTAAGTCTGGGCTGCGTATTAGTTTAGGGTTAGTATACCAGGAGTCTGATTTGGCCTCTACCTAACTGGGTGAACTTTTGTTTCCAGTAAACCAGCATTAAGGATTTACTTCTGATTCTGTTAACCAGGGTATGGTAATCTGATCAAAGATATGCTAACGGCCAACTTCTGCTTCTGTAATCTGCTTGCTTGATTGATGTTAACCAGATCTGCTAAAGGTCAACTTCTGCTTCTATAATCTGCTTACTTGTTCTAGGCTATATAAACTGCCTCTTCTGGGAGCTCGGGGCTGATCTCTTCTAACCCTGCATGGTGGAGATCCAGTCGCTGGCCGGCTAACAAAGGCTCACAATTCATCTCATTGGCTCCGTGGATCTTAGATTTGATCGAACCACAACACTTTGATAATCAGTCTAGTCTTACTCTCCCCAACCTCTGAAATAGATTGAGACCATTCATTCACTCATAACACATTTATTAAGCACATACTATGTGCCAAAACCTGAACTAAGTACCAGAGACATAAAGATAACTGTGGTATCAACCCTGTCCTAAAAAGTTCGTGGTCAAGCTCAATGGTTGCTCATCTTTCTATGCCCTGATTCATGGAGTTTAGTCTGACAGTCCTAGCAGAAGAATAAACAAGAGAGGCTTCAGTTGTGCCTGAATTTCAGTGTATCAGCTGTAATGTAACCCACTGGAGAATTGCTGCTCCAATTGGCTAGATCATAATTCCTAGCATTAATTGAATTTCTATGTTGTCAGGCACTTTACAAACATTATCTTATTCAATTCTTACTGGAAGTTATGTACATGTCCTCTTTACAGATAAGGGAAACCATGAGTCACACACAAGTGAGTATGTGGCATCTGTGATACCTTGCCTTCTGGGTGATTTAGATGATTCTTTTCAGTGCCATAACCTGAGTAAGGTTTTTAGGCACTCACTGGCTCTGTGACTTCGGACCAATTACTCAACTCCTTTTTCTTTCCTCTCCTTATCTGAAAAATGAACTTGACATGAAGGTTGTACAATATAAAGCAGTAAGGTATCCAGCTCAGTTCCTATAAAGCACTCACATCTTTTATTTCACTGCTTCATCCAAGTGCAGATGTTCCATAGGTAGCTGGAGACATCCTAGAAAGTCAAGACCTGACTCATAGATTAGGGAATTGCTCAGGTAGAGGAGGGGCCACTGTATCAGGGGGAGCGTAGGGGAATAGGCCATGGAAGGAAAGAGGTCAGAGAGAACACTCAAAACTCACAAATCTGGAAGAGGAACTCCTAGTCACCAGAATCATGGGATGTAGAGGTGTTCAAAAGGCCTGGAGAGATGATCCAAAGTGGTTCATTGTGGAGGAAGGAGGAGAGATAGAGAGGGATGGGGAGGACCCTGCAGTAGAGGGTGGGCCCAACTAAAACGACAGGGATCAAGAGTACCGCCATCCTGCTGACAGTAGGCATATTTGACCCAGAGAGAAGACAAATAGGCTTGCCCAAATAAAAGTCCCCAATAAACAAATGCAGTATGAGAGTCAAAGCCAATAGTTAGGACCCCAAAGTATAAGACAGCATTTACAAAATTCTGAAGGACTAATGGAAATCTCCAGCATTAATAGTACTGACATTTGATTCACACTTTATAGTTTTCAAAGTGCTTTCACAAGGTGGTACATTTGACCTCTGAGAGGTGAGTAGTCAATAGGGTCTGAGTTTGTAGTCAAAAGACCTGATAGTGTCCCTTGCTATGGGACCTGTCCCAAATGGAACCTCTTAGGATCCACTTTGTTCATTTGTAAAGTAACTAAACTATTTCACTCATCCTACAGTGTTGTGAGGACTAAGCCACAGTGCTTTATAAACAAACATTCTAGGTGGCTCTGTGATTCACACATGTATCACTATCACCAGTAGAGGATACAGGGTAGCCCTGGAACCCAGATCTGAGAAGCCAGGGCTTTCACCTTTCAACTGTCAGATTACTCTTTCATCCCCCAATGGCCTTAACCTTGGTCAATTTAAAAGGATGTAGCACAGGGTGATGGCTTACCTTCCTGCAGCCTCTGAGCACTTAAGGATACTGAATGCCTTTTGCTCTTTCTTGCTGGGAGGGGTAGTCAGGACATAGTCATCTTTCAACTTCTTACCACCACTGCTCCCCATCCTCCAGGAGAGTCAGGATGAAGAAGTCTGAGCATGGTGATTTTAGAATCAGATGGCTTTTGACTGGCCCAATGAGCAGTGACATCTTGCTCTGAGCAACTTGGACATGAGGGGATTGGAACTTTGGGAAACTCTTAAGTCTGAATTAGTGAATGTTGGACCAATCCAAGAGTTTCTGATGGGAGAAGGTGCAGCTTCTGGTGAAAGGGGAGGAATTTGGATGTGATTGCATCTCTCTTCTGTCATTAATGACTTTTCCCTCCAGCATATTTAACTTTTGAGCTGCTTTCCCACAATCGAGCATATTCCACCTTAATTGCAGCTTTATGAGATGCATTTTGCATTAGTGGTTTCAAAAATCAGAAATGGGGGAGGAAGTACTATTTCAAAAAAAGATTGAGTGACTTTTCAGTTAGTTATTGGCCTAGGTGGTTCTAGAATTCAAGAGATGACTTTCATCCCTTTACCCACTTGGATGGGAGTCCAGGAACATGATCCTCCATTTTATCACATTAGCACAACCAATGAGATCAGTTACCAGGTTATAAAGTTATTGCCTTGGAAAGTATAAAAATGGAATGAGATAGATGAGGGATCAACTTTGGTGGAAAGTGGGAAGCATGAATTCTGACAGGCTCTGGAAAGACGACAGGGAGGGGTCCCAGCCTCAGCAGACCTTAATATTCCCTGCAGTGCTTTACAGTTTCTAAAGGCCTTTCACACCCATTACTTTCCTGGCTCTTTACAGGGTTGAACTGTGGGTGTATTTATCTCACTTTATGTGGTGGGGCTGGGGAAGCCCTCAGGAGTTAAGAGGCCGGGGCCACCAGCTTATTAGAGTATCAGGGGCAGTGCTCACTCACTTGGGTTCCCGGTTCACACTTTGATTTTCCTCCCATTCTTCCTCCACCCTCCCGGGTCGGCATGGGGTGTGGAGTCCCGTGTGCGAAGATACACAGCGCGTGTATGTGCGCAGAGGTCTGTGTGCTTGTGCCTGGTGTACACGGGTGTACCTGGCAGTCTTTCTGCGCGCTGCCCTGAGGGGGGCCTTGCTGCCTGACGGCCTGTGAGAAACGAGCGGCCGAGTGGGAGCTGAGCTGGCCTGTGCACGGGGCAGTAGGCGTCTCCGCGACCCTGGGAAATGGTGGCGGTCTGACCTGGCTCGGTCTCACTTCGCTCCTTTCAGCCTTTCAGCTTCTGTGTCTTTGTGTCTCTTCGCTTCCCAATATTCACGAGTCTCCAATTTCCTCTCAGTTTCTCCGATCGGGTCCCCAAGGCCGTCAGCTCCGCGTCGGTTTCTAGCCTCATACTTACTTGTCCGCGGGAGGATAGGGATACGAGATTACATTCAAGGGGGGATGGCTCTGGAGGAGGGGGAGTGCGGGGCGGTAGGGACTCCCAGACCAAACATGTAAGTGCTGGGGCATTGGGCGATAACTAAGCCGGCATCAGCCCCCCTCCACCAAAACTTTACACTTCCAGACCCTCTGTGCCCCTCCCACGCAGGGACAGGGGGCGGAGTCTCGCCTACTAGACTGGGCCACCCGGCCGCGCCACCCGCCAGGACCTCACCCCCCGGTCAACTGCGCGTCTTCACCAACACCGCCCCCCCGCCCCCGCCCCCACCCCCGCCAGCCCCCAGCCGGACAGGAGTCCGCTCCAAATCCGTGCCAGGTTTCCTTCGCGTCGCTGGGGTCTCCGCCCCTCGGAGTCGCACGCCTGGGTTGAGCCGAGCGTCGCTGCGGGAGCCACACGCCTCGCCTGAACCCCGAACCGCTGGGCGCCGGAGCCCGCGGGCCTCACTGAGCAGCCACGCAGATCCCACCTTTCACGTTCACACTCCGAGTCTGGACCCGTGCGGTCCCCGCGCGTCACCCGAATTTGACGCTCGGGGCTCCGAAGTAACCCCTTCTCGGCTCTGTTTACTGTCTGCGCTGCCGCCCCGCTCCGCTTCTCAGCCCCAGTACGGACCCTGGCGAGGTAGGGGAACTGCGAGGAGTGGGGGCAGCAGAGCCCAGCGTCCCCCGGGGGAAGAAAGCAGCCGCGCCCCCTACGGCCAAACCCCTTCCTAGTCCTGTGACCTAGATTACAGACCGTGACTTCGCCTCAGGTGTTCAGATACGTTCTTCCATCATCCCTCCTCCACCCCTTCGCCATTTCGCTCCCACTTGTCCCCAGGACCTGGTGCCTAGGGGAACCCCTGCCAAATTAGACAGCTTCCTTGGGAATCTCCCTCCCGCCTGCTTCCCCCACCCTCGCTCCGGGAAGGGAGCCGAGGGAAGACCCTCCCGTACAGTCTTCGCCCTCCGTGGCTGTGGTTCTCTGGGGCACTCCCCTCCCCTCCCCCACCTTGGTCTGTCTTCCTCCTCCCTTTGCTCTGCCCCACTTCATCTTGTCTCCCCTACGACCTCTCCTTTTGAGATCTCTGTTGTCTTCCAGTCTCTTTTCTGGCTTTCTCCTTGCCTTGACCCCTTCCCTTCCCAAACGCTCGGGGAGAAGGGCGTGTGTCACGCCGCTTCCTATTTATGGTCTCCCTGGGGAGGGTGTGCAGTGGTGGACTTTACTGACATCGGCTGAGGCCGAAGTCACACGGCGTCAGGTCTGTAATTCAGTACCCGTGCCTCCCCGCGCTGCCCTCTCCCATCCTCTCCCGCTGGGGATCTCCCTACCCGCCTTTGTTTCCTTTCTGCCTCCATTCTTGCCTTTGCTCTCTTCGTTGGGCGCTTTGTGTAGCTGCCATCTCTTTGTTTCCGCCTCTCTGCCCCCTCTCCTCCCTCTTCCAGCTCGGAAAAACTGCGACCTCAATGGCATCAGTGTTTCAGGTGTGTGGGATGCGGTGGAGGTGGGGGTGGTGTGGGCTCCCAGTGTGCCCAGCAATGTCTCCAACCGTTCCCCTCTCCCTGGAGGGATCATTCATATGGATGAGATTGATGAGATTGAAAGAACGAATACAAGGATGGGGGGGTATGGATGGCAAGGGAAATGCTGCCCCTCTTCCTGGAGCTACACCTCTTCCAGGAGATGCCTGAACTACATTTCCCACAGTGCCCTGGAGGCACAAGGCTGCTTCTGCCTAGACACTTTATGGAAGTTATAGTTCAAAGAGCCAGGTTGGAGGTCGTCATACTGGAGAGTGAGAAGTGATCCAAGTGTGCAGCAAGAGTTGGGGGACTGGCCGGTAGCTTTGGCTTGGCCTGAAACCCCTGACCCAGGGTTTAAGAACTTTGGAACCTTTGTGTCCCCAAAAAGGGGAACAGGAGTAGGGCGCCTGAGAAGAAAAAATGGGGGATGAATTAGCAACCTCTTCCTTCTTCCCTGTGACCCTGGGAACTCCTCCTCCCCTTACAAACAACCTTATCTGAGATGTTGTAGAGACACCATTGGAAATTGTCTCCCCATCTTGAAAGCAAGGGGGTGGGGGGAAACAAGGGCCTAATGTCTTAGATTAGCTGAATGTGTTCCAGTCTACAATTTGTAAATATTCTGCTCCCTTTGGTGGTTAATGGAGAATTGTTGGAGTTACCATCGAACTACTAGCTTGTATTTTCCAGGTACCCATGAACAGCTGGTAAGGTTGTCTGGAGATACAAATAGGAGCCATAAGTTAACCTGCTCAACTCTAAGACCTGTCATCATCTCCTGGAGCAAGAAGTCTGATGCTTGAGCTCGTTGTTGGCCTAGAAATTGCTGACATTGGGGTTAGGGCAGTGGGGGTTCCTCCTGAAATCCCATCTCTGGTTCTGAGTCAGTTCAGCCCTTAGCTCTTGGAATCTCTGACTCCTGCCAAGGACCCAGTAATTCCTACCCTTGCTCTTCAGGCTGGGTTTGGAGATCCAGGTACACCAAAAACAGGTCTCCCCCACTGGCCTGGGGGCCAGGAAAACTTAACTTTTAGCCTTGCCCTGCTGAGTCTCCTTAGGCTAGATCTTATCTGTCTCAGGCCTTGATTTCTCCCCCCCCCCCACACCCCAGCTTTATGGAACTGTAAAGACAATTAGCTACTTGTATTTATATTATACAATTCAATGAAATTTTTTTCAAATATAGTTGCCATACAATAATATACTAGTTTCAGTTGTATAGTCACTAGAAATCCACATAACTCACAAAGTGATCACCCCACTAAATTTAATACCCCTCGTCTCCCTTACATATTTGGTCCTTGATTTCTTTCCTGTGAAAGGATTGAAAATGGTGGTCTCTAATGGCCTTAATAGGGGCTCTAAGATCCTCTGAGCCTGTGCCTCTGATATACTGGCCCCAGCTGTCTATCTCACCCTGGCTTAACTGGGAGAGCCTTAGGCGTGGGTATCAGATTAAAAAGAATGAGGAAGAAAGTGCTTGAAGCTTGTTTGTACAACAAACAGCATTTCTAAGTAGGCTTTGTTTATAGTCTGGAAGGTAAAATAATCTCTAAACTACCCCCTTCATGTCCCTCCCAAGCCTAAGTCATGTTCTTGTCAAAAAAGAAAAATTCAACCAGGCCAATATCACCCTCCACAAAGTATCTAGTATGTGTGTTCCCTGGGATGTTGGTTAATGAGGCTTAATGTAGGTTATGTGAGGGGAGAATTATATAATTGGCTGAAAGAGAGAGGAGTGGAATTTAATTGGTTGATTTCGTAGATCTGGAAGAGGGAGGTCTGGAAATAAGGAGTCATCAGGACTTGGGGAGGGGCTTTCTCTTTGGCCCTGTATCTCATTAGGGAAAAGAGAAAAACCAGAACCCAAAGGGGTAACAGATCCACAGGAGATTGACTGAAAAAAAGAGACTTTGAGAAATGGAATGGGCAGGGAAAGTCCTGTGTGGGAGATGGGGCAAGGATTACAGGAACAAATTTTAAAAGAAGGAACAGGAAGAGGGAGAGGAGGGAGAAGAGGAGAAACTTCATCTTTGGAGGAGAGGAAAATGGGAAGGGGACATGGGTGGTTTTGGTTGGACATTTTGTTTGCTGGAGTTCCAACAGAACCCCTTTCAAAGTGATCACCAGCCCCGTAGTAAGCCCAAGTCTCCCTAAGGAGAAAGGAACAGACTTGAGGAAGGAAAGGGCTATTTCGATGAGCCTGGGAGGGTTGGCTTGAAATTATCTAATAGAGTCATCCATCTGTCCACTCCTTTGGTTTTTGTTTGAATATGTGTGTCAGGGTTGGAGGGCACTGGGGAAGCAATATGAAGGAGACCTGAGGTCTACATCCCCCTCCCTTTGCCCTGGGATAAGTGACAGTGGCAGGAAAGAGGAAGGGAGTTGAACTCTCTACTTTCTCTGGAAACTCTGCTGTTGGGGGAGTGGAGGTGATGAGAATTTCATTCTCATGTTGTTCTTGCAGAGAGGTGGTGGGGCCCTTCAAAGGATGTCCCTCCATTATTTACCCGCCCATATATACACACCCCTTGTTTCCTTTGAGTCCTTGGGCTGACTGGGGATGGAGTGGGTCCCAAGTTTGTGAGTGTTGAGCAGCATCCCAGTAGGGCGGAGCAGGGTAGGATTGGGAGCTCTGGTAACTGGTGGGAGATGGGCAGCTGGAGGCCTTCTATTCCCAGGATCTGAGTGGACAGCAGAAGAGAAGCAGTGTTTGTGTAGGAAGGGGTCGTGGGGACTTTTTGTGAATGGGGCCAGATGGGAAACAGTAGGCTCTGACCCAAATGCTGGGTTCTTTCTTTTCTGCAGGGTAATGAAGCTGGAAGCTGGCTGTGGTATAGCCTCCTCAGAGGTCCCTGAGGCTGAAAAAGAGACTCAGCCAGATTCTGAGCCATGCTCAGAGATGCGGCCACAGGAGGCCAGAGCCAAGTCCAAGTCTGGTTCAGGGCTTGAGACTGAGGACAAGCTCCTGGGGGCCAAGTCAGGGCCTGAGGCCAAGGCCAAGTCGTTGGGGGCCACACTCAGGTCTGGATCTGGGCCTGAGGACGAGGCATTGGACTTCGTGGTGGCCACAGGACAGGAGTTTGAGGAGGTATTGGCTCTCTCCGGGGACATCTACAGTGGCCTTGACTACCTTCCTAGTCGCTACCACAGCTGGCGCCGGGATCCCAACCGCACTGTGGTGCTGGCCTAGAGCGAAGGAGGAGAGGTGAGAACCGAGGGGCGGGGCCCAGGTGAAAAGAGGGCAAAGGCGCATTTGGGTTTCTGGATCTTAGGAAGGAGAGGAAGCGAGCCTCTCTCTTCCAGCCCTTGTCAGATTGCTGAGGATGTAGAGTTAGCTTTGCAACCAAAGAGTAGAACATGCAGACCCAGGGGCCCAGCCAGTGAGGGTGGGATGAGGGACTTGTAGAACTCAAAATAGCAGAGGAACTGGAGGGACTGGTGAGAGCTTCCGTATTTCAGGAGTTTCTGGGGGCAGGAGCACAAAAAGAGGGGAGCAGGTTAGTGGGGGTAGGCTGGAGATGGGATCAGGTAGAGAGGGCCAGGACCCCTGAGTGGACTGAATTCTCCCACAAAGAGGGCCTGTATATGGTGAGCAAGATCAGATCAGAGAAGGGCTCTGGGGAGGGTCTAAGAGAAAGGGGGCGTGGCGAGCGATTGGGGACTTGGTGCTCGCAGAGCTGCAGCATCTCAAGAGGTGGAAGTGACCCCGGCGAATGACCGAATGACCGTTCAGCCAGCTCTGGAATAAGAGACCCGAGTGCCGAAGAGAGCTCCCTAGGCAGGCCCCAGGTCTTGCCCATGGTGGTGACGAAAGAGCGCTCAGCGTGAGGGAAGAGGCAAGCCCTGTGAGCCAAAAGGGGCAGAGCCAGGGAAGGGACCCCCTAACGGCCTCGGTCTGCAGATCGCGCTGGAGTCGGTGCACGTGACTGATGCCGGGAGACGGCGCTGTTGGAGGGGCTGCGGCTGCGGCGCTGGTGGAGGGGTTGCGCGTGGCGCCCTAGGAGTGCGGCAGGGGTGTGGCCCGGCTGCTGCAGCGCTTCCGCTCACAGCTGGTCAAGAGACAGTACCCAGGGGTCAAGGTGGTATGGCTCACCTGGGATGACCAGCTGGGCCTCCAGGAGCTGAAGAAATACCGCCTAATCACCAAGCAGGTGAGAAGGACAAGGGGCCTCGGATGGCCGGGCCTCTTTCCTGGGGCCTCCGGGTGTGCTTCCCTAGCCCCAGTCACTGGTTTTCTTTCTCTTACGGCTCTACCGAATGGGGGTGCCCATGAGCCCTGCCCTGGGACTTCCCGTTCTTACCCAGCCCTTTGCCCAAGGGAAGTCAAGCAGCTCCTGACTCTTAGGCATCAAACCCTCAGTCCTTATGCCAGGAGGCTGAAGAGCCCAGGAGGTGGGACTTCCGTGATTGTGCCTCCCCTACATCTATTCTGTCTCTCTTTAAGGACCCAAACATGTTAATCTGAGTCGTCATCCTTTCTCCTCCTCCTCATCCAACCAACTCATCCGCTTCCCTCCCTCTACTTTCCTTGAGACGCAGGGGCCCGCATCCCCAGTTCCTTGCTACTCCACACTAACCCGCCTTTCCTATTCCGAGGCTTTGCTCCCCAGTTACTTCATGCTGCTCTCAGGGACTCAGGCTTTCACATACCACACTCCATCCGGTCCCGCACTATCTGTCCTGTGGGGCCCAAGTGAGAGCCCGTGAGTGTGAATGTGGGAGTGAAGATGCCTTGAGGCACCGGGCTCGCCAGCCTTCCCACCACCAGCCTCGTGCTCGCTCGCGCCCTCCACAGGGCATCCTTTTGGTTCGATTCAACGCGTCAGCGCTGCTTGCCAGGCTGGGCTCGCGGCTGGCGGCGGCTGGCGGCGCTGCGGGCCTCCGGCACCTTCTCGGCACCTTCTCGCAGCTGTCCACCGAGGCCCTGTCGGAGGCTGGCGGCGACGTGGCACGCCTCCTGCTGTCACCCTCCATGCAGCGCGACGTGCTTCCAGGAGGGACCATCAACCAGGACTGGCAGCCTTACCAGCCGAGCGAGAGCAACCTGCGCCTGCTGGCAGCCAAAGACCAAGAGTGGCTCGTGGACAGTCGCGCGCGGCCGCGCGTTCTCACGCTGTGCACACGCCCCTTCCCCATCCTGCATGGCGGCGACGGCACTTGGCGCTACCTCAACATCGATGCCTTCGGCTGCGACAGCGCGCAGGTGCAAAGCCAGCTTCTGTGGCACCTGCAGCGCCAGGCCCTGTGCCTCGCCGGCCTCAACGTCATGTGCCAAATCTTCCTGGCGCCCTAATTATGGTCACAGCTGGCTGATTTCTACGAGGCTGGCTTGGGGCTCGAGCTGGTCAAGGGTTGCACTGAACAGTACCTGCTGGAGGCTGACATCTGCTGCCTCTACTATCGAGGAGAGAGTAGCACTTTAGGCCCGCCCCCTCCCCAGGTCCCCAGAAAGCCCCGCCCCTATTTGCAAACTCCACCGGGTCCCCCTGCCCTCTATCCTGCCACCTACCCTTCCCGAAGCTGGTCCTTCCCTTTTCCCCCTTACTACTCTGTCTACTATCTTGCTTCTAGCGCCCTCAAATGCCGTGGGGGAGCCCCTATCGTTGATATTGTCCACTCTTTCCTCTTTTGCCGAAGAACCGTTCGGTCACACACATACCACGCGCGTGGCCAAAGAACTGGTTCCTGCACAGGCTTCAGAGCCTTTCCCTATCCGTTGCCCTTTCTTGCTTCACCCTTCTGCCTCCTCGTGAGTAGAAATGGGCAGAAGTGTGTGCAATGCCCAACACCTGGTCAGGAGCACAGCTGCTCAATACGTATTACTTTTTTTCCTCCTGTTCTTTCTCAGCCCTGGGAGCTTGCCCCTGCTCCCCTCCTCGCTGTGGTCTCAGCTCCTGTGCCTCTAGATCAGTGTCCTCTCCCTCCTCTCTGTCCCCAATCCGCTGCCTCCCTAGACCTCCCAGACATTTAGCTACTCATTGCCCATCTTTCTGCCTCACTAGTTTTCTTCCCCATGACCTCTTCATCACCTGGCCTATGTGAAGTACAGAGGGAGACCCTGTAAATGAAACAGATTTATAATGCCCCCTATTTTGGCCCTCCATTTACACTCTGGTGATGAACCTTTCTGAGCCTGCCCCCTTTGACTGTGGTTTCCTCTAAATGTGCAGATATTGCTGTTGCACAGGCCCCTCCCAATTCCCCCCAAAGGGTGGCATGAACCAGAGGTTCGGGCTAGAGAGCCCAGGTAGGGGCTGTTTCCTGATTCGAACCAGGCTGCCTTCTAGTGAATCCCCATCTCCAGATATTTCTGGACACTATACCTCTGGTTCCCTTATGCCTTTTGGATTCTGACAGTCTATTTAAATCCAAGTAGTAACAGCTGCATTTGCACAGAGCTATCTCCTACGCTGGATCTTCCATTCTACCACAGAGGGAGGAAACAGAGGCTCAGAAAGATCAAAGTGACTTCCCAGTCATGCAGTAGCTGGGAACCTCACAGGACTAAAACCCAGGTGTCCTGAGCCCAAAGCATGCCTCAGAACCTCATTCAGTGTGACAGTTATAGCTTGAATTTCTTGTTGGACAATGGGCAGCTGCTAAGGATTCTTTGACAGCAAGCACAGGGTTCTCTGGGGATAGAATCCAAGATGCGGGCGGAGGAAGGAGCCAGGAGGTGGAAGACAGGCAAAGGGGACTGCTGCTGCTTCACCACTGCCCCAGTTTTGCCGACGTGCTGCTCTGCCTCTGCTGCCTCCAGTTCCTGGCCATTTTGCCACTCTCCCTGTCACTTCAACGGTGGTTGTCTTACAATAAAACGGACCAGAAGCCTACTCTGTGTCGGTCTCAGTTCTCAGTGGGGAGGCATGAGACGCATTATTCCTCCCCCTTCCCCAGCAGCCTGTATTACAGAGGATCTCTAAGCCCTGTGGCAAAGGGGCTAATGACTTCCTTGAAGGGAGCTGGAAAGGCTGCTGGCCCTTGCGCATTCCACCCCCACCCCTGCCAACTAGCAGAAAGAAGCGATTGCTCAGAACCGAGGCGGGCAGCAGCGCGGCGCCTGGTCTAGGCCCCAGCCTCCCTTTCCCCTGGACCTGAGAGTAAGCTGCTGTCCAAATTCTATGGGCTCTTCCCTCAAGTTCCCCTTGGCATCCAGGACCAGCCTCCCTCAGCCCTGCGATCCACTCTCGACTCTCTCGAGGCCAGCGCGCTCGCCTTCCCAATTCCTGGGTGGGCGCTGCTCAGAAGGGGGCGGAGGTGGAGGTAGCCTGGGCGCCGCCCTGCGGGAGCCGAGCTCCAGAGCAGCAGAGACTGCAATCCCGAAAAAAAACACGCGGGGGCGCCAGGACGTGTGCGGACGCGGGCGAGGCAGCGCAAGGTGGTTTCTGTCCATGTGAGTGCGTCCATGGGCGTCTTTGTGTGTCTGCGTTTCCGTACATGTGTGTACGAGTCAGGGGTGTCTAGGTGGGATGTGTTCGGAACAACATGGCTGGTGTACCCCAGAATCAGGTACTCCAAGTGTCTTTTTGATGAGGACGATGCTTGATATGTTGCTATGTGTGTGTGGATGGGGAGGCAGGAGAACGTGTGTGTGTCGTCGTGTGTGCAAGGCGTAGCCTCTGAGTCCCTGATCCGCGTCTTGGATTTTTGAAGTCACGTTCCTTCTGGGTTTTTACCCCATTCCAGCATCCCGTGTAAAAGGAATGAGGGCTCTCAACGCAAATTTCCACTACCCTAGTCACATCTTCAGCATGGTTCTGGGTGACCCTGTTGGGCTAGATGTGACATTGTGTTTATGAAAATGGGTGTGCCTCAGAGTATCAGTGTCACCCTGAGTTATAGTGTGTTGTGTGTGTGACAGGTGGATGTTGGAGGAGACTGGTTCAGGATTATGGAAGTAAAAAATTTCCATTCTCTTGTTGGTTCGTGGATACCACCTTCATAGTGTGTGCACACGCTATGTGTATGTGTGTTCCTTTCTCGGTCTCTCCTGTAGCAGTCTCTCTTTGTATCTCTCCTCATCTCTGTCTCTCTCTCCCTTTCTCCGTGACTCATCTCTGCGGTTTTGCCCTCCCCAGCTATCCCCTCCCCCACCCAGGAGTGGGTGAGAGTGTGAGGGGATGGGACCAAGGGACTGAAATTCAGGGTGAGCACCCTGTTCCTATTACTTATAATTCCCAGACACACCAGTGGCCCCCAGCCCTATCCCAGTCCCCTTCCCATGTCTCCCTATCCTACTGAACAGGAGTGAGCTGAAGATAGAGCAATAAGGCTTTCCAATGGGGTCTTTTTAGAGGGGCCCTCAGCACCTTCTTTCAATTCAAAGTGGAGACCCCTGCCCCTCTCATAAAATGCTCCTTCCCTGCCTGTCCCCCACTCCCAAGGCTGACGCAATGAAAAACTGCAGAGGTGAGTCACTGGTTGGGGGGAAGGGAGGAAAGGGGTGGATGGCGAGCTGCAGGGGGGCCCCAAGCCCCTGCTTTCTCTTTCTCTCCCAAACTTTCTCAGGGAAAAAAAAATGCTCTGCCCCCTCCCCTTGTTTTCCACATCTTCAGCTTGGATCACTACACAGCTGGACCCCATCTTCTCCTCCTACCCTACTGGAGAGTATGGGAGATTCAGAAACAAAGAGAGAGAGATTTATATAAACAACTCAGAGCAAATATCAGGGGTCTCCTTGAGGTCCCATCTCAGCTTTGCCTTTTCCCACTCTGTCTCTCCATTTCACTTTCTTTCCTGCCATCTTCTTCTCTCCCCATCCCCAGGAACCTGACCAACATTTTTTCAGAAGTCCCTAGAGGTAGCAGGATATGAAGGGCACAGTACATCTTCAAGAGGTAGAGTGTGTGTGAATAAACTGACCCAAGCAGGGAACTGGAAAGGAGAGAGACAGAACAGACCCAGAGATTCAGAGACCATGCAGACAGTGTGTGTGTGTGTGTGTGTGTGTGTGTGTGTGTGTGTGTGTGTGTGTGTGTGTAGCTCCAGATTGTGGAATCACCAAGCCTATTGCTGTTCCTGCCAGGGGCTTCCACTTTGCTGTTCCCTGCCCCACCCAATAATGACTTAGTCTCTTGAGACATCAATTTTTGAGATGCTCCCCTAGGCTGCTGGACCAGAATGAAAAGAGTGGGGAGTAGGGGAAGAATGGAGAAAGGGAAACACACTCTGAAAACAAGGGACAAAGACCTGAACTTGGGGGCTGTAGATGAGTGGCTTGGATACTGAGGCTTCATGGCGTAGAAATCTAGAGAAAAAGAGTGAATGTGGGGGAGGGGCTGGGAAGATCAAAGGCACATAGAAATCCACATAACTTCTAACATATACCAACAAGCATGGAAGGACCCAGAAAAATGCACAAGGACACGCCTGTATACCCACCCATGCACACGTTATTGACACGCCAAGCCAGGCACACTTTTCAGACACCAGCAGATGCCCAGACTGGATGCACTCAAAGACTCTTAACTGCACAGGTATATGGGCACTCAGAAAGGATTAGAATGCACACACGCTTATACACAGATACCTGGAAATGGGCAAAAACACAGACACACAGATTGGAAAAGACTACATATTTAAGTTAGAACACTACCATGCCCATCCACTCTCCGATTAAATACACAATTGATTCCCCGATTCCCTTTCTTTTTCTTTCCTCCCATGTTTTATTAATTTCTGTACACATACATATGCACATGCAGACATAGGTCCTGTGCACATACATAAGCCCACAAGGACAGTTTCTCTACGTGCCTATCTCCCCTCATCTCACACTCGGTCCCATAGCCCCATCAGCCTCTCCGTCTCCCCTCTTGCTCCTTCTCTCCTTCCTTCTCTCTTGGATGGCATCCCTCCCCCTCTCCAGATGTCTGAGCCATCTCTCTGATTCATCCTCCTCAGGAAGGTAACGTGACCCCCTCCCCATTCCACTGCTCTCAGAAACTAGGCTGGAAAGATCAAAGGGAGATGAGAAGAGGAAGGAAGAGGAATGAAGGGATCCCACAGGGGCAGGGGGAAGCTCCTAGATTGTTGTCTGTGGGGTCTGCTTCTCCCTCCCTCTCCTTTTCTTGGCATCTCCACAGTCACCTTGGCTGTTCATATTTTTTCTCCTTCAGCCTGTTCCTTCTACCTATTCCAGATTCTTTCCTTCCTTCCCCCCTCTCCTGTCGCCTTCTCTTCTCTCTTTCCTCTCTCTACTCCTCCCCACCTCTTTCCCCGCAGAGCTGATGGGCTTTCTTCTGGGAAAGTCGAGCCACTGATGGAACCGAGAAGCTACTGTTGGCTATAGAGGGAAAACACGTGAGTGAGTGAGTGAGTGAGTGAGTGTGTGTGTTAGAGGAAAATGAGGGTCAGCGCTAAGAAGAGATGAGGAGGGGGTTGAGCACTGGCTCTGAGTCTCTGAGCCCCTGACAGTCAACCCTGATCCTGGTTTCCAGAGTCTTAGGGCACCGGTGCCCTGTGTGTGCCCATGGGCATCCCTGTGTCTGCGGTTCTTGTGTCTGGTGTGTGTCATTGTCACTCCCCCCTTTCCCTGCCTACGCCCCCGCACAGCTCTGTCTGCACCGCAGACCCCCTCTCCCTCCCTCCCCTTCATTCCTGCAGTGGCCGCTCCCCTTGGCTCCCTCCTGACTCCCCTGCCCCCTCCCCATTTCCGTCCCCTCCCACCCCCGCCCACGGCTGGTCTCCCTTCACTGGACCCGGCTCGCTGATGGATTCTCTGCGCAATCTGTGCGTCATTGCCCCCACCCCCCCGGAACCTCTAGCTGTCCAAACCCCCAGCCCCAACCCCTCTGGCAGGAGATACGGACGAGGGGTCTGGTGGCAATAAGGGGCGATTTCTGACGTTGCGCGCCCCCCATCCCGCATCCTGTTTAAATCTTCCCTTTAAGCGATGGAAAGAGCTGGAGTTGAGTCACCCCACCACCTGCACAACCCCCTCCCCACCTGGTCTGCTCTTGCCCTCCAAACGTCCTTTAGGGGGAAAGCAACGGGAGGAAAAGAAGCAGAAGGAGGGTGGGGTGAGGTGGGCTGAAAAGGCGCACAGCAGAGGCGCCGACATACACTACAGTCAGCTGGACAGAAGGACAGACACACCTTTTTCTTCAGACATGCACCGACCATGAACAGATAAGACACAGAGGCACACACATCCTGTCTTTCCCCTTTCTCTTCCGACTTAGATCCTTTTCGGTGGGATTCCCAAAACCGCAAGATGCACCCATCTGCCCTGGCCCAGAGCCGGCACCCCGCACCGCGGATCCTCGGACAGCGCCTGCAGGAGCGCAGATCCATGCCTCTTTTCTCAGGTTCATGCCGTCCTTGGGCGTGTTCCCCATGGACCATGAGGTCGGGAGATGGGGAGCCTGTCCCTTTCTCCACAACTTTAGAATTCTTATCTCCTCTGCCCCATAATGAATCTCCTACTGGTGCCCAGTCAGACCTGGGAGTGTCCCCATCCTATTCCGTTCCGCGACATGGGCTCCCACCACTGCAAGTTGCTCTGTAACCCATGCTCCTGCCTTCCAGCACCTCTGCATCCACCTTTTCATTCATTCTCCCATTCATTCATTCATTCCTCCTTGTCCCTCCTTCATTCATTCATAGCCCCCAACACCCCCGTCTCGGCATTTCATTCATTCATTCATTCATTCATTTTCCCTGTGCTCTTGTTAGCGCACGCCCCTCTAGCCAGGGGCCCCAGTGCGCAGGCGCAGGCCGGGAGAGGACCGCATCCTCCAATCGCTGGGGATCCTCCCGCCTCTAGGCGCCCGCCCGCTTCCCCATGAATGAACATTGACGTCAGTGGGGCGGGGAGAGCCCACGTGACCCCGCGCGCTCCTCTTTATAAACCCGCAGCGGCGCGGGCGCTGTCCAGCGTGCTGAAGCCGGAGAGAGCGAGCCGCCCAGAGCCGCGCGGACTCCGCGGAGCCCAGCCCACTGGACGCCAGACCTTGACCGTCGCTCGTATCCCAGCCACAGCTCGGAGCCGAGGCTGACGCGTCCCGATCTTCCCCTGTCCCCATCCCGCCTTGACCCTCTTCTCCACCTCATACTGGTAAATACGCCTTCGTCTGTCTCTACAACCCCAGGCAGCCGTGGGCGTGAGGGAGGGTTTTCTCTTTTCCCGGATGGGGGTGTTGAAAACACAGCAGGGAGCCCCTCGTAAGGGTCCTTGGTAAATAAGGAAGTCGCCTCTTTTTTTCTTGATGCTGGTCGCCCACGCACCATCCGGGGAGTCCTGTGAGGAGGGAGCAGAGATTCCCCCCTTATTCTTGCTGCTTAGTACGTGGGCGCTGGCAATGAGATGGCTCAGATAAGGGGGCGAAAGGCACCGTGGGTGCAGGGGTTGGCGCATCTTTTCATTTACACGACTCCAGAGATCAGCAAATCTTCCTCCTTTGCACCTAAACGTCCTTCTTCTGGGTAAGATTAGGGGAACCAGGGAAGCCCAGATTTCCTGGTTAAAGGTGGGGGAAGAAAATATTGAATCAGAGTGGAAAATTCTTACAGAAATTCTTTCTTTTGCTCCTTCTAATTTTCACAGTCTCCGACAGTCTCTCGATCATGAAATCGCTCAGATTGCTGGCTTCTGCCCTCTTCTGCTTCCTTCTACTGATTAAGGGGCTGGGAGCAGTGCCCCCGGGGCGCCCAGAGGCACAGCCACCTCCCCTCAGCTCTGAGCATAAAGAGCCGGTAGCTGGGGACTTAGCGCCCCGGCAGAAGGATGGTAGCGCCCCAGATATCCGAGCCACTCGAAATTCAGAGCCGCAGGACGAAGGAGAGCTTTTCCAGGGCGTGGATCCCCGGGCGCTGGCCGCGGTGCTGCTGCAGGACTCGATCGCCGGGCCTCGCCACCCGCGCCTGGAGGCTCTCAGCAGGGGCCAGGGGAAGAAGCAGCAGAAGCTCTGTTGACCGAGACCGTGCGCAGCCAGACCCACAGCCTCCCAGCGCCAGAGAACCAAGCACCCGCGGCTCCGCCTCGTCATCAGACTCAGGAGAATGGTCCCGAGGCAAGTGACCCCTCTGAGGAGCTCGAGGCGCTAGCTTCCCTGCTCCAGGAACTGCGAGATTTCAGTCCGAGCAGCGCCAAGCGCCAGCAAGAGACGGCAGCAGCAGAGACGGAAACTCGCACTCATACGCTGACCCGAGTCAACCTGGAGAGCCCCGGGCCAGAGCGCGTATGGCGCGCTTCCTGGGGAGAGTTCCAGGCGCGTGTGCCGGAGCGCGCGCCCCTGTCGCCCCCGGTTCCTCCGCAATTCCAAGCTCATATACCCGACAGCGGCCCCCTTCCCGAAGCCAACCAGTTCGGGGAAAAGGTGCCTTCCCCAAAACACACCTAGGTGAGGCACTGGCACCCCTGTCCAAGGCGTACCAAGGCCTGAGCGCCCCCTTCCCCAAGGCGCGCCGGCCAGAGAGCTCACTCCTGAGCGGCTCCGAGGCAGGGGAGCGCCTTCTACAGCAAGGGCTGGCACAGGTAGAGGCTGGGCGGCGGCAGGCGGAAGCCACTCGGCAGGCTGCGGCTCAAGAAGAGCGGCTGGCTGACCTCGCCTCCGACCTGCTGCTCCAGTATTTGCTGCAGGGCGGGGCAAGGCAGCGCGGCCTAGGGGGTAGGGGGCTGCAGCAGGAGGAGGAGGAGCGAGAGAATGAGAGGGAGGAGGAGGAGGCGGAGCAGGAGAGACGCGGCGGGGAGGAGAGGGTAGGGGAAGAGGACGAGGAGGCGGCGGAGGCGGAGGCAGAGGCGGAGGAGGCAGAGAGGGCGCGGCAGAACGCGCTACTTTTCGCTGAGGAGGAGGACGGAGAAGCTGGAGCCGAGGATAAGCGCTCCCAGGAGGAGACGCCTGGCCACCGTCGGAAGGAGGCTGAGGGGGTAGAGGAGGGCGGGGAGGAGGAGGACGACGAGAGAGATGGATCCGCAGACGATCGATAGCCTCATTGAGCTGTCCACCAAACTCCACCTGCCAGCGGACGACGTGGTTAGCATCATCGAGGAGGTGGAGGAGAAGCGGAAGCGGAAGAAGAACGCCCCTCCTGAGCCTGTGCCACCCCCACGGGTTGCCCCCGCCCCTACTCACGTCCGCTCCCCACAGGCCACCCACCCCGTCCCCGCCCCCGCTCGAGACGAGCTGCCCGACTGGAACGAGGTGCTCCCCCCTTGGGATAGGGAGGATGAGGTGTTTCCCCCCGGGCCCTACCACCCTTTTCCCAACTACATCCGGCCGCGGACCCTGCAGCCTCCTGCTGCCTCGCGCCGCCGCCACTACCATCACGCCCTGCCGCCTTCGCGCCACTATCCTGGCGGGGAGGCCCAGGCACAGCGCGCACAGGAGGAGGCGGAAGCGGAGGAGCGCCGGCTGCAGGAGCAGGAAGAGCTGGAGAATTACATCGAGCACGTGCTGCTCCGGCGCCCATGACCAGCCCGCCCCGCCGCCGCCACCCCCCTCCGTGTTGCTCCTCTCCCCTCCGGGTGTTTGCATGCGTCGGGTCCCCGCCCTTGCCCCGCCTCAGCTCCGCCCCCGCTCGCCTGCCGCCCGGCGGTCGGGCAGTGCCGGGACCTGTCAGATCTGTCAGATCTCTCCTTGGGTTCAAAGCCCTAACTCCCCAAACTGACGGGTGTCCCAAGGCCAGCCCAGGCGGGCCGGTGGTTTGTGCGAGTTCCCTCCCGCTGTCCCCACCTAGTCTCTCTCGGGATATCCCCGTCCGAAACTGGAAAAAGTTCCAGTTGTGTCTGTCTCCCGCCCTTTGGGCCTCCCACAAGCCTCTACACTCTCTCCCTATCGCTGTGAATTTACCCCTTCTTTTCCTTCTCTATTGTAAATACCCCTCACGGAGGAAATAGTTTTGCTAAGAAATAAAAGTGACTATTTTATTAGGACTTTGTTCTCGGTTATTCACCCGTCCCCTTGGGCCTGCGTGGTCCTATCCAAGGGGCGGTGAGGAAAACGCCAGCCACAGTACCCATCTCTTGCTTAAATGTGAGGGTTGAGTGGCGGAATCACTTTAAACTGTATTTGGGGGATAGAATAGGCTCACATCCATTAGGAAACCCTAAATTCCACTTAGCTTAGGGGTGGTGGTGTTTAAAATCAGGGTTTCCCAGGGCCTGGCAGAGAGATGCAAAGTAGATAAGCCAAAGCTCTGGGCCACCAAGGAGACTCTTCTTTCCATTATTCTGGCCACACAGAAAGTGCTGGTGGCTCCCCACAGCCCTTAACTGTTCCCTAAATTCTCTGGTCCTAAATACTTCACAAGAAATATGGGGAGGGAGGTTGGCAGCCACAGAAACATCCTGGTTTTAGCAACTTCTCAAATACAACTGAACCATCCTCCACAAAGAAACCTTAGAGAAGTAAAACTAGATCTCCAGAAATTTCTCCTCCCTGGATGAAGGCAGCTCAGGGGAATTTGTTTGGGGTTGGGGTGTCAGATAAAATATAGGACACCCAGTTAAATCTGCATTTCAGATAAACATTGGATACATTTACATAGGGTACATTTCTTTTTTAAAAAAGATACATTATATAAAATTGAACTGGATATCCACTTTTTTGGGGGGGCCCTAAATCTGGCAACCCCAGTCCTGGGGAAGAGTCAAATGTGCAGTGTTCTCTTCCCCTCCTGAATGATCCCAGCAGCCCCGCCTTCCTTCACAGAGCCTTAGGCAGGCAAAGTCCAGAAACGTTTTTCCTTTTATTTCAGAGGAAATGAAATAAAGTCAGACACTTCCCCACCCACCTCCTTAGCTCCTGCCTCACCCAGAACATAGAGTGAAGGAGGGACAGGGCCCAATCTCCCACCAAGCCTGCTCTTCCTTCAATCGTCCCTCCCCTCAAAGTAGGCAAGGTTAGAAAAGACGTAACTATGTTATTTCTCGCTGGGCACTGTGTAGAGGCCCTACTGTAGCCAAGAAGGAAGGGAGGTGGGCAGTGAGGGGAAAGGGCAGGCTTCTCACTGCACAGATGCCCCGTTCCCTGGCAGAGAAGCTGCCCTGGCTGGCTGTAGGGAGGGGTGGAGGTAGGTTATAGGGCAGGGAGAAGAGAAGAGCCCTGAAAACCTTTTCCCTTTAACCTGATGTATTTATATATTTACAGTTATAAGAGAGGGAAGGAAGTTTGGGGTGACATTAGTTCTTCAAAGGCAGGGAATGAAAGCCAAATAGCACCCCCATCTTGGTCACATTTTCCTGCCTCCTAGCTCCAAAAACCTTCAGTGGGTAAAGGGGAAACAGGAGGTAGGGGGTGGAGGAAGGGAATGTTTGAGGGTCCTGAGCCCACGGCTCACTCCAAAAGGTGAGGCAGCAGAGGAGGGGCAGCTGAGTCCTACCCAGGAAAGGGCCTCTCGTGCCCTGCCTCTCCACCAGCTCCCAACATCTCCATGCGGCCCAGGCGGGGGCTATGCCAGACCCATCTCCTCCAGCACACTGCGAGGCGACTCATCCTCCTAAGGCAAAGAAGGTGACGCAGAGACACCAGAAGAGGCAGACAGGGAATGAGGGAAGTGGGTGGGCAAGACAACAGCATCACAAGGACAGAGGCAGAGAAGGGGGAAGCACACAGAGAAACGGGGAGGGGAGAGAGAAGCCAATGTGAACCCAAGGCCAGAACAGCTGGGGACCCTTCGTGGGAGCTCCCCAGCTTCCTGGGACCACCCCCAGAGCCAACAATGGCAAGGAGGGGGTCCAGGTTGAGTCTACCACCACCCAGAGAATCCAAAGCCAGGAGGTTGGTGAGCAGGGGGCTCAGCCTTAGTATCTGAGGGGGATGGGAAACCTGTTTTCCAGGGTTGGGGGGTAGCAGATGATTGAGGCCTTTTTTTCAGGGGTGGGTGGTGGGTAGTAAGAGGTTGACATAAGGCCCCTGAAGAAAGGTGAACCACACTGCAGAAAGATGAGTCATTAGGGTCTGAGCAGAGCATCAGTAACGGGTGTGTGTGCCAGGGTGTGCATGTGCGTATGTGTGCGTGTGTGTGCGCGCGCGCTTGCGCACTCGTGTGTGTGTGTGTGTGTGTGTGTGTGTGTGTGTGTGTGTGTGAAGGGGAACCTGGACCAGTGAGGTGACAAGTTCAATTCTGCTTTTCCTTCTACTGCAGAGATGAGCCCCCCATCTCTCCCCCTCCTCAGAGCCAGCTCAGGCCAGCTTGCTCATCTGCGGATTCCGGTGACTCATCTTCCTGCACCAAGTCTCAGCAGTGGCACAACAGAGAGGGGGCAGGCAGTAATGGAGTGAGGGCAGGGGTGCCAAATAGCAGAGTGAACCAACAGCTAGGTGCCCTCTACCCCAACCCCCAGATCCATACAGCCTTTTGCTTCTGAGAAGCAGAGGCTCATTTTGAATGTGTGTATGTAAAAAAAAAAAAAAAAAAAAAAGGTAGAGAGAAGACGCCAAGGCATAAAAGAATTATCTACCATGTGCCCCTTCTCAAATTCTCTAAGTAACCCTTAAATGCCAAGAGAAGTGGGACAAAGGAGACTTGGCTAGGTCAGAACACCCTGGGTCTTGGGGGAAAGGAGGGGAGAATTGGCACAGGCAGGCTGCCTGTTACCCCACCTCCCACCCCAAGCAGTCAGGGCTTGAAGGCAAGCTGGCCAACCGGGCGCTGTGGTGGCCAGACGCCACAGGGCAGGGGGCCCCCTCGGCGGAAGTGGGAAGGTGGCAGCTGCGGCCAGCAGGAAGGGTGTCCAGGGGAGGAATGGCACCCTCCACCATGGTGCTCTTCCTCCTCCTCACTGTCCCGGGCTCGTACCTCCTGCAGCAGGTCAGCCTGCTCAATAGCCTTCAGCACACTCTTCTTGGAAGTGTCTTGGACATCACCCCCATCAAAAACTCATCCAAGATGAAGTAGGCCTTCTCAAAGTTAAAGATGATGTCCAGCTCACACACCTGGGGTGAGAAGGCAGAGTTAAATATTGAGGTGCATTCTCACTCCACCTGCTCCACCTTTTTTCTTAACATGGCTCCATGCCTTCCTCATGACCACTCCTCCCACCTTGAGTTTTTGTCCCAGGTCTATGTCCTTTCAACCCCTAGGCCTTAGTACTTGGTTCGTCTTTTCCTTCTCCTCTTGCCTCTTTCTGTGTGATCATAAAATATTAGTTGCCCTTGACTATGGCTCCTGTTGCCTTCCTCCCCAAAACTGTGACACTGTTTCCACCAGCAGCTGGGCTAGCCTCCTTCCTTAGGTACTGTGAGGCAGGGAAGGAGGAGATTCTGGATCAGTAGCAGGGCTCTGCTACTAACCAGTTAGCTATATATGTCATTTAATTTCTCTGAGCTTCAGTTTTCTCATCTGAAAAGGGGGCATTAACATCTCCTTGGAGGATGTAATGAGAAGTAAACAAAAGAACCTAAAAGCACGTTGTAAATTGTTAAGTGGAATAAAAATTATGGAGTTATTACTATTCTCCATCTAAAATCTACACTGACTGCCAATACCCAGGCTATACCCCATATCAGTTCATTCAGAATTTCTGGGGGGTAGGACTCAGGCATTACTATATTTAAAAACTCTCAAGAAGTTTCCAGCAGGAAGTCAAGGTCAAGAACCACTGATAAAATCTGAACATGGCCTCTGTCCTTTTGTGAGAAGTCTGAGCTGAGTTCTAGATGGATTGATTAAGTGGCAGATTCTGGTTCCCCCCCACCCCCTCCCCTGTACTGATTAAGGGGCATGGCTAATAGGTTTAAAGCGTAAAGAGGGGGATTAAATACTGTTCTCACTGCTCCGATTTCACCTCTCTCTCCAGAGTCCCAGGATAAAGAGTGGAAGGGCCCCAGAGTTTGGAAGAAAGAGAGGACTGCTGAGTATGGAAACCGGGGAGGGTGGGGAGACTTACACTGCCGAAGTATTTGTCCAGGAGCTCTACATATCGGTGGATCAGCTCTAGTGTGATGAGCTCATTGTCTTGGCCCTCAATGGCGCAGCAGAAGTAGAGGCTGGCATATCTGAGGACAGGGGTGCATGAGAGATAGGTGGGACAGCTACTGAGTCTGCTTCAGGACCCAGGCATTCTGGGCTCAAATATTGCATTTTTCCTCATTCCCAGCCTAGGGTCTGTGTGGCTACTGGGGGTGGCCCCGGGGCATGCAAATAGTAACTGGCTAGGCCTCTTTGTGTCTCTCAAAAACAGGGAAAGACCAGGCTCTTTCCTCATACCCTCTGACCTATTCAGTTTGACTCAGCAAAAACCTGAGCCAACAAACTCACCTGCTCAGAGAAGGACCTGGAAAGTGTGTGTGTGTGTGTGTGTGTGTGTGTTGGGAAAAGTGGTGCAGGATTTATGACTGTTGAATGAAACAGCAAGAGACACGGTAATGGGCAAAATAGGAGCTTTGAGACAGAGGTATGCGCATGAAGTAGGTGTCAGACTTGAGCAAAATCAAGTGGAGAACAAGAATTTCTTCAAGGTGAGTTTGGAAAGGAAAGGAAGCTGGGGTTCATCACTGCCCTCCAAATGTCCTTAGCTCCCAGTTCTCCCTGACTTAGGGACCACTTATTACTGAGCCATTTAAACCCATTGCCAGACCCCAACCAAGCAGAATCCAGGCAGGTCTGAAAGTGGTGAGTCACCTCTTATAGACTACTTTGAGGTCTCTCCACTCCAGGAAGCTGCACATCTTGGGCTTGCGAGCCAAAACAACCTGCATAAGTTCCCGAACCATCTTCTTTCTCTCCTTGTCTGAGGTGGCCAGGTACCATTTTTGCAGCCTCAGCTTTCCCTGTCGGCTGAACAGCAGCATGAATCGCATCTGGGATGGAGGGGAAAGGGAGAGAGGCAGAGCTGAGGGTCAGATATTTTGTTCTCTGAGTTTCTTTTCTCCATAAACACACAGCCCCAAGCACATCCCATCTCTTTTCTACTCACACAGCGTCTATTTTCTTCCCAATATCAGCCCTTGATCTCAACACTGGGTATTCTCACCAGCTGGTGCCTTTTGTTCTGGTGGGGGGCGGGGAGGGGGTTGGCAGAGCTTCTGAGTCTGTCTGTCATTTGGATTCAAATCCTGGCTCTACTAGTTAAATAATTTGCCTTGGACAATTACTTTGTCTATAGGCTCAGTTACCTGGTCTGTATGATGGAGATAATTAAAGTACCTACCTTACAGAGTTGTTAGGAGGGATTAAATGAGTTGATATATGCAACAATGTCTGGTACATGGTAAGCACTGTAACACATTAGGTGTCACTATTATTATTCCCTGATCACTTGCTTCTTAACCGTTCTCCAAAGGTAAGTAAAATGCCTAGCACAATAACAAATAGCCCATAGGTGATGTCAAAGGGATGTCTGCTTTCTTCCATGTTCCTTCTATCTACCGCCACACTGAAATTGGGTATTTTGTCCCTGGAAAAGCTACCTCAATTCTCCACCCCATCCTAGCCACATGTCCTTGCTGATGTCCTCAATACACTGCCCTCATGTGCCAGTTCTATGCCAAGAAGTATCCTTCACTAATATTAACACATGGTACGGGGACTCCCAAATTCTATCCTCCTCTCTTAGCCATGTAGGCATTTGGCCATTGATACTTCTCTCCTTCCTTTTATGGTGCCTCCTGCCACAAGCTCACTCTTCTCCCAGCTACTTGGTGACCAATTTCCCTTTCAGTTCCTCAGTTAAGACAAAGCCATCCAAGGTGGTTCTCCTAGGCAATGTTGTGGAACAAAGCGCAAGCTGGGTAGTGGGGAGGAATGCAGCGCCCTCAATATATTGAGTGCCTCCAGCTACCCAGTTCCAGGGGTCCAGGCCAAATTCTGGAGTTACTGCCTTCTCCATGCAGCTCTTCTCTCCATGGACATTACCAGGGCTGGAATCCCTGGGATGTGTGGAACAGCACTAGTTTAGGAGGCTAAAGATCAGAATTCACGGTGTTGTTGGTGGTGAGGAAGGGAAGCACAGTAGCATGGTAAGAAGGCAACAGAGAGGCGCACGGGAGTCGCGCGGGGCGAGGATGGTGGTGCCGGGGAACAGGAACACGGAAGGCCTGGGTTCCGGAAAGAGAATGGGGTGAAGGGTGGAGAGCGAAGAGCACTGGAGTCAGAGTTCCAAAGCCGGGTCCCTGGGAGCAAGATCTCAAGGCCACCTGGCTTCCCCACTTCATCCAGCCTCTAGGCGCGCCAGGCAATAAACCCAGGCAGGGTCCACTTCTCAGACCCGGAAACTATCCCTTCCCACAGAGCGCTAACCCGCGGGCCGCTTCTCTTCTCTGGGCTGCGCAGGGACAGAGTGTGACTCGCTCCCTCCGCTAACAGGCCCTCGCGCTCCTATTTCTTGGACAAGTCTCCTGTGGCAGTGGTCGGGACCCTTTGGATCGCTACCTGCGCGCTCTCCCTGGCTCGGGACAGTCCCGCCGCCCCTTAAATCAGCCCCCTCTCGCCCAGCTAAAGCGCTGTCTCCCCGCCCCTTCTTCCTAAAGCCATTTCCAGCTGCTCTTCCTTCTGAGGCCGGCTCGCCCACCCGCCCAGCAAAGTGAGGGCCTCTGAGGACCGGAGGAAAAAAGAGCGGCTCCCACAGAGGGCAGCCCCCAAGGAACCCCGCAGGTGCAGCCCACGCCCCTCAGTTCCCCCTCCCCTCCCTCTTCGCACAGCCTACCATCCTGCAGCCTCCGGCTTGGCGCGTCCCTCTCCGGCCACCGTAGGCGCCAGCTCCACTCCCTTTTTTATTCTCTTTCCTTTTTCCTCTGTTCTGGCTTGAAGCTCCGCCCCGTTCCGCCCCTTCACATTGAGTACTGCGCAGGCGCCAACGCTGCGGGGAGCGCGGGCGGTAATGGAGGCGGGGAAGCGGAAGCCATGACAACCAGGTCCTTGACTTTAGCTTTGATTGGCTCTGTCGTTATGGTAACAAGCCTGTCCCGTGGGCTGGTTGAAGGATGGGGGAGGACAATGAGGTCCTCGCGCTTTGGAAACTTGGGGAGAAAAGGCGGGAAAAGGAGAACGAAGTGGATGGGAGGATTATTGTGGTTTGTAAGAACGTAGGGGTGCGGGCGATTGAAAGGGAGAGCGTGGGAACTGAATGTAGGGAAGGAAGAACGATGCGAGGAAGACTAGAAGACAAAGGGTGGGGGGGCACACAGGAGGAAAATATAGATCTCAAAATAGATATCTGCTTAGTTTCTGCTAGATGAACACCCTCTTAGAGTAAGAGAAATGTATAGGTAATGAGGGACAAGAGAATAAAAGAAAAGAAGGGGCTGATATAAAACTGATGTAAAGAAAGGAGGGAGAAACACGAATTAATGTGAAAGGGGAGGAATAAAGAGAATCCTAAAAGGTTAGCATGGGTCAAAACTAAAAAAGAACGTATATAACCCAGACACAAGTGTAAAGATCAGAAGGGTGTAGTAGTGAGCTTTTTAGCTGAGGATGTGTCTGTGTGTAAGTTCTGCTAGTGTGTGTCTGTAGTAAAGTGGTTTGCATATAAAGAAGTTAAATTGTCATGCTGAAAAATTAATGGCTATTTCTAGATAATTACTGGTAACTAATGGTGCTATTATTTTTTAGTAGCACTTGAAGGAATTGTTGGTAAGGTCTTACCTGTCCCACTTTATGTTCTTTTCTTACACTTTGTTATGGAAGTAATATGCTCTAGTTGCAAGAGGATGGGCTTAATTCACTGGGATGCAATCTGGCCTCTGACCCTTACTAGCCTCAGCTGAGTCATTTAACTCTCCATTTCCTCGTTTTAAACATGAGGATAGGAATACCTACCTTGCAAGATTGTTCGAGGATTTATAGAAAGTATTTGACACACTGTAAACACTTAATAACGGCAGCAATTATCATTATTTCCCTTTCCCAGCTTCTTTCTTCTACTACTTTTCTTCTTCCTTTCTTTTTCACTTCCCTTTCTCCTCTGCCTGCCTGTACCTTAGGTTTGCCAATGGCATAGACGTTGACTGAACTATCTTGGTGTTATTTTTTAGGTCAAGAATCATATCAATAAAGTACGTTGTTAGATTTAGAAAGGATAAACCATTATGGAGTGAAAAGAAGGAATGGGTCTATGTAAGAAGGGCAGAAAGCATAACAAGTGAAAAAAGATATGTCCTCACTCATGGGAGAGAGGAGAAGGTTCTACATAAGGAAGTAAGGAACTGTGAGGTAAGGACTAAAGCAGAGAGTGAGGCAACACCCTGTGGAAGTTTGGAAGCTCTAGAGGTATAAACTCCTGCACTCTTTGGAAAGCTGACACTTTCTAGGACTCCTTGTCTCAATGTGGTATGCCTAGCTGCAGAAAAAAAACATCTCATGAGAGCATTGTTAGAAATATCAGTTTTGCTCATGTTGAATTGTAAAATCCAGTGGTTTAAACTAGTTAGAAGACATTGGACCGGATTTCTTCATTGTTAGTGAACAATGAATGTAGAGAATCTATGAGTTAGTGCATCCAATACAGCTGTGTGTGCAGGTGAGTTCAGATTTGAGGCAGTGGCAATTGGGAGCTGTTAGGGTTGTCTGAACAAGTGAATAAGTTGGTGAAAACAGTTTTAAGAAAATTAATCTTAAACTGATGTAGGGGAATTTGGAAGGACAAATCAGAGAAAGAAGGAAACAGTCTGAAAACCAACCTGGCAACGTGGGATTTCATCCTCAGGTGTGTTCCTTGAACCTGACTTGCTATTATTTTTACTTTGTGATTTCATTCACTGTTTTCTGGAATGCTCTGCCATTCCCTCCCCACGGACCTCAATTCATCTTATTTATCCTTTAAGTTTCAATCAAGCAGCCACTCCTAATGAGCCTATATGCTCTAGTTTAGATTATGATGATCACAATGTTCCTGTCAATCATTTCTTCAGTGACTAGCATAGTGTTTCTTTTAGGTTTTTGGTGTCTATTCTGCAGGTACTTGATGATCAGAAACATTACTTACAATTTTTTATAAGTGCTTCACAACACCTAGTATAAAGTTAAGCTTTTAAATAAATACTTGTTAAATTGAATGGAGTTCAAACTTTGGCAGGATTTTGGTTGAAGCCACAGCTGCTTTGCTCCAAAGAAGAGCTTTCCTATGGAGTCAAAGCGACATCTGGTGGCTAGGGGATCAAAGGCTACATTCAGGACACGTGTTCAGGTTGGTAAGGCAAAGATGTAAATGCACAACATGCAGGTGACAGGCATGTGAGGGCAGCACCTTTGCCCCTGACTACAGTTGAGCTCTGCTCTGTGTTCACAGAGGCCTGTTCACAGATGCGATTGAGAAGGCGTATAGGTACAGTGTAGTGGTGAGGAACACAGACATGCCCAACTGTGTGGGGCTAAGTAACAACAACCACAGCAAGTTACTCAACCTCTCTCTTAGTTTCCTTATTTCTACACAAATGTTCACTACTATTAGTACAACAAAACTTACTTGAAGAATCACCTTAAAATAATTTGGAAAATGGATATCTCCTTGACAAGGAGATAGAATATATGCATATATTTTACCATCGAGATGACAAAAGTCATACCCATTTCCCACATGTGGGCATACAAATAAATAATTGTACTGTGTGAGGTTTACAAGAAATCTGTAGTGATGATGTTAGAAGCAGATCTTGTTGGGTTTTCACCTCTAAAGAAATAGAGAGAGGAAGAAAGGCTTGGAATAGCCAAGGAGGGGGCCCCGGCAAAGCCAAGCAGGTCTGGACAGGCTTCACACTGTGAGGCTGTATTATGGTCTTTGTCCTCAAAATATCTGAGAAAAGCAGAGGGCACTGTTAAATGGAACACTTTCTGGAGCAAATGCCCTCTGCAGTGATGAGGGCATCTGAAGAATTCTTTTCTTATGAGTCTTCTCAGCATGTATGGACAGTTTTTGAACTGTAAACTGCAGAATTGAGGCTAACCTGTTCTGCGTTTTGAAGCATCTTGTGAGAAAAAGTGGCTTTTTCAGTTTCTAAGCAAATACAGATAGGTTAACTCCTCACCAACTAGTCCAGTGCATGGAATGAGTCGTATTTTCAAGGTGTAAGGAAGATGAAAGATTTGTCTGGGTCCCAGTGTCCCTGTATTCTTGTACTGTTGCCTTCATGACTCCAGCAACCCCTATGAGCCCAAAGAGAATCTATAGAAGAGGAAGGAATTATTCCTGCAGGAAGATTTCTTTAGCACCAGCTGATGTTCCGGCCAAAATTTCAGTGTAGAAGTATTCATGATCTGCATTGGGCCTCATCAGGTTTTTGTGTCTATGGTCTAATCCAGCTGGAAGCAGACCAAATGGCCTCTATGGGTTTTTATCTCTAGTTCCACAACCATATCTTTGTCCTACAAAGCTTGCCATTTGAACAGGAAGATGAAAAACTCACTGAGGTTAAGAGAGCATCTCTCTCTAAAGCTGAGAGCAGCTTTAGTGACCACCCATTCTGGGCTTCCTTTCTTCTGGTTTTTGCCTTGGTTCCCAACTGGCCTAAGGAGAGAGGAAGACCATCCTTCTAGGCTTGAATGGGCTTTGGGGCCCCTCTGACTATATCAGCTTCATGAGTGGAGAGAAAGCTTAAAGAAGGCAAACCTAAAGAGAGGAATCCATTAGGAAGCATCAAACAACCACATCTCCTTTGAACATCTTAGTGCATCATGTTGGAGGCACCCAAGAATGCCCTTGATGAACCTTGAGAGGGAAACAGGAATAGAAAGGATGGTGAGATGGCCCTTAGTACATGTCGAATGATTGGGGAGTGAGTAAAAAAAAAATCCCTTTCTGGATTTATATCATGATCAAAATTTGCTCTAAGGAAGTCTAACATAATTTAGAGAGAATGATAATGTGAAGGTTCTTTTTGGTTCAAGGTCTAAAATCTATCTTTATTCAGGCAATGGACTTATTTAGGAAAGTTGTGAAGGCTTATTTAAGCTTAAAAGATTCTAGCCAGGCAAATTATCACTTTTGATTGTTTTGTACCATTTGAAAATGTTTGTATTACCAGAATACAAAATTGAAGGATTGGGAGGTTCTTAACAGATACTTAGTCCCATCACTAGGAAGTTATCTAATGGATACACGAGCACATGTGCCCTGGGATAAATGTGCAAAGATGTTCATCTCAGCGTTGTTGATATCAACAATGACGATTTTAAAAAGCCATGAAAAACCAAAATATTCATCTTCAGTACTTAGGGAATTATAGTACATCTCTATATGCAGCTGATAAAAAGAAATAGGGACAAGTGTGTAGATGTATCATTAGGTAAATAAAGTAGTTTTGATCTTTATTTATGTGAAAATAGTGAATCATTTAAATATGCTTATAAATGCTTAGCAAAGCTCTGAGAGAACACCCAAGAAACTGGGGCCTGTTAAGTTTACACTTTTACCCTTTCTACCTGTTTGAATTTCTTACTATGAGCATCTGTTCTTTATCACTTAAAAAAGTCACCTTGTCTTATATCTTGACCACGGAAGCATCCCCACCAAGCGGTCATCCTGGCTGTCCTTAAACACTTCCAGTGATTAGGAATTCACTACCTATTAACTATCAGACAATGTTTTGACAAGACCTCCCAGATGATAATTACTTCTTATTAAGATATGACCTAGATTTCTAGGGGCTAGATCTGTCAGTCCTGTCTTGAGGGTCCTGGAGCTGGATGGCACACAATTTTGACAGATAGTTCTTGGTATTTTTTCAGTTTAAAAAATTATTTTTAAATATATGAACAGAAACTAATTGGGGGACATATATCTTCTGGGAAGAGCCTTCAAGATATTAAAGGAAGAGAATAAAAGCCTTTTTAGAATGCCATTTTAAGGAAGATATGAAGAGTGCGTATAACAAAAGAACCTTATTTTCAAGGAAGCTGATATGTTGATGGGGGTAGGGGGTAACATGCACACTCAGAGTTAAAGAGCAATACATGAATACAAGCACTGTTACATACCAGAAGAAGAAAAAAATCAACAAATGCCAAGTGAACAATGATCTTGACTGGATCCATGGGAATGCTAGGTAGAAGAAATGATCTTAGTTTGAGTTTTGAGAAATGGGGAGTAAGGGCAGGTGGAGGGGATGGGGGCATTTGGCAGTGGAAGGAAATGGTATGAACGGTGATGGGCACTCACAGGGACAGTGGGCATGAGCAGCCTGTCTGGGTAAATGGAGGGTGTTTGGTGGATCCCTCCTTCTTTTTTGAGGATGATGCCCAGAGGGAGAATCATGCCCACACAACATGTCCCTGGGCCTTCTTGTAGAGCCCCAACAGCCAGTCCCTGTGGACTCACCTGTGGTAGGTCAGCATTCTGGTTCCATACATGTATGTTTCCTAATGATCCCTTTCACCCAGGAGGGCTATGAACTGACAGAATTTTGATTTTGCATTGTGTGAAATGTGGAAAGTAAAGGCAGGAACTATTTTTGGGATATCCTTTTTATTTATTTAAAAAACTTTTACTTTTTTATATATCAGAAATGAAAAAGCATATAGTTCAACACTATTTCAAGAACATTGGACTCCACGTTTGGGTATCCTTGTGAATACTGTGTGTGGCTATCACTGTCCAGTGCATAATTAAAAAAGAAAAAAAAGAACACTCTTCACTGAAGACACAGTGGGATAATGAGAGTTCTATTAGATTACATTCATTTGACATCTATGTGCAATTCTTCAATGATTGGTCTTCATGCCGTACCCTTTAACTAGTTGGTTTTCAGAAAGACTAACCTTTAGGATAGTTGAGCCCAAGTTCACTGTCTTGCTCATTCATATTCTCTCTCTCTCTCTCTCCTCTCTCCTCTCTCCTCTCTCTCTCTCTCTCTCTCTTTCATCCTCTCTCTCATTCACTGTTCACACACAACAACCGGAAATGACACATTGAAGTGAGTCACCAATATGGCTATGAGTCACCCTATAATTGGGGAAAATTCTATCCTACTGGGTTGTGCAGCTCCTGTACTCCTGCTCCTAATATATATTGGAAAAACTTGAAACCACTCTGTCCTCATTCTAGTCTCTCTTACCCACCACATCTTTTTGGTCCCTAAAGTGGGCTGAAGTTGTATAATCTTGGCAAGGGTCCTAATCCATCAAGTGGAAAGGCAAGGAAAGGAGAAGAGTGATGGAATTTGGGCAGCCACAAGGTGGCAGTATGAGCCCCTTATGCTTGCCACTCAGAGGGTTATGGCTGTTAAGTGTCCAGACAGACTCCTGAGATGCAATGACACAGACCACAAAGGAACACTATAGCAAGTTTAAATAATATGCTTTTCTTGATAATCCTCTTTTTCTCTAACAAGCACACAATGATGTGATAAATATTCAAACACACCCCTGGCATCCCATCCCATCCTCCCCATCAGGAGATTGGAACCAAGAGCCAGGCACACATCTCCTTTCTTCCTCTATTCCTGCAAAATAAAGTTTGTGGGAAGCAGAAATCTGCTTCTATGAGTAAACAAGTCACCTACACTCCAAAATAATATATGCTCACTGTTTCTGGAAAGGGAGACGGTCAGGCCAGGATAGGTCTTGGTACTGAGTGGGCAGTTGCTCTGCCAGTCCATAGTACCTCTGAGCTGGGGGAAGACAGACCTTGTAATGAAAGGGTGTTTCTTCCATTGGCCTCTGGCCTGCTGCCAGCCTCCTCAGCAGTGGCAGACAGTGCAAGAGTGACGGCAACGTGACTGGAACACAAATAGCTTCTACCAAGTACACAAAAGCTCCTGTAAGCCTTGTAGCGCCATCCTGCCAGGGCCTCTGTGGGATGCAGGTCTGAAGACCTGAACAGGCAGAGCAATGGGCAGAAGCAGCTGCACAAGTGACTCTGCAACTTTTACAGTCTGGTTTGGAGACCTTCAGGGAGCTGTGCTTCGGAGGTCTCTTTCAGGATTTCCACTGAGTAGTTTCGCTGAAAAGTCCTCTTTCCCACCTTTGGAAAGTCTGAGGTCTAGGAGGCAGATTTACCATTAAAAAAAAAAAAAGGCAAGTAAATGTCTTCTCTTTCCCCAGAATGATTAATTAAAATAAGAGTTCTTTTCTTCGGAGTTTCCTCTTCTCTAATACATCTCCAGTTCTGTCCCAGATGAAGGATTCTTTTTCCGTGGTCAGGGTTCCATCACTTGGCCCATGAAAAGGACTGTTCCTGAGGATGGAAGAATCACAGGAGATGAGAATTCAAAGGAATGGCAAAGCTCACCAAGCTCAAACTTTACAGATGATCTAAGATCCGAGAAGATTAGTGAGATGTCTGGAGTCACAGCTGCATTAGTGACTAAGCTAGGACTGGGGTCCTGGCACAACACTGTATCTGTGATTGAGCACTGCTACTGAGGAGAGGAAGTGGGACAGTGTTGCAGATTCCTTGCCTAGAGTCCTGGGGTAAGAGGGGGTGTCCACACCCGTCTGGTCTGGCACCTGAAATGGGAGAAGTGGAAGGGGGAGGGTGGTGGAGCCCTGTGGGCCTTGGCTCACCTGTGGGGTTATGCCGCACCACGAAGAGGAAGGGTCTGTCCATGATGATCTCCTCGGGGGCCATTCGGGCTGAGACAGTAATGGCTGGAAGAGATGGGGCAATGTCTTAGAACAGAGGGACGTCGCACTGGTCACAAGTGATCCATTGACATCAGCCTTTCGTCTGGCGGCCACACTAGGGGGTGATTTTTAGGAGGATCTGCTGTTCTGCTGGACATGAACCTTAAATCAGGCCCACTGAGGCCTGATTTCCTCCAGAAGTTTGGTAGGGATCTATCAGCTGCTCTCACACAAACAGACATTTATCTAAACCTTTTGGGGGGTTATTGATAAGCAGATTGCTTAAGTTGACTAGCCACCATAGGAATAACCTGGGCTTTCCTGTGGGAGGCCTTTCACATTCAAAAGCTCTCAGGAGCCATTGGGTGAGTGATTGGGGTCCTAGGGAACATAAGCCCATTTTCTAGGCTGAGAAACAAGAGTGGGAAAAGGGTAAATAAGAAAAAAATAAAAAAATTTAAAAAAGGAAAGAGTGATGCTCCCTGTACAGGAAGAGCTGCTGTTCTATGAGAGGCCTGGTGGAGCAGGGCAGAGAGGGGTTTGGGTGCCAGAGTAGCCCTTCCTGAAAGCCTTGGGCTGAGACTCACCAGGCCTCACTTGAGCCTGACTCACCTGTAGAGGAGGACGCCACTGTGCCTTTCTCATTCACCTTGATCTTCACTTTTTGCAGCGCCTGTGATACGTAGAGAGGCTCTTGATCTGAAACAGAGGTGGATACAAGAGTAGATGAGCCATAGTTCTCAGGGAGAAGCTCCTTTGTCTTCTTAGGGACCCCACGGTCAACCAGGATATGAAAATGAAAGACAAATCTCTTACCTGAAAATTTTGAGAAGTCCGCCTCACTTGGACTAAACATGTCTTGTTCAAGTTCTCTAGGGGCTGTCTGAGGTCAACTTCACTCTCCAGAGAGAACCTGTAGAGAGGAGCAGGAAACAGCTTAAGCTCAGGCCACCTCTGGCCACCAGCCCCACTTCTCCTAGTCCCCTACCAGGTATCACCCTGGCAGCCTGACAGGATGTGGACTGATGTGAAAATAGAAGAAGGAGGGCTTGCTTCAAATATGTTTGCAAGGTCTCTCTCCTTGCTGGAGGTTCTAATATTAGTGAACATTCTTCTACAGTCCCCCAAACCCCTCAAACCTATGACTAATTACTTTCCTCAAGGCAATAGTTTATTCAGTCTGGCTGGGGGGCCAAGGGCAAATTCTTTGGCAAGGCTGATTGAACAAAAATCTGGTCTGTAGGCTGTGTTTCTGAGAGCTAATCCTGAAGAGGATTCAAACAGCGAGGCTTTGGGGTGCTCTCTGCTTCCCATCAAGGCACAACTAATTACTTCAATTTTTAAGAGAGAGAAACAGAGACATAAAGGCAGAGACAGAGACAGACAGCTAACCATCTAAATTCTCCTCTTTCTCAGAGCCTGGCATTATAGTATCTGAAAATTTGTGGTAAGTGTGGTGGGAGGCTTCCCTACAATTCTGGAATTACCCAGTCTCAAACTTCTCCACCCTCTTTGCTTCTGCAGAAGCAAAAATCTGCTTTGTTGGAATCTAGCTAGAAGCTGTAGTTCTGGCTGCTCCATCTGCAGAAATGATTCCTTTTGTCTCCATTGTTTGGATGTTGACTTGAGGAGATGGGGGCGGGAGTGAGAGGCATTCATAAAAGGATGAAGGCAGATTTAGCCCCCAACCTCCATCATTTCTCTAGCCCTTCCTTTGGCTGGCTTTTGCCAGATACTCAAAGGATGGTATGTGTGGGAGCATGTCTAGAAAACTCCTCCTTGCCTTCCAGCAGAAACGGGAGGGGATGATTAGAAGAATTTTAATCAAATCCAGGCCAGAGTGTTTCCCATCAGCCTGGCACACATGCCTCTGCCCTGCAAACGTCATGTTTGGGAAACTCAACACAGGGATGGTGTTTTTAGGAGAGAGGAGAGGCAGGAGATAGAAGGAATTAAAGCATTGGTAAATTCAGGGAGAGCAAGGGATGGCTTACTTGGGCAGAACCAGGAGGCGGGGCAGGCGGGTCATATTCCCTTTCCACTGACTGATGAGCTGATTATCCAGAATGTTGATGAGGGCAGAAAGAGGCACTTGTTTTTCATAGGGAGCAGCAATGAACATGCTGAGAGTGTCTCCATGGTAGGGCAATTCCAGGATGTCGTAGTAATGGCCATCAGGGGTAGAAAACTCAGCTGCGAAGACACCAAAATGGTGCATTGAAGATGTCTCCAGCTCTTGTTGATTCTAACCCAGCACCGGTTTTTCAACCAGTTTTCCTGTTCCTTTCACTATTTCTGGAAGCTAGCTCTCCATCCTGGCTTTGGAGGCTCCCACACCTACCACTCTCCTAGTCTATGTTTTCATTCCTGTTTCCCTTCTGTTCTGCCAATTCAGTGTCTTCTGGTATCTATTTCTAACCTTCTTTACCTTCACTCCCCTCTTCCCCATACCCAGCTACTAATTCATTCCAATACTTATCTCCTTAATCTCAACTTCCACATAGCCCTTCCTCCAGCAGGGTTTGTGAGCCCCAGGTAATCACACTGGAAACACAGGAGGATGAGAGACAGGGGTCAAGTACTCAAATGTGAGCCTGAGGGAATTGCTGGATTTCAGCTTCACCTTGCATGAGATAAAGCTACTTTCTGCTGCTCCTAGTGTTTCCTACTTGCGAAGTCTGTTAATGCTAGAGTATATTCTATGGTTTCTCCTTCCTTGGAGGGGAACACCCAGGGATGAGGTCCAATAGGTGTGGGACTTGGGGAAGGGAGTGTTGTACTTACTGTAGTTGAACTTGTTGGTCTGAGCCATCATGGGCACTGAGATGGTGCTGCCATCGGACTTGTGGAAGAGGCGGTGGTGGGTGCCTGATTCTGGGAAGGGTGTCTTCCAGTGCCCATTGAAATAGAGGGCATTCACCAGCACCAGGCGTGTCAGCTGGTCCACGGTTCCTTCACCAAGTAAGTCGCTGATCATGCCTATGGGAAAACCAGGTGATCATGAGATAAGCATTTTTTTAAATTCTCTTAGATGGTTCCCTTCAGCTTCCAGGGCTCTCATAGATGTGTGTCTGTTGAAGCCATCCAATCAGAAGATAGCCTGGAGGTTTAGATGAAAGAATCTGGCTGTTTTCAATCTTCTCCGTCTTCCTAAAGGGTCTCAGACAACCTCCCAGATCACTGCACTTTCTCGGGCCTGGGATCCTGTCTGGGATCAGATCTGGAAACTTAAGTCTTCCTTCACTTTGCCCCCTAAGCTGCAGTCTGAAGGACTGTGTGTGCTCCTCATCATGGCTATTACTGTTCTAATGAAATCTCACAACACTTTTTAGGGATGCCTTTAGAGTTGGTTCATGATAAGGCCTAATTATGAAAAATATGACACTTTGATTCTTAAAGCACTTGATCTTCTGTCTACAGAGAAGAGAATGCCCAAAGGGAGAGGTTGGATATTTGGGATTTGTTTCCAAATCCCCTTTTTTGACAGGCCCTTGGGATGAGCCTCCTTTCCCTGCCTACTCACCTTTTGTGTGTCTCTTCACCCAGTCATTGACAATGAACCTGGCTCTTTCCATCTCTGAAAAGTCCACCTGCTTGACTGTGGTCCGGAACAGCCTGAAGAAGTGAGGCATGAAGCCTTGGATCAGCTTCAGATCCCGCTGGACGAAGATGGCATCAGCAATGTTTATCTCATCCTTATTCCATGGCCCCATGAGTTCTTTGTACAGTTGACGAAGAGCAGGGGCTATGCCCTTCCCTATGCCGAGAGAGGAAAGGATACATCAGGTTCCTGTTCTCCCAGCTGGGCCAACTTCCTCCATGAGGGGCCTTACCCTGTCCCTATGGATGGGGCTCTTCTGCTCCTGAAATTGTCTCTGGCTGGAGATTTCATTCCAGACCTTAATCTCTTCTGCATCTCCCTCTTTTCCTTAAAAATCTCAGGCCCTAACCCTTTCTTTGGGTTAAAATATTTTTCTGTTTCTATATTATGAACCCTAAATTTTTTTCTTAATAATAATAATAATAATAATAATAATAGTAATAGTAATAATAATAATAAATAGCAGCTGTGCTAAGCATTTCATATGCACAGTTCTATTTAATCCTTACAGCAGCCTTCTGTAGTAGGTACTTTGATTATCCCCATTTTGTAGATGAGGAAACTGAGCTTCAGAGGGGTTAAAGTTATGCAGTTTGTTAATAATGCTGAGGCAAGGCTGTTTTATTTCAAATCCACTGGCCTGTATATCCTTTGACTGGCCAAGGGCCACCTGACACAGGTATGGTGGGAAGAAGATGTGGTGGTCTCATGGCATAGCAGTACAGGTATTGGGTCGGCTAAGCTGGAGTCGGCCTTTTCTCTGCTTCTGGTTGGTTACACCCCAGTTCTGTGAAGGCTGCATGAATGCCTGCTTCCTACTCTTCCTTATCTCTTACCTTCAATCTCGAATTGCATTGCCTCTTGGATCTGCTGCCTGGTTTCTCCTCCTGTTGTCAGCTGCAGCATGGCCAGGACCGAGGCCACCCCATAGGGTGAGAAAACCACATTGCGGTCCTTGGAAGCCTGTGCCACCTGCTGAAACACCTTCACTCCAAAGTCTGTGGCCAGATGGGCTGCCGGAGACTGGTGATGGTATGAGGTGGACGCTTCACCAAAGATGAGGGCTAGGCCCAGGGCTAAGCAGGCAAAGACTGGAGACATCTGCATCCTAGAGCACATGGGAAAGGACTTGATGAGGGAGTAGTTCTTGAAGAATTGTGAGTGGGGAGGGAAGATGACACCCAAGCCATGGGCCATGCTTCCTTTGTTTGCTGCTGGCAGATGTTAAATGAACATGAGGCCAAGATCCATTAAGAAACCATGATGGGTTCAGATTCTGTGATCATTGCTTTGGCAGGGTCAACTTAGGGCTGATGTCTGGCGGGGTGGGGATAAACAGGGAAAACTGGATCTTGGACAGAGGAGATTCTGTGGAGGGATGTTCTCCACTTTAACCCAAGGTGAGAGATGGAGAGTTTGTTCTTCTCTTACCTGAAGTTTTCAAGGTGCCTTGTGACTGGTGGTTTGTCCTGCTGCTGCTGCTGCTGCTGCTGCTGATTGTGGCGATGTTGCTGCTGGAGAAGGGGTGTATCTCTCTTGACAGTGCCCTTGGCCCTGTAGCCAGATGCAGCTGTGCTGTTAAGGAGGCTGTGCCTCCCTTTATACCAGAAGTAGACAGGAAATAGATTAACTCATGGCTCAGCCCCCACCCACTTTCTGGCTCTGGAAGTCTGACTTGCTGAGGCATGTGTGTGCGTGCTGCTATGTGTGTGTATGTGTGTGAGAGGGCTCAGGAACAGTTGAGCAAACCCAAACTGCCTTGGTCCAAGGACTTTCCCTGATTTTGCTGCCCTCTGCCTGTGTTCTTTCATTGAATGTTATGCCATCCTGACCCCTGGCAGTGCCAGATGGCCCCAGATGCCCAGTGTTTGGGATTACCATCCCTAGTGCTCAGCCTGGGGAAGAACAGTTCACATTTCCTCCTTTTCCTTTGGAGAAATGGCTCACCACAACTTGTTAAAGAAGCTAACAATCCTGTGGACTTTTGTCTGCCAGCACTGTCTACCCATGTGCCGAGCAACCTGAGAAGAATGCCCCTCCCTCCTCTTGGCCACATCCCAGCAGCCACAGGGCACGGAGTGTGCCATGTGATTGTCTGGGTTTTGACTGTTTAGGACATGAACCTGGCAAAGGGCTTCCTCCTGTCTTTCCCTCTTCCCTTCCGAGTGTTGGATGATGCATGGCTGACTCCCCCATGTGTCCAGACTATTTAGGTGCCCCTGAGGGCTCTCTTTTGTGTCAACAGCCCTGTCTGGCAGGTGTTTGAGGTGTGCTGGGTGGGTGGTGGAGGCTGAAAGGGGCCAGAGGTTACTGGGGTAAAGTCTTGCCAAGGAATTAAGAGCTCAATGTGTAAGTTTCATTTCTCAGAGCTGCCAGCTGTGACTGGGGGAGAATTAAACCTTATCCTTTTCCTCCAGATGCAGACACATGGAGGGCTGGAGCAGTGGGAGTAGGGATAGAAGTGAGGGCGGGTTTGTGGATATGCTCTTAGGGCATTGGTTAAAAATGGAAGAGTGACCCAAGAATTCTATAGAGGGGGACTGGACTAGTACATTTGGGGGCCTGGTGGGGCCAGGTACCCTTGGCTGTGTGACTTGGTTGTTGTGGACAACATCCAGGGCTGGGTGCCAAGCCAGCACTTGTCCTGAGGGTCCACACACTGTCATGCTTTGTGCAGGTGGTGGTGTTCAACTGGGAAGTATCCATGGAGACAGCGATAGCAGATTCACAGGAAGTTAAAGTGGGTGGAAGCGTCAGGATATTTGTTTTGGATTTTTTCAGTAAACGGATACCAAGGGCAACCACAGCTGGATGGCTTTTCCAAGTTTACTCTTTTTCCGCCTTTGTTTTCTCTGTTGCCCCTGGGAGTCAGGTGTGGATGTAGGGTGGCAGGGAAAAAGGGGCAACCTTGGTTGGAAAGTTAGGATTGCTGACCAGTGTTATAGGACTGTTCCCATTTAGCTGGTTCTTGTTGATACTTTTTTTTCCCTTAGTTGTGGTTCGGAGTCCCTGAAAGAGAAATTAGCCATGAGGTGGAAGCAGTTATCCCTGACCTCTCTTGGATGGAGACAGAAGTCCAGACCCCTACTCATCTTCTACCCCTAGAAATGCCCCCCAGTGCCTCGCCTTCCACCCTTGAGGGTAAAAGGGAGACAGGGACCTGGGAGTCTGGACTGGGAGTGCCAAGTCTCAAGCGGGAAGAGCAGAAGGTCAAGACATTGCCTGAAGCAGCTCCTTTGAGGCACTTCACTGCCTAGTCTCTCCAGTCGCTTCGCTGAGCCTCCTTCCCTTGCTCCCCCTGTTATTCCAGGATTGCCTTGCCAGGCCTCAGGCATAAAAGCCCCTGTTGTTTTCTGTGGATGGCCTGGGCCCTGCCGAGGCAGCGACCAACTCTGTCCCCACTCTTGGACCTGATGGATAGTCCTGATGCCCTTCTAGAAAAGACATTTCATTCTCAGGCACAGGAGCCTGTGAGAGGGGACAGGCAGGGCAGCTTGATGTACTATTCGGGAAGGAGCAGGCACTATACTTTGGAAACAGAAAGGGTGGACTAACTAAGGGGTCTTCCCCCAACTTGAAGGGACTTGTAGAGACATCTGGTGGATGCATATTAGAAACTGAGGCAAAGCCTGGGTCCCATGCCAGAGTTTCTGATGAACTGGGGCCACTAGATGATCTAAACCCAGACTTGACCTTGATCCCTGCCGGTTGTCTCTGTAAAATGGCCTTGCCTCCACCTTGAATGACTTCTGGAGACCTTCCACAAATCAGGGTGCTACGCGACCACCCACTGCCCCCCAGGAGACCTCCTTGCAATGCCTTTCTCAGAATCTAGCCTGACTCAAGTGGCTGTCACTTTCTCTCCTTTCCCTGAACCCCAAACTAACAGTCTCAACCCAATCACCAATTTCAAACCTTAACTCTTTTGTAAGGGGTCAAGTGGGCAGAGTGAGAAAAGTCCCTGCTGTTGAAATAGTTGGATCTCTGATTCCCGGAGAGTCAGAGATAAGAGAGTGAGTTACAGGGTTGTGGATTTCTGGGGGAAGTTCCAGTTCCAGCAAACTGAGAAAGATGTTTTCATCTGCCCCTCAGCAGGTGACTAGACTAGACTCACACTTTCCATGACTGTCATCCTCCATCCCCCATATTCCACGAACCCAAGTTCAGTTTGGGCCTTGGGGCCACTGGTCTCCAACCCTTCATGTTTTTCCCTCCAGCTGCCCTCTTGCCTGATCTTGGCTCTTCCTCTCTGCTCCTCTGTCACTCTCCCAACACCAGCCACCCTTCCTCTTTTTCACTTTCCCTTTCTTGATCTCTTCTCTTCAACCTGCCATCTACCAGGTCATCTCCAATTCTTTCCCCAGGTCTCCTCAAGTCTTGGCCATGTGAGCTCTCTTTCGCTTTTCCCACTGTCTTTTTTCTGCTCTCTATGACTCAATCCCTTTTTCCCTCTCGTCTCCTCTTCCAGAATCCCTTTTACAGTCAAATGTTCTGTTCCAAGCCTTCCTGTAGGAAGGAGAGTAGTGCCTGCTATCAGTTACACAAACTCCCTGGAATGTTGGAGCAGGCCTCCTGATTCTTGGTGATTTCACTGGGAGAGCTGGGGGTGGGAGAAGGACAGGGTCCTTCTAACTCACAGCACTATTTCTGGCCTGGTTGCTCTCCAAACAACACGACACTAAAAATAGCCTGTGTTTGGTCTGGGCTTACTCTGCTCCTTTCATAGGAGTGAGCTGGAGCAAGGCCTGTGTGTCTCAGCCTCTTAAGATCATGGCTATGAGACAGCCTGACAGAAACGGGTCTGCCTTGGCCTGTCCAGGGTCCTTCCTCACCCTGATGCCATGCCTTACTTACCTTTCTTCTGCCTCATAACTCCTCCCCCTTCCATTTTCTCCAGCCCCCACCGGCCATCTCTCTTTAAACTCCCATAACACTAAAACCTCCGTCCTCCAACGTAGCCCCTGCTTTCCACAGTTGCTTTTTTCTCCATTTGTATTTACTTTCAGGGGCAGGAAGGGCTCTAAGAACTGCTTAACCAGGTCCTCTGAATCTGCAGCTATAGGCCCTGAGGTCCAGAGAGGCTGAATTACGTGTTTGAGGCCACATAGTCGGGGACCAGTGTTCACTGATACAGACAGACCCAGCCTGGTCATGGGTCTGGCATTTAGCTGGTTGTGTGTCTTTAGGCAAAACTTCTGTGACCTCAGTTTTCTTACTTGTAGATGGGTATGTAGATAGGGATTTATAGATAAGTAGATAATGACTTCCATCCTTCAGGGTTGTTGTGAGGAGTAAATGAAGTATTGCCTGTCATTGTCCAACATATTCTAGGCTCTCACTAAGTGGCAGCCACTCTTGGTTAGGGCAGAGCCAGGACAGGAACCTGGACAGTTTGAGCTGTGAATTTGGTACAACACAAGCGCCTTGTTTTAGGCATTCTCTTTTACGTCCCTCAGCAATTAGTGGAGTGAATTAAATGCCTGAGAAGTCAAGTAGCTGGTTATTGGAGAGAATGGCTGCCAGCCCCTCTTGTCCGTTTCAGGCCAGATCTTTCTGCTTCAACCCCAGTCTTGACATGCTTCCACTGGCCAACTTCGCAGGTTTTAGATACAAGAAGATTTTCCTCTCTGGTGGAAGGGTCACAGGGGAACCCCCACTGACATTTGACACATGTCCTGACCCTTCAGCATACCAGAAAGTTGGCGGGGGACTTGTTTTACCAACACGTAGAAATAGAGCTGAGCTTGGCCTGCTCTTCTCGTCTTAGGCCCCTTGACCCATTCTCTGCCACCGTGTCTCCTATCTCTTGTTGATTCCCCTATAACACCTCATAACACTTTAACCACTTTTATGTACATCTCCTTGTCTTACAGTCATTTCTGTACTCATCCTTAAACTTACTGTGGCCATTGCCAAGTTTTAGCTATCCTTATTTCCAAGAGAGAGAGGTAAGGGGACAGTATCCTCTGGCAGGGGCTTGGGGTGGGGGCTCTTATAATGTCAATGTTCAGTAAGCACCAGAGACTTACAGACCTCCTCCCCACCCCCAGGCAAGAATGAGCCTCTTCTCTTGGGGTAAAGAGACAAAGGGAGTGAATGGGTCCCAGTATGGCCACAAGGGGAAGTTTGGGGTGGGGAAGGGTGGAGTGTATGGTTTCTGGGGTCAGTATGACCAAAGAGCCTGATGGTGTCAGCCACAATGGGGCAATGCAGGCCTCAGGGCACCCAGAGGCCACCCTGCTCGGATTCTGTCTCTTATTTCCCTTCTCTTCACCTATGTCTCTGATTCTAACTCTGTTTCATTTCTCTCGTGTTTATCAGAACTTTTCCTCATTCTCTACATTCCTGAATCTCCTTTTATAACTTTGTTTTATTTTACCCTGGCTGTTATGTGAATCTTGGTTTCCTCAAAATGGCAAAATATTTATTGATAATTAATACTCAGTGGTGTGATTCAGAGAAATATAAACCTTTTTCTTCCCTGAACATACATACTTACTGAGACAGAAGAGTATGTACATGTAATAATTAGATAAAAACCTAAAACTGCATGCTATATTGTAAGACTTAGGCTATCAGGGTGTAGGTAGAGGGAAGTCTTCCTGGAGGAAGAGGGGCTAATGCCGGGTTAAGAGGAAGAGTCAGTGTGGTCTCAGCAGAGAAGCAGAGGGCAATATGGAGGAGGTTGATGGAGGAAGCACAGAGCGCAGGAGGGGAAGGGATTAAAAAAGGCACTCCTATCCTCTGTCCACCTGTCTTCATCTCTAGGGAGAAATCTTTCCCCTTTTGCCTGAAGCATCCCATCTCCATCTTGCTCTCTTCGTGGGTTTTCGTGCCACAGGTCTCTGTGTTTTCTCTATTCTCTTCCCATCTCCTTGAAATACATATTCTTGTTCTAGGTCTGGATCCTGACTCTAGATACAACCAGTGTACTGAACTGGGCAGAAGCCCAGAAAGACAATGACCCTGGGTCAGTGGGGGACCATTGAGGGGACTGTGGGTGGTGGAGGTCCCAGGGATGAAGCAGCCTGGTGATACAGCTCAGATGGAATTTGCCACTGGAGAGCCAGGGACCATTTCTTCTTCCTTACTTCCTCACCATAAGGAAGCAGGCCCTCTCTGCATGTCTCTTTATCTGAATCACCCTGACCTACCTCAGCTGGCTTGGCTGACAGTAACACAGTTGGGCTGCTGCCTTGCTGTGATCGACTGTACCCCTCATGTAGTTTTAGGCTGTAAGGGCTGGGGAGGTTGGGTATAAGGTGTGAGAGAAAGGGAGCAGGAGGACCTTAGCCTGGTCAGGGAGGTTATGGGGACAGCTGTCTTCCCCTCATCCTCCAACACAGCTGTTTCTGAAGCAACTTCTTTGGGGGCTTTTCTGGGCTGGGTTTGATGTGACATTCAGAGATGTGGAGGGTGGGCACTGTCTCGTCTTCCAGGATCTTACACTGTAGTCACTGTCCTAAGCAGACCTTCTACCCCTTTGCAGGCTGGAGGCCACATGTAAGGACTTTCCCAACTCTGCCCACTCCCACTTCCTCATCTCCTATTTCTTGTGCCCACTCCTTTCTCCAGAGAACCCAGATCCTCCTCGTCACTGCCTTCTGCCCCATGTGTCCCCACTGCTGCCTCCTTCTCCTGACCTCAGAGAGCCCACCCTGATTAGGAAAGGCAGCTCACGGAGACCCACCTCCACAGGGAAGATCTTGGAAAGTTTGGGAAGATCTCCTTTCCCTTCTTGCCAAATATTCAATCAGACCTGCTTGCTGAGCTGGATGGGTTTGCTCTCAACACAGGATCCTCTGTTGGTCATCCCTGTGACCAGACAGTCCTGGCTCCAGTTACCAGAATGTGAGCAAATCAAATCACTTCACCTTCTTAGAGCCTCAGTCTCCTCAGACAGATGTCACAGGTCTGATTAAGAGGTTTACTGTAGAAAGAGGCAGACGTAGCCTGAGGACTAGCAGGAAACTCTGGGTGACTTCCTTTATAACCCTGAGCCTCAGTTTTCTCTTCTGCAAAATGAGGAAAATGATGCTATGTCCGTAGCAATGTTAGGATTTCAAAGGATAGCATGAATGAAATGAACAACTGTATGTATCTATAGAAAGGAAGTGATCAGAAATTTCAGCTGACTTAAAGAAAATTTTTTTTCCTTATGTGTCTTCTCTTGAGCCCTTAGTTTCCTGAGGGTAGAGATAGGGACTCCTGTCCTAGAAACGTGTTAGCTAATCAGGTCATCAGGTAAGGAACCCCAGACACTCATCAGATGGGGATGGGCAGGGTCCGCGCTGGGGCAAGGAAGGCCATCATGGGCTCTGTCTCATGTGGTACTGTGGAGGCCTGGTAACAGCTTTATCACCATGTTAAAACTTTGAAATAAAGCAAATGCGCAAGGCTATCAATGCCTGCTGCCTCTCTTGTTCCCAGAACCCAGAATTACAACATGTCCTCCTCCTGAGTCCTTTGCTTGAAGGGGGCTTGCTGTGTCCCCCTCCCCCTCAATCTGTGTCAGGAACTAATAGGGCTGTATGAGTAAAGGCTGATGCAGGCAGAAGGAGTAAGTGTTAATCACATCGCAGTTCTGCCTTGGGGGGCTCCTGGGGGAGGGGGCCGGAGCTTTTGGGGTGAGGGAAGCTGAGATGGCAGATATGAGGCAGTTCACACCCAACAAAGGGCTCTGGGGCTGGAAGGGCAGGCCGACCTGGGGTGCATTTAACAATCCAGAAATGAGACTTGAGCTCTCTCCTGGAGCTGGCGTGTGAGCTAGGGCCTAGTCCAGGAGAGGGGAGCCAATCCCCTCACACTTGCCCCTTCTCCCCACCTTGCTCAAACCCACAGGAAGTGCCATGGGCAGGGGAGTTGGCATAGGGTGAGCAGTCCTGCCCATCATCCCTTGCCCTGTGACCACATTAGAGAATGGCCTCAATCTTGGCTTGTCTGGGCTCCTTGCCTTCCTTAGCACCAAGTGGGTCTTGCACAAATCTAGGAAGAAATTGATTGAGGGGTGTGAAGTCCAAAGTTGTGGGATGTGTCCCCATTCGAGTGGAACTTCCTCACGTGTCCACCCTGGGCTGGCTCTCTGAGCTCACACTGCCCCACTGTGCATACTACAGGCCCCACAGAGAAGGCCCCAAGGCTCTGACCAAAGAGGAACATTAGCTTCCCACTTCCTGCTTCCACCCTTTGCTGTCCTCAGCCCCTGTCTCTCCATGAATAGTTGAGGTCCTGGCTGGTGGCCAGCACTGTCTGGACAGGAGGAAACCGGGATGTGAGGAATGGCAGTGGCCGCAATGTTAAGAGTTACACAGAACACTGAGTCCTCAAGAGCAGAAATTCCACCGGAAAGAAAACAATGCTCAGGAGAGAGAGTCACCGTCCAAAGAGTAAGGGGGCAAGGAGAAGGACAGGGCCTTCCTGTCCCAAGGAGATAAACAACCCTAGCTTGGGGAAACTCCATCATGAACTATTTTCCAGATGTGAACACTACAGTGGCAAGGTGGGGGTCTAGGCACCACTTGGGAACAATTGGGAGAAATGGTCCCATGCACACTTTCTGGCCTCCTAAGGCAGATGAGCTTGTAGGAGGGAAAAAAAAGGGTCTTCTGCCAAGTTCAGGAGGATCACAGGGAGGCTAAGGGCAGAACCGAAGGAACATCTGGCAAAGAAGCCTAGCTATGCGGAGGCTGGTACAGCCACAGCCCCAGATGGCCAGTTGGCTGCCAAAAAACAAGTAAGACAATTCTAGGTTCTAGGGCAAGTTCTAGGGGCACAGAAGCTGAAGCCTGTGCCAGGTCAGAGTAGAGGCCTGCTCCCTCCCCCCCAACCCCCCACTATGCCTGGTGCCAGAGGGAAAGTTCTTTCCCCTTTCAGGGTCCAGAAGAAGTCTCCATCTGGAAGGGACAGAAAGAAACACCACGACAGGGCTGCAGTGCCCCTAGGATCCCTTCCAGCCTCCCAGGCTAGTAATGCTGGAGGAAGGATGGATGCCAAGCATCTAAAAACCCATGCTGGGCAGTCTGGATCTGTGTTGCCCCTGTTCATATAACTTATTTAGGCCATTTTCCATCTGTAAATTCATTCATTTCTAAGGTGTTGGGGTCTGCATTTCTAAGGTGAAAAACTCTAAACTTTTCTTTAGAGTTTTGGGTAAGCTTCCTTCCCAAACTTTCCAAGATATATGGAGCAAGTTGCTGCCTGCCAGGCCCTGTAAATCTCAAAAATTCTCCTTTAGCTCAGGACGTGGAGTGGCACTGTCCCCATTCTACAGATTAGGAAACAGGCACACAGATGAGTTTTAGAAAGGTCACACGCTAATGAGAGAGGCTGGCTCCAGTGCCACCAGCTCTTAACCAGCCTCCACTTGTTTTTCAGTGCTTGCTTCCCCTGAATGCCTGTCCCCCGTAATCCCCCAACCCAGGGAGAGGTGCAGGTCCCTCCCCCCACTGTGTGTCCCACTGCATGCTGACTCATTCTGTCAGAACTCTTTGATCAAAAGTCCTGTCCCCTCTGTACCTCCAAATCCGCTTGCTAAGCAAGGAATTAATTCCAACTCAGGCTTTAACATTTACTGTTTTTACAACTTTCAGAATTTGGTGCATTCTGTGCCTTGCCCCCTTAATTTTCAGCCCAAGTGCACAGACACACGCAAAGCTTTTGAAAAATCCTGAGACGCAGGCCCAACTTGAATCTTGAGAATCTGGGATACTGGTTGATTTTGTTTTACTAGCTCTTCTGAGATTAAGTAGGTCCTTAGACGAGTTGAGCAAGAGAGGTGGACTTTCAAAGCACCTGCCTGTCATGGGGCTGCTATTGAGTAGTCAGGGATTCTCTTATCACACTAGGTAGGAGTCTACCTGACTGGCTGAGACTGGCCAGTGGTTCCTTGAGGCCTTGAGCCTGGGTCACCTGCTGACAGGGAGCTACAATCTCTGACGGTGGGTGGAAGAGGAGGACATGCCCAGCTGCCCTTTGACCCATTTGCTCAATGAGCAGTTTTTGTGCACAATGTCTGTGGGTTGGTTTTCGCTGACCTTGGACTTTTTAGGCAGGGCTCTGAGATGGTTAGAAAAGGAGAGCTGTTTTCACCTTCAGGGTGGGAGGAGCCAGAACATGCCTTGAATGCCTCGAAAAAGCTGCAGGTGAACCAACCGCATGGTCCCTGTGAAGCTGCCCAATGAGAAAGACTGGAAAGAATGATGGTCTTTATCAAAATTATCATCTGCAAGCATTCCTGGAGAGCTATCATTGCGTTTTTTTGCATGGAGTACATAGAGATGCTCAGGCTAGAGATAACTGGCCCCTGAGGACCCCTGTTCCAGAAAAAACCGAGGTTTAAGGATAAGAATTCCAAAGAAGTGTGCAAATGCCTCTTGATGACACATGAGATCAGGCATCCAGCCAAGGGATGTCTGAGGCATGAGTCAGGTGAGAAAAGTCTAGAGACCTGGCTTTTGAGATGGGCAGAGGGGTGTGGGCATGACAGAGGGGAAGATGTGTCAGCGTGGAGAAGCAGAGTGGTATAGGGAGAAGTCATGTGGGGAGAAAGGCCTGAAATGCAGAACACTGAAAGGCAGGACCAGGGATTTACTCTGTGCGTGGGAGCCTGGAGGAGCTCCTAGCTCATCACGCATCTTCGGCCTGGACTGCTCTCTATTAGTCGCTCCCTGTCCGGTGCTCCTGCCCCTGCAGTTTGGGGGCGTGATGAGGTCCCCGTTATTCATAGCCTGAACGACAGCTGGCTCCTCAGGCCCACTCCCTCTTTCCTAGGGTGCAGCCTGGCCTGCCAGTCTCAGCACCCATTAGGCTAGCCTCAGACCCAGACAGCCTTGGTCGTGCCCAGGGTCAGCAGAGCTCCCTCCCCTGAGTCCTCAGCCCCACACTGACCAGCTCTGTCAAAGGATCAGGCAGTTTAAGAAAGCAGGGGCACTTGTCTTATTTCCAAGGTGTAGTTCCTGCGAAAGGGACGCAGTAGCTTTGGAGTCTTGGAAATTTGGGAGCCCCCTTCTCATTCTGAGCTCCTACTTTAGTACTAATGGAAACCATCTCTGTTTGGCAGCATCTAGTGTTTGGTACCCCGAACTAAACTCCCAAAATGGGTTCAGGGGGACATTCGTCTTCACGTCCTCATCTCTTTTGGAACTGGTATGCCAAATTCCATTTAGTTCTTGTTTTGCTGGTGGTGGTGCTTACTTAGGGAAATGGGGGTGGATGGGAGGCAGCAGCCGAGCCAAGACGGGAAGCCCCTGACTCGGGAACTCCCTGTTATTACTTCTGAGAAATCTCGAGGGGCTTGGAGGTGAGGAGAAAAGTTGTTGTGTCTAGGACACCAGGCTGGTTTTCAAAGCTGAATCAGGCATGTGATCAGCACAGCAGGTGAAGGCCTAGACCTGTCCTCCTGGTCTGGGCGGGAGTCTTCCTGCCCTCCCTCTCTGACAGGGCTTTCCTGTCGGGCTGACTGTTAGCTCTGCTGTGGGACAAGAGTGTGTGTTTGTATATGTTTTGGGGGGAGTGGAGCAAGATGCCACTGGTTTCTCAACAAGCCCACTTTACGTGTGAGATCAGCAGAAAGCAGTGTGAGTGAAAGAGTGAACTTCCCATATGAAACTGGGAAGGCGTTCATATGGGACTGGGATCTTGATCTGGCATATCTGTCCTTCCTCCAGCTACACTGATTTGATTTTTGGTTTTCCAACCCATCTCTTGCCTTGGAATGTGCCACCTCCCCTGCTTTTCTTATGTTCAATCAGCTGTTCACAGAGCTTCACAGGGTGGCTTAGATTCCACCTTTCCCCCAAAGCCTTCCCAGACTCCTTTAGGGCCCCCCAAGCAGTCTCTTTTCTGAACTTGAACACTCACAATCTGACCTACACAGTCAGACACACCATTTAATCCTGGATTGTCTTTTGACGATTCATTTTGTTTTCCCTGTGGGGTTGTATGCCATTTAGGGGTAGGAGCTGTCTGGGTCTACACTTTCCTCCTGTGTCCCCTAAAATTGCCCCATGTGTGGAACTCAGGCCTGATAGCTACGTGCCTTGGAAGTTAACATCGCCTTCTGAGAATTCAATTAAGAAGAAATCCAGTTTGGAGAGGATATCAGCCCTCTGTAGAAATTACCTAGGAGATTGTCTGTCTGTGAATATCCCAAATCCAATTAAGGAGACCTGGGTGAAACCTCAGAGGGAAAGTTAAGTTTGTGATTGCATTTTATCAAAGCAACTGCATCGTCTTCTGCCTGAGGGAAAATGCTAACATAGGGGAAATCTCCTCCTCATTTATAAAGGGGGCATCCTGGAAGACCCAACTTGGTGCTGTGCCACAGAGTTGTGCCCTGTCCTGGAACTTCAGGGGCCGGGCTACGGAACAGGTGTGTCCCAAGGTGGCACGGATGTCTCAGGCTGTCATCCAGCCATTAGATCATCCAAGGCCCTGGCCTCGTTCTGATTCCACACTTGATAATTACATTCTGAGGTCCCCAGGAGAGTTGTGTCCCCTGTGCCTGGGTCTGTGGCTCTGTAAATTACTAAAGCCGGCGTATGGTTTCGTACGCTATTGTTTGTGTGTCCAGTTCATGTTAGGCCATCCTGAGATTGATTTGTCAATGGTGTGCGCATGTAGTCAAGAACCAGGTTCTGGGCTGTGATGAAGAACCACGATAAAGCCACCTCATCTGGGTGACCATCCACCTTCTCCAGCTGGCCATGTCATCCCCCTCACACTTTTAGATTTGCTGTTTGCATTGGTTACTTAAAGGCAGGGTCCAATAAATACTTTCTGCATGGTGGACTGATGATTGGTGCACAGGGCAGAGGAAACAGTGCAACCCAAGGTGTTTAGTCTCCAGAAGACATGGGGAGAAGCTCATGGTCCCAGGGGCAAGGGGAGGAATGAATGAGTAGATGTTGACTGAACTCTCCAATGTGCCAAGCACTAACTGAGTACATATACATCCTTTATCTCATTTATTTCATCCCAGAAGCCTGTGGTGTATCTTACTGTATCCATTTTACAGATGAGGAACAGAGGTTCAGAGAGGTTAAAATAACATATGCAGAGGTCACCTGGTGAGTGAGTGGTGGAGCTGGATTGAATGTAGCTCTCCTCACCCTGAATCCCTTTCTTAGGGATGTTGGGTTGGAGGGAGGAAGGACCCAAGAGGGAAGGCACATATAACTCTTCTTTTTTTCTTTTCTTTCTTTTTTTTGCATTTGGACCAAGAATTTTATTTTATTTTTAACATTATATATATAATATATATAATATATAATATATCATAATATATCATAATATATTATATATATATTATCATATAATATTATAATATATTATATATATATATATATATATCTATCTATCTATCTATCTATCTATCTATATATGTATTTTCCCCCCTTCTCTCCTTCTGGTCACATACGCCTTCTGTGTTAGAAAAGGGGCTTCTGGGTTGAGAGATGGACAGGGCATGGAGGCCCTCCTGGAGAGTGCTCTGCTCCTAGCCCACGCCCAGCATTTGCCTTCAGAGACAGACTTGGCAGCTGGGGTCCTTGGCTTAGGATTAAATGGTAGGAAATGAGCTTTAGGGAAATTCCAGTCTTTATTCTTCACTGAGGCGAAGGCTGGCATGATGCCCTGTCTAAGAACACTCTTATAGCCTATCTCCCACCCCCATGTGCTTACAGGTCACAGAGATACTCTCCTCATCTAAACACCAGCGCAGATGCCCAGCCCTAGCCACGGGCAGAAACCCTGTGAGTGAGGTGTGGCACTGTTTCTCCAACATCTGGGCACAGATTCCTCCCTGACAAACCCCAATCCAGCTTCCGCCTCTCAGACGACACACTTACAGCTGTTGCTCAGACATCCCAGCTTCCTTTCTGCCTCTCTCACTGCCTCCCCAAGCTCTTGGATGGAGACATATGGCACGTGTGTCCTGAGCACGGACATGTGTGCCTCGAGTCTCTGCAGCCCTCCCTCTGCTCCTGACGTTCTTGGGTCTCCATTCTTTTCTCTAGGGATTATATAGGAGCAAATGCCTGAAGAGATGTCAGCACCAGCTGCTGCCAGCCTGAGACCACCTCTTCACCACTCCTTGGCCAGGCGCAGCACATGAAGCCTTACAGGGGAAGACATCCCCCATCCTCCCCCGTCATCTTGTGATAATACTTTTTTTTTTCTAATCTCCTTCCTACCAATTTCCTGCATAATCCCATTCCACCCTCCAAAAAATATATCTGCCCTGGAATGCAGCATCTCTTCAGATGGAAAGACTTCTCCTGGCAGGAAGACTTTGGAAGCCTGGGGGCAGAAGGGGATTGGGTAGCTTGGGCCTGGCTCTCCTTCCCTGGCCCTACTGAGCCAGCCTGGCAAACGAGACAGTGTCTTGAAGCCCTCATGCCTTGCGGTGGGCAGGGCCCTTCCTATGTTCTAGCTCAGCTCCAGGCAGCAGGAAACCCACATAAAAGAGATCTGGGGAGTTCAGCCTTCCCTGGGTTGGGCCTGGCAGCCCCCACGCAGTCTGCAGGGTGGCAGGGAGAGAATGCCGCGGCTTCTGCCTGGCTCCACAAGGCCCGGGCAAGGAGAACCAGGCCCTGGCTCCCAGATCCCCTCCTCTGCCCCCAGGCCTCCAAAATTCTTTCACCAGGAAACATCTTTCCAGATGAGGAGAAGCTGCACTTGGGGGCAGAGGTACCTTTTGGGAGTATAATGGGTCCTGTGGGGAAGTTGGTGGGGAGGAAGATAAAGAAAAATATCAACCAACAAAGATGGCGTGGGGTGTGGCTTCCTCAGAAGGCCTCATGGGCAGTGCCTAGGCAAGGAGTGGTGAAGAGTTGGCCTCAGGAGGGTGACAACTGGTGCTGACCTCTGTCCAGCCACTTGCCCAGCTCCTGGCAATCTTGCTCATGTTACATAATCTCTCTAACTCTCACTTTTCTCACCTTTAAACCAGGGGTGATAGTAGTATCTGCCTCTTAGAACTGTTGAGTGCACTAATTGAGATGATACGTGGAAAGTACATAGCAGGTAGAAAGGGCCTGGCTCAGAGTAACTGCTCAACAGATACCGCTAACTCACCCATTCGTTTATTTCACGCCTTCACTCAATTTGTACTTTTTCCTAAGCACTATTCCAAGGGTGTATGAAAACAGGCCAAGTGTCCTGTCCTTCTGGGGCTTGCATTCTACGTAGGGTGGATAATAAGGGAGGAAGCAAGTAAACAAACAGCATAAATAATTAAATGAAATAGGATGTTAGAAGCTTAAAGTGTTATGGAAAAGAGAAAAAGTACAGCAGAGTGAGATTACAACCTTTTTTTCCAGAAATTTGAGTAACTTCACTCTTATTCATGTCTCCCTTCTAAGGAACAGGATTAACCTCTTTTGCGTCAGGCCGCACTGGTGACAGAGCTGCAACTCCTCCCAACGCTGTGCCCGACAGGAAGGACAGTGACTCGGTTTTAGCGGCAGATTCACTCATTTGTTCCTTTCAACCAACAGATGTTTTATGGAACACCTGATTATGGAACGCTCACGTGAATCAGAAGTTCTTGTCCTGAAGAGTTTTGCAGGTGAGGAAAGAGCTGCGTGTGAGTGATCTAAGTGAGAAGGTGATCAGGCCTCGGAGAAAGCCGGACAGGCGCTGGTACAGAGAAGCAGGCAGTGTGCCTGCATGTCGACCCACGGGGCCGGGCCAGCCTCGCCTGGACTCGGGGCTATTCCACCACAGCTTGCTTTGGCTGCTTTCTCCTCGTAAGTTAGTAGAGTGTCCCTAACTTAGTGTCACAGGGAAGGAAAATACGCATTGTTATTTCCTAGGGGACAGAGATATTTTCTGGGTTGGCCTTGAGTAAAATCAAGACCTGCGATCCCCATCCCATCCACCCATCCAGCAATGGAGACAAAGGAGACAAATGCTGTGACTCTGTCCATTCGTGTGCCCAGCCTATGACTTGTCCCTGTCTCTCCACCCCTACAGCGTTGGCCTCAGCTGCCCTTATTTAAAGGCCAGTCTGACCCTGGCAGAGCAGTGAGCGGGAGAGAGGCCCGTATTGTCTATAGATTGGGCATCTTGCTGCAGACCCCAAGGCTGTGGGAAAAGAGGTGGCTCTGACAGCTTCTCTGGGGCTGTGAATGCAAAGGAGGAGAGACCCAGGTCTGAGGGAGGAGGCTTGGCCATATGGCTAGGAAACCAAGGCCGTGTGTGTTTCTGACCACAGAAGCACATGTTTCCGCCTTGGGGTTTAAAGCTGGGAACAGGACAGTCACCACTCACATGGACCAAGGCGATCTTCTCCTGTGCTCGGCCCCCTCAGCTGCTGAGTCATGCTCCCTGGGGTTCGCAGAGGCGCCGCTCCAAAGCCAGGCTGAGTCATTAGATGATGAATTGTGGAATTCTTATTTAGGCTGTCACCACAGCAGCAGTGGGCTCTGATCCCCACCCCCTGCTCCCCACCAAGCCTCTCAAAATATTCTCTCCTCGCTTGTCATTTATTTTCATCTTGGGGTGGGGGGTGGGGAGCCTGACAGTAAGCATGAGACAGCAGTGGCATGCATGGGGCTATCTCTGAGCTTCCCTTCCTGTGTCTGGATTCTGGACCCGTTATAGGGACCGGAACCTGGTCTGTTAGCTCAGGAAAGAATTTCAGATCTCATTTTGTTTAAATCTCTCATCCACAATGAGGAAACAGAGACACAGGCTCAGGACTTAGAGCTGACTGGAAGGGCAGCTTTGGAGTCAGAATCTAAAGCTACTTACCATGCTCAAGCTTCATCAGGCCACGGTGTCCTTGTCTATCAATAATGTTAATGTTCCTACTTTGTAGGGGTTAAGGCTGCTGAAAGTCAGGGGTGAGAAGCACAGGGAGGTGGGCACTCAATAGCTGCTATCTGATCTGTATTTGATGAGGAGCCAGAGGCTGTGCAAATTAGAAATAAGGACCTGAGATCTTTCCTATTCCTGCTCAAGACACTCAAGAGGGGCAGGAGGTCCAGGAGGTGCTTTGGAGATAGAGCAGAGGGGCTAGGCTGGGCCAATAGATAGAAATTCCTATAGCCCAGATATCTCCCAGTCTTGCAGGGGCTACTGTGGGCTCACAGATGCAGCATGCTAGAAGGTGTCCATAGATGTTCACTTGGTTCCCCCAAACCAGAAAACAAACAGAGACCAGTGGTGGGCACGGCCACCCTGACCTTGGCTCCTCATCCACACAGTCATAGCCCACCTGAGCATGCATGCGGCGTCCTGCCATGCCAGATCACCTGCTGGCTCCTACTAAGGGTTAGCCTGGAGGTACCCATCACTGCCCAGAGGGTACCCTCTGTCCTACAAGTGGGAGTGGCCCGGGAACAAAGATGGGACCACGGATGGGACTATGCTAGTCACTCTGCTTCTGCAGTGTCCCCAAGGCCTCCATGTTGGCATCTTTAGAGTTACAGCAGGGGTGGGCATAATATCTTGTTCCTTTGAGCCTGGGTTTTGACAGTCCCCATACCCATTGAACGACCTGAGAAAAAGTTCATTTTTTAAAAAGAATTTATAAGAAACAGAAGAAAGTTATAAAGTACACAATCAAAGAAATGAAAGCGTTTCAACACAGATTTTTCAGCCCATTGCAACTAAGAGAAATCTGCTGGGCTAACACCATGGGACTGAGGCCCCAATCTGTTTCAACCCTGTCTCTCTTGGCTGCTGAGCCAGCCAGTTCAAACTTTCTCTGGAGATAAGTCAGGCCACCTCTAAACCCTCCTCAAACCTACTTCCTGGTTGCCGTCTTTATTTATATTATAGGCCCTTCTCAATTTGGTTCCAAAGATTCCTCACCTGGGGCTTCAGGTGAGGTCCAGCCTGACCTGATGCACCTTCTCTACTTCTCCAACCAAAGGCATCTGTGGTCCCTCGAAGATCCATTTTTGCTTTTATCCTGATCCATTTAATTACACTAGATTCATGAAACCAGCTGAGTAGGCTGGTTCTGTTACCTCTGCTCAAAGTTAACCATTCCTCCTAAGGCCTACATAGGAACTTGATCTTTTCTTGCTAGGAATATCTTTCTGAGAGCTTTTTTCTGGCAGCTTTCTGCCCCAGCTAGTCCAAGACCACATTTTCCCCAAAACAGAACTCTGTGCCCTGTCCAAACTCCTGCTTACCTTATGGGATAGCTCAAGTTCCCAGATGACCTGCCAAAGAGAGATGGTCGAACACCCTGAATGGTCAGACACTCACCTCTGAACCCTACCCAGCTCAGGTCACCAACCTCACCAAATTTTCTTGGAAGATTTCCGACTTCTCCCTTGGGCCTCTTGCCCCTGTGGAATGTCACCTCTGTAGATTTTATTATATGAACATGGTTTTATAGACACAGTAATAATAACACTAGTAAAAGGAGACTATTCCCTCCCAAATTATATTTTCCCTAAATTATCATGAGATTTGATCACTCTCACCATTTAGAACTTCTTCTAAAGTCTATGGTTATCAATTCTTCATTAGTACCTTCTGATTCTCAGCTGGCTTTTAAGAATAGCGCCGAGTCTTAGCGAGCTGGCCATTGGCCCCTTCAGTTCCTATAGTCTCAGTTGTGTCTTAGCATATGGCTTCTTCAGATAACTGCTGGAATGCAAAATAAAACAGCCTTCTCCAAAGAAAGCCCATAACAGCTCTACCCCTACGTTCTTGAGCTTTTACCTCACAATGTGTGCATATAACATCCCATTCAAGCTTACACTGATGGAAGAATATTGGTTAGTATGATCCGTTGAACTTTTCCCCAACCAATACTCAGATTTGAGCTTATGATATACAGAATACAAAATACTTCTCTATGCTTCTCAACCCAGTCCTCACGGCAACCCTGTGAAGTGGGCATGGCGGATATTATTTCCCATTTTACTGGTGTAGAAACTGAAGTTCAAAGAGGTTAGGGAGCTAGACCAAGGTCACACAGCTATGTAGTGGAAGAGCCAGCACTCAACCCAGGTCTCCTTCCTCATTCACTTTTTAGGTGCTAAGGAATATTGAAAGAGGTTTTCTACTTCCCTTTTTCCCTACCCAGATAAACAGCACTCTCCTTCCACCGTACGTGCACAACCTAGAAAGTTCCAAACAGGAAAAAGAACGATTAACAGTTAATTGTCCTAGTCCACATGGGAGGTGGTTGTATCTTTCACAGTGTTCCTGATTTCTTAAGATCTGTAGTTAATCAAGACCCTTTCTCTCAGTGCCGAGTGGTGCTTTCTGCCGGGATTCATTAGGCTTCTGGGTCACAGCTACAGTGCTGGGGATTTTATCCCTAAATTAGCTCAATACTATACTTTCCCATTTTGTTTCATATTTGCCCAGTATTCTGTGCCTTTCCACCCCTACTCCTTAATGAGGAAAATTTTATACTTCTGTCAGTCTTCCAATGCCTGGCTTCCCAGGATGCTCACAGCTTCCTGGGAAGCCACATGGCTCCTGTACGTCTGCAAGGTCTTTGGGATTCTCTCCTTGCATCCAGGTGACATTTTCTTTCTGAAGGTCTATTTTCCTGCTTTCCCTCTGGGGGTAGCCACGTGGCTGGAGCCATATATACCAGCCGGGACCTGCAGCATATGGTTTCTGTGCAGCTTTACAGGGCTATTGTTCCAAGCCAAAGGTATATGATCCCCCAGATCCTCCTCCACAACACATAAGCAGGACACCCCAATCTCATCTCTTTTGTGACCAGATGCTACACCACGTCCTGAGAAGCAAAGGTGGACTGTGTCCACAGTGCCCCCCTACTGGGGATTTTCCATAAGCCAAGGTTTTGGACAACTTGGTTGGCATTTAAGGTGGCAATTCTTCTGGAGATTAGCACCGTCCCATTCCTTTTCTAGGTATTAATTCATTTCACACACGTTTTACTGAGCACCAACTATGAGCCACCACTGTGTTAAACTCTGTAATAGAACTGCAAGAAGACAGACCCTCCTCACCAATGCAACTCGTCCTATACTAGTTGGTTCCTTAGAACCACCGCTTGGTTTCCAGTTGGTTCTGAAATTAGTTGGTGAATGCAGACAAGACCTTCCCCTCCACTGTGATCCCATCACCCAAGGAACCACCTGACCTCTGCAGACCTTCCCAGAGGGTGAGTTCCTTCATCAGTCACCAGACAGGCCTCTGCTCTGACAGCCAGCGCTTCTCCTGTCAGGCCCAGCTAACTGGTACTCCCCCCTTACTGCCCTGCCTCCTATACAGGACAGTCTCATCTGTTCTGAGTGACATATTCAACTTGCAAATCCAGTAGCTATTCTTGAATATCATTTATAGAAGTGTTTCCTAAAAGTAAGTATTCAAGCATAAATGTTACTTAATGGTATTAATAATATGGAAGTAGAAATGTGCATATATGAATAACAGCACAAAATAACTCAAAAAGAATCCAATCTCCCAAATCACTAATTACTTACACATTTTGAAACCTGTTTCTACTCGGTAATGATTCGGACATACTTTCACTTGTTGCTATCAATTATGTGATCATAATTCCACATTCCTCTCTCTCTCTTCTTTTTTTTTTTTGCTTATGATTGCATCAATATAACATCATATTTTTAAAAATAGTTTTCATAGTTGCCATATCGTGGAAGGCAGTAGCTCATTGTCCTAACAGACCAACAATCTGCTTAGCTGTCCCCACAGCTGAGCAGTTTACAGTCAAAGACTAAATTATCTTATAGGGTGGCCACAAATATCTCTGTGCAAATACTGTTTTTCTTTGATTATTTTCTGAGAAGTATTCCCCAAAGTTGAGATAATGAGTATCATAATCTTTTTTTTTTTTTTTTTTTTTTTTACCCTTGACAAGTATTGCAAATTGCCTTCCAGGAAGCATCATTTTTATAGTACCAGGAAGTCTATTTCAACCATGACTATTTTTTAAATGTATTTTGCTGCAAGTGGTTGACTTTTTGTTTAATCTTTTTTGTTTACTAGTCCTGGCCTGGTGTTCATTTCCTCCTGAGTATACGCCTATTTGGTCCTTTAACCAAGTAAGATCTCTTGGCTCAGCTCTTACTCAGCTCAATTCTACGTATGTATTTTTCTCATCTGATTGGTTTTTTTTTAATCCTCATTATTCTTTGCTGTGTATAAGTTTCGAATTTTTCATATGATGGAATTTGGACTACTTGACATTGATAATTTTCCTCTATCGCTTCAATTATCGAACATAACCTTCCCAGAAAAAGACTTTCTTTTTTCCCCACCTGTGCTTTTCCGTCTAGAACTTGTCCAAAATCCTTATACAAACATCCCATTGTCCATGATTCCTACATGAAGATTCCCTTAGGTCATTTCCCAACAGCCCTTGGCTGAATACGTCTACTTCAGCTCCGCCCCTGCCATGGCGTGTAAGAGATGGTTGTGGCTCACCTCCGACTAGACCCTTCCCTCAGGTTTTCACTCCTCCACCACCCCAGCCCCACTGACAACTTCGCAGTCTTTCGGCTGTTTGTCTCCTCAATCCCACACCTGACCTCCAGGGGTTGGGTTGTTTTTCCTAGCAGCAGTGGCCTACTGAAGGAAAATTCCTTCACACCCTTAGTTCCATCAAATGAAGGCCAAAATTGCTCAAAAGGAATTTTGCTGGAAAACTAAGGAGAAACTAAAAATAGTCCTCCAGAAAATGTAATGATATCAACACAGAAGAAATTTTACATCCTATATAGTTCTCGGCTTGGTGGTGGCAGGGGGATCTGAGGGTCCCCCTTTCTCATAATCAGAACCCTGTGTATTAGAATTGCAACCCTATCAGATTCAAATGTTCTAGCAGCACATTTTCTTCACAGACTTTGAGGTAATCACTGCTTGGCCTCACTGGCATCAGTACTTGGTCCCCCCATGAAGCCCACCCCTTACTGCATTGAGGGACACCATTTTAAGAGAACCCTCTACTTCCTGGCCTTAAGATGGTAGCAGATGCCATTACCTGCCATTCGAAATCCCAGGCCTCTCTTCTGACCTGGCTTGTTCCTGTTCTAGCCTGAGGGGAGCCAGTTTCAGCTCTTCCGGGAGGCAAGCACCTGAACATACTCTTCTGCCACTCCCTAAGACTCTCACTGGGCTCCTCCACCAGGAATGGTTTTGAAGAATACAAATCAGGACGAGCTTACAAATCTGAGAAACTTAAACTACAACGACAGTGGGGCAGAGGGGTGGCAGTGATGGGGTTGGGCAGTCACCCACAAAAAGCAAGAGGCGCATTTGACTCCCATCACCCTGTCAACCCTCCTCCTCTGCTTCTGAGAGCTATGGTCACCTACCACCCTTGGTCCCTATCCTTGCACATCCAAAGAGGGGTTGACAGTGTGGCACTTCACATTGGAAGGTTGCTAATACCTGTCCTCTGGGAAAATGCTCTCAGCCATTATATCCCATGGCAGCCCTACCTCCCTCCTCCCTCCCACTCCCTCCCTAGTCCCACCCAGTTCCATCCCAGTCCCAGCCCTTTAAACTGTCAGGAGAGCGAACCCGAAAGATGTGGATGGTCCCATTACTGAGGGACACAACCAGGTACCTGCCATCTACCATGGTGGTCACCCGGGGCTTTTCCAGGCCATGATAGGCTGTCAGGAAGTCTCCAAGCAGTGAACCCCTTTGGGTCCAGGATCACCACCTTGTTGACCTCTCGAAGGGTCAGAAAGATGTAGCCCTTCTTATCCACAGATACAGAGCCTGGCTGGCAGCCATGCAGGCCTGGTCCCCATACTCTCCAATCACTTGACCCAGCCCATCGCAGACCACCCACTATTCTGTTTGCCAATCTGACCCCACAAAATTGCCCTGGGGGCTAGTGGTCAGAAACACCAGCGCTCGCAGGCCCCGGCTGGCCTTGCCCCCAGGGATAAACCGGGTAGCCAGGCTGCCTTCCATATTGTACACCTCTACGTGGCCTGACACGCTGACAGCCACCCGGTCACCACTTGGCATTGCAGCCACAGCATGGCTAGCTTGGGAGAGGCTCAGAGCCCGGCGCCACTGCACCTCACCATCAGGGCTGATGAGATAGAGACGAGCGCCAGCTGAGAAGGCCACTGCACCCTGCAGGGCAGCCACGCTGCATGGGGAGCAGCCCTCGGGGACAGGCACGGCTCCCTTGTAAGTCACCATTGAGAGAGAAACGCTTCAGAGCCCTGTTCTGCCTCATCTCTGCTACCGTAGGATCTCCCGGGGGCCAAAGGGACAGAGCCCAGTGATCCGGGGAGACCGCTTGTCTCCAGGCATCCTCGTGGGGAAACTGCAGGAAAATATGGGCCTAGGGAGGAGGCCAGAGCCCTCCAGGTTTGGCCCAGGTGCTGGGCTGGGCTCCGGGAAATTGACTTGAGCCTGCCTTTGAACTTCCTCTTCTTGTTGGATCTGCCACCCCTTGGGGTCTGGGCTCCTCCATCTTCTTGGGGAGTCTGGGATCTGTCCTCTTTTGGGGTTTGGGCTCTCTCCACCTTTGGAGTCTGGGCTCCATCTTCCTGGGGTAGCTGGGCTCTGTCCTCCTTTGGGGTCTGGGCTCCACCCTTACTCTGAGGCTGGATTCCACCTTGTCTCTCTGTCTTGGCTTCATCCTCCCTCTGGCCCAGGGTTTCTTCACCTCCCTGGTTTCCAGCTCCATCTTTCTCACTGTCCTTCTGGAGCTGCTGCTTCTCAAAGGAGAGCCACAGCAGGTGAACAGTTCTTGTCCAGGAGCCCAGGATGGAGCTCCAGCTGGGGCAGCACAGGGGGTAGTCCAGGCATCCAAGGACAACCCTGCAGCTGCCGGAGCCTCTGGGCAATCGCCCCCTCCAGCGAGAGTATTCGCCTCACGACCCAGGCTGAGCACCTACGAGCAAAGGCAGCCGCCGCCCTGGCCACTTGCTCCCGGCCCTCCAGCTCCCCCAGCCTATCCCGAGCAGCCTCCTCGGCAGCCTCCACATGGGCCCGGAAGCTGCCCCAGCACTTCCCTTCTTCTGGGCAAGGAGGGCCCGGAGGACTCCGCTCAGCGGCCTCTCCACCCTGTGTCCTACTTCGCTGCATGCTCCCGCAGACGGGCCAAGGCTTCCTTTTCCACCATTCGGGCAGCCTCTAGCTCAGCCAGGTTCTTATCTACGCCTGCCAGGAGCTCTTCAAGACCTGGCCTCCGGGCACGCACAGCCTCAGCCAGAGGCAGGCAGGGGTGGTCCAGGTGGGGGTCCAGGCGGCACTTCACGGCACAGCAGCTGGGAGCAGGGCTGGCACAGGAAGCGCAGGGCCCTCCCCCGGGTGCTTGGGGACACTGGGCTGCCTGTCGCTCCCGGGCCTCCTCATCATACCACCCTGCCCTGTAGCCCACCAGGTCCACCAACTCGATGGGTGTGAGTCTGCCGGGTGCAGCGGTGCCCGTCGGCACAGGCCTGGCACAAATCATCAGCGCAGTCCAGGCACCGGGCTGTGGCGGGTCCCCGCGGCACTCGCACCCCCCATCAGAGGGCACAGTGCACAGGCAGGCTTTCCCGCACGCAGGTCTCCACCTGCCCGGGCCCTCACCAAATCCAGGAGCCCGTTGACAAAGAAATTGGTCTTGAAGGCGGCCACACCTGCCGGTGGCACAGGCACATTCTCTCGGCACTCGGGGCATCGGAGGTGACCGCCCTCAGCCAGCTGGGCCAGGCAGTCCTGGCAGTAGGTGTGCAGGCAGGGCAAGGTTTTGGGCACCCGTAGCTGCTCTAGGCAGATTTTGCAGGCCAGGAAGTCGCTGCTCAGGGCCTCCAGCAGGGAGGGTGAGGATCCCTGGGACACCATGCTGCAAATGAGGGGTCAGAGGTCAGAGAGCAGAGGGCACGTCCACGGTGGCCTCCAGCCTGCCCTCCTGCCTCTCCCACGCTCCTCAAGCCCCATCTGGTCTGGAGTCCTCACCTGAAGGGCCAGGAATTTTCTTCTGGTCTTCCGGGGCCTCTGGCCACTTGTTCTTGAGCTAGGGAGTTGCCCTCCTCCTTGCATACATTCAGCAAATGTGAAAAGTCAGTGCTGCTTGAGTGTGTCAAGAGATGCAAGAAATGATAAGACCAAGAAGCCCCTGGCCTCAGAGAGCTAATCGTGTAATGATTAGTGCCCTCATCTGACAGGCCTTGGGGCAAATGTGGTCCAAGCCCCTGTGTGAAAGGTCCTGGGGGTCCTCCGCTGGGCAGGAGTGCTGTGCTGGGGAACACAACAGAGGATCCAGGTGAGCAGAGTCGTCTTAACTCCTGGCAGGTGGGGCAGTACAGGGGCCCAATTTCCCCGGCCCGTACACCTGTCTTCTTCTAGACCTTGAAGAGCAGCAATCTGAGAGCTGCCCTGACCTCCCCGAAACGGGTTCTGGAGCGGGAAGGGGAAGGGGAATAGGGAAAGGGGAAGGGGAAGGGGCTGCCCTGCCCCGTCCTTCCAGCTGCTCGAACTTGGGGTCACTATAGCCTTTGCTTCAATTCTCTCTAGAGTCCTTTTCTTTCAGCCTTTCCTGTTGCAAGAGGCCCCTTGCTCTCCTAGAAACTTTTGAAGGGTCTGCGTTTGCGCGAGTTCATCTGTAAATCCCCCCAGGTCCCCAACACAAGTGGCTATGAAACACTTAATGAAGGGATTTGGGGAATTTTCCCCAAACTTCCGGAAAGTGGGGGCCGGGAGGAGAGCTCAGAGTGGGAGGGAGTCTTTCCCAGGGAGGGAAGCCTCAGACTTCCCCACGGGGTGAGGTGGGGGTTGATCCTGCCCAGCTTCCCCTCTCCTCCTGCCTTCCGGGTCCTCTCTCTCCCCCTTCCCCCTCCCCTCCTCTTCCTCCCGCGCTCTTTCTCCCCTCCCCCACTCCCTCCAGTTCAGCTCTTCCTTTAGTTGCCCTCCCTGTCCCCCTCCTTACCTGGCCTGAGCTGACCTTGGGCTCCAGGACCGGAGTGGGGGGCCAAGGCCTGAAGCCGCTGTTGCCCAGTGGCGTGAAAGAGAAACAAACTGAAACTAATATAACTTGTGCAACTTCCGTCCCAGCCCCGGGACAACGACTTGCACAGCCTCAGGCCCCGCCTTCTTCCACCACCAGCCTGGACTCTTCCTGGGGGGGCCCCATCCCAGCAGGGAACTGCTTCTCCCGCAGACTCCAGGGTCGCCTGTCAGTTCTGGCCTCAGGACTTGTTCAGCCAGCTAAGTGTGTTTGTCGCAAATGCAGGGAACTGCCTGAGGATGCAGTTCTGAGATCATCTGTGATTCAGAGCCCAGCCTTCAGGCCAGTTTTCCCAGTGCTTGCTGCTTATCTGCAAACCCAGTCCTAGGTGAGGCCTTTTGGTGCCTGTAACCCTTTGCTGAGCTACAGGAGAGGCTGTGGGAACCAGATAAGGGGCCTCCTTCTGAGGGAGGTCAGCGAAGGCTTCCTGGAGGAGGCCCCCCTTGAGATGAATTTGAGCATGAGCAGGGTGTGGGAGATGGATGGAGAAGAACGCAGGGAAGAGTGTTCTGGGAGTCAGGAACATCAGTGTATAGGCAACAGATGAATGAAATACCACAGCTCTCCTATGTGGCTTCAGGTAACTTAGGATGCTTTGTGGAAGGGACATGTGAGGGTTTGCAGATGAGGCAGCGTGGACAGATCAAAAAGGGCCCTATGTGCTACATGAAGGTGTCTGAGTTTTATCCAAAAAGCCAAAAGAAATCACCGAAGGATATTTTTCCTCAACATCTTTTTGAAATTTAGAACACAAAGACGTTGAAAGAATTGCAACGAACATTCATACAACTCACCACTTCGATTCTACAGTTAACATTTTACTATAGTTGATTCATCATGTATCTATCCATGTTACATCTCTTTATCCGCAGCGATGGGATTTCAGCAGGAAACTGAACTGAGGAGAGCTCATTCTGGCAGCAGCCAAGAGAATAGAGGAGCCTGACTGCTGGGTCCAGATGATCAATGAAAAGTAGGGGTTGGGGGTCTGAGCTGACAGTGGCAGTAGGGACCAAGATGGAAGCCACACATGTGAGCTGTTGTTGAAGGCAAAAGAAGCAATGGGACTTGTGATTGGCCCTGGGAAGGAGGTGAAGGAAGGAGGGCAGGATGCCCCTTAGGCTTTAAAGTTTTAGAGGTCAGGAGAAAGGGCTAGGCTGGCACACCACAGGCTTGTGACTTTTCCATAGTTTCCATTACATCTGTGGTTTTGATGAGATGACTCAACGGTGTCCAAAGTGAGATGTGTCCAGGGCTGAGGTGGCACTATGGAGAACACAGACATTTAAGGGTAAGTGGGGGATGGGCTGGGGCAAGAAGGAGGCTGAGAAGTAGTTGCCAGAAGGGTAGGTGGAAATCCAAGAGAGAGAGGTCACAGAAGTCATAGCTGGAGAATGCTGCACTTCCAGAAGGAGGAGGTGGCTCCAGACCAGATGTTCAGCCAAGATGAGGAAGAAAAACGTATTGGTGCATGTTGCCCCTAAGTATGCGTACGCCTGCTCATGTGTATGGCCTCTGTGTGTGCTTTTTGTGCACATTCAATAACAATTTGTTAAATGACTACTGTGGCCAGACAGCATGCATGCACTGTGGAATATACAAAGGTAAACGAGATATATTCCCTGCTCACAGGACTTTATAATCTAATCGGGGAGGTAAAATATATACATTGTGTTCTATGAGACAGTAAGACAAATATCATAGTAAGATGTCAAAATAATCATAACAATGGCTTAATTTTATTGGGTTTTTACCATGAGCATCACATGGGTTGTTGTAAATATAACTTGATTAATCCTCCCCATAACCTAGGGAGATAGATATCATTATTGCCTTCATTTTGCAGGTGAGGAAACTGAGTTATAGAGAGAAAAGTCAGTCATTTGAGGCCAAATAAAGTGCTTATGACAGCACAGAAGAGGAAGGGTTTGATTTCTCCTGCAATGGTGGTGTGGTGGTGGTGTGGGAATCAGGAAGTCTTCCTAAAAGAAGAGGCATTACAATGGCTGCCCTACCCCATCTCCTTTAACATTGAACAATTGCTTAAAGGGTCTAAGTGTGTGGCCAGACCCTAGATGATAGTTTCTCTACCCTGAGAAACAGACTCCTAAACCAAGTGATAATTCAACAATAGCTAACTGATAGGTGTTACCATGGAGACGTGTACAAGGAGGAGGAGTGGGATGGAAATAGTTCCTGGATGCTGGGGTCCTCAACATGATTCCAGAGAAGGTGTTTGGTTGTATAGGCTTGGAATGCACGTGGGTGGAGGGTAGTGGCAGGAAGTAGGAGATGGGAGGGCAGAACAAGCTAAAATTTCCTGTTTAGAATGCTATAAGGCCTTAAGGTAATGGGGGCCATTAGAGGATTTTCATTAGGCAAGTTTGGACTTTGTTTCTGTAGGTACTTGGTGTGGGGTGGGGAAGAGGTGTGATCAAAGGTTTTCAATTTTAATTTATAAAAATAATAATGATAATTTAAAAAAAACTTAAAATACTCATATCATCATAGTAACAAAATAACTTTTTTTATGGATATTTCCTTTGTTCTCTGTCCATATGAAATATATTTTACATAATTGCATTTATTGTATACATATGCTTTTTGTCTACTTACTCATTTAATGTTATAGCAACATTTTCTATGTTTTCTACGTATTTTCATAGTTATTATTGTTAATGACTGCATAATTATCTACCCCAATTTACTCAGCTATTTAGAAATATGCTGGTAAGGCTAGCTTCCCCACCTACCAGTTTCCATGTTGTTAATAAGGTATAAATATTCCCACCAGGGCTGATTTCATGCTTCCAGTGATTTCACGGCTAGCTGCAAATCACTAAAACTTAACAATGACCAGTACTTTTGGGAAGCTTTTTAGAATCTTCTCTGTCCCCAAAGTTCTGAATTTCAGAGAGAGCACATAGTGCTGAACATTCAGTGGGCAATTTCACTCTAGAAACACGGCTTCCATTTGGGAGATTGATGATGATCCTCTACCCTCTGTTTTCCTGTTTCTTCTGGAATATCCATCAATCTGGTGTTGTGTGTCTTAAATGATTCCTTTAACTTTATCTTTCTGTTATTGTCCATTTCTTTCTCTTTTTTGTACCACTTTCTGGGAGATTTCTTCAACTTAAACTTCCCAACTCGTCTACTGCATTTTTTCAAACCTGCTGTCATGATTGTAGTTCATGAGTCACATTTTCTCGCACCCTATTTTTACTGCACGGAATCAATATCTTCTTCTAGCTCTCTGAGCATATGAATGATAGTGTTGTGTGTGTGGTGTAAGTTTTTTCCGCCTTGTATAGTTTCTGTTACCTCCAAGTTGTTTTCCCTCCTTCCTTTTTCTCTCTTTTCAGGTGACTGTGGTATTTATTATTTTGTATTTTAAAATTAGCCTTCTGAGGTATAATTTACATATGATAAAATTACCAATTTAAGTCTATAGTTCAATGAGTTATTTATTTATTTTTTTTAATTTTGAATTAAGTTTATTGGAGTAACATTAGTTAATACAATTATATAATTTTCAGGTGTACATTATCATTTGACATCTGTATATTCTATAGTGTGTTTACCACCCAAAAGTCTAGTTTCCTTCAGCTACCATATATTGATCCCCTTTACCCACTTCACCCTCCCCCTACCCCTCATATTTGACCCCCTTTACCCCATCTACCTCCCCCACCCGCTAGTAACCACTAGTCTATATAGTCATGTCTGTGAGTCTCTGTTTGTCCTGCTCATTTGTTGCTTTTAGGTTTATATCCCACTTATGAGTGATATCAACTGTTTTTCAGCTTTTTCTGTCTGGACTTATTTCACTTAGCATGATTATCTCGAGGTCCACCCATGCTGTTGCAAATGGCAGTATTTCATCTCTTCTTATGGCTAATATTCCATTGTATATATGTAACAGCATCTTTAGCCAATCATCTATCATAGACACTCGTTGCTTCCATGGCCTGGCCACCGTGAATAATGCTGCTATGAGCATCAGTGTGCAGATATCTTTTCAGATATGGGTTTTCAAGTCTTTGGGGTAAATACCCAGTAGAGGGATTGCTGGATCATATTGTAGATCAATTCTTAGTTTTTTGAGGAACCTCCATACTGTTTTCCATAGTGGCTGTGCCAATTCACAGTCCCACCAGCAGTGTATGAGGGTTCCTTTTTCTCCACATCCTCTCCAACTTTTGTTATTACTTGTCCTGTTGATTGTAGGTGTTCAAGCAAGTGTGAGATGGTATCTCATTGTGGTTTGATTTGCATTTCCCTAATAGCTAGCGATGTTTGAGCATCTTTTCAATATTTGATAGCCATTGTATATCCTTTAGGGAGAAGTATCTGTTCAGGTCCTCTGCCTATTTTTTGATGGATCGTTTGTTTCTCTTTTGTTACTTGAGTTGTATGAGTTCTTTGTATATTTTGGATATTAGGCCCTAATTGAGGTGTTGCTTGCAAATATATTTTTCCCATTCAGATGGTTGTCTTTTACCTTGTTGACGATTTCTTTTGCTGAGCAGAAGCTCTTTTGTTTGATGTAGATGCGTCCATTTATTTTTGCTTTTATTTCTCTTACTTTTGAGGTCAAATTCATAAATAACCTCTTTAAGTCCAAGGTTCTTGAGTTTAGTTCCTATGTTTTCTTCTGTACATTTTATTGTTTCAGGTCTTATATTTAGGTCTTTAATTCATTTTGAGTTAATTTTGGTGTGTGGTGATAGACAACAGTCTAGCCTCATTCTTTTGCAGGTAGCCTTCCAATTTTCCCAGCACCATTTATTGAAGAGGCTTTCCTTTCTCCACTGTATGTTTTTGGCTTTTTTGTTGAAAATTATTTGCCCTATAAATATGGGTTTAACTTCTTGGGACTCTCGATTCTGTTCCACTGGTCCGTGCATCTGTTTTGCTGCCAATAATGCCGTTTTGATTACTGTCGTTTTATCTTTGTAGTTAATTGAAGTTGGGCAGAGTGATGCCTCCAGCCTTGTTCTTTTTTTCTCAGGATGGCTTTGGCAATTCGGGGTCTTTTGTGCTTCCATACAAATCTGAGGAATTTTTGTTCTATTTCTTAAAAAAAAAATGCTGATGGTATTTTGATGGGAATTGCATTAAATCTGTATGATGCTTTTAGATAATATGGTCATTTTAACTATGTTGATTCTTCCAATCTAAGAACATGGAATATCTATATGATCATATGATTCTTATTTTTAATTTGTTTATGTGGTGTATCACATTAATCGATTTGCGTATGTTGTACCATCCCTGTGCCTCTGGGATGAAGCCCACTTGATCATGGTATAATCTTTTTAATATGTTGCTGTATTCGGTTCACTGTATCTTATTTAGGATTTTTGCATCTGTGTTCATGAGAGAATATTGGTCTGTAGTTTTCTTTTTTTGTGTTATCTTTACCAGGTTTTGGTATCAGAGTAATATTGGCCTCATAAAATGAGTTGGGAAGTATTGCCTCCTCGATTTTTTGGAAGAGTTTGAGGAGAATAGGTATTAAATCTTCTTTGAATGTTTGGTAGAATTCACTGGTGAAGCCATCTGGTCCTGGACTTTTACTTTTTGGTAGGTTTTTGATTGTTTCAATTTCCATACTGCTGATCAGTCTATTTAGATTTTCCAGTCTTCTTGATTCAGTCTAGGAAGGTTGTATTTTTTAAGTACTGGTCCATTTCTTCTAGGTTATTAAATTTGGTTTATATACTTTTTCATAGTATTCTTGTATGATCCTTTGTATTTCTTGATGCAGTCATAATTTCCCTCTTTCATCCCTGATTTTGTTTATTTGTGTCCTTTCTCTTTTTTCTTTAGTGAGTCTAGCCAGGGGTTTGTCAATTTTATTAACCTTCTCAAAGAACCAGCTCTTTGTTGCATTTATTTTTTCTATTGTTTTTTGTTTTCAATTTCATTTATTTCTGCTCTAATTTTGATTATTTCTTTCCTTCTGCTGACTTTAGGCTTCATTTGTTCTTCCTTTTCTAGTTTTTAAGATGAAGTGTTAGGTTGTTTATTTGGGCTTTTTGTTTTTGGAGATAGGCCTGTAATGATGAACTTTCCTCTTATGACCGCTTTTGCCATGTCCCAAAAGTTTTGATATGTTGTACTATCATTATCACATTTCTATGTATCTCTTGATCTCTCTTTTATTTCTTCTCTGACCCAGTTATTCTTCAGTAGCATGTTGTTTAATCTCCATGTATTTGTGGTTCTTCCTGATTTCTTTTGCAGTTGATCTCTAGTTTCAAAGCATTATGATCAGAGAATATGGTTGGTATGATTTCAACCCTCTTATATTTGTTGAGGCTATCTCTGTGTCCCAGTATGTGGTCGATTCTTGAGAATGTTCCATGTGCACTAGAGAAGAATGTAACAGCTGTTTTGGGATGAAGGCTCTGTAAATGTCAATTATGTCCAGTTCTAATGTGTCATTTAAGGATGTTATTTCCTTATTGATTTTCTGTTTGGATGATCTGTCCATATCTGACAGTGGGGTATTTAGGTCCCCTACTATAGTGTTTTGGTCTGTTTCTCCCTTTAGTTCTGTTAGTAATTGCTTTACATATTTTGGGGCTCCCTGATTGGGAGCATAGATATTAATAAGTGTTATGTCTTCTTGGTGCATGATTCCCTTTATCATTATGAAGTGTCCCTCAGTATCTTTCTTTACCTTTTTTATTTTGAAGTCTATTTTGTCTGATATTAGTACCCTACTCGCTTTTCTCTGAATGCCATTTGCTTGAAATATCATTTTCCACCCTTTCACTTTGAGTCTATATTTGTCTTTGGAGCTGAGATGTGTCTCCTGGAGGCAGCATATGGTTGGGTTTTGTTTTTTGATCCATTCTGCAACTCTGTGCCTTTTTATTGGTGAGTTCAGTCCATTTACATTTAGGGTGATTATTGAAATATGAGGTCTTCTTATAGCCATTTTATCTTTTGCTTTCTGGTAGCTCGTTTTCCATTGCTTCCTTGTCCTTGTGTTTCTGTTTTCTTTATTTTGGTTGGCTTTTGTGGGTTTTGCCTCTGGTCTTCTTGTTTTTGTTATACACTTCAGTTCTGAATCTTTGGTGTGGTTACCATTATGAATATGTAAAGGATAGTTATATATACAGTCGTCCATTTTCTTCTGTATGTGCCTTATCTCCATTCCCCTTTGTGAATGGATCTTTGAATCCTCCCCTTTTCAGTCATTGTTATCTCATTTGTCCCTATGTATGCTGAACATTCATTACTATCTTATTATAACAATTCTCTTCTTATTATTTAAGCTATAATGCCCTGTTCTTAGTAGGGTTGCACTCCTCTGCTTCTTTTGCCTGGTAGTCACTTTACTCCTAATTATTATTATTATTATTTTTGTCATTTTGTTTTAGATGAACTGACCCCTTTCAGTATTTCCTCTAGTGCAGGTCTTGTAGTAGAAATTCCCTCAATTTTGTATGTCTGGAAAAGTCTTAATTTCTCCTTCATATCTAAAGGAGAGCTTAGCTGGATACATTATTCTAGGCTGGTAGTTCCTTTCACTTAATAGTTTAAAAGTTTGATTCTATTCCTTTCTGCCTTGTAAACTCTGTGCTGAGAAGTCCAATGATAATCTAATGGGTTTTCCTTTATAAGTTACCATTTTTTTCTCCCTGGCTGCCCTGAGAATTCTATCTTTGTCCTTGACTTTTGATAACTTTAATACAATGTGTCTTCATGAAGGCCCTTTTGGGTTGAGATAATTGGGTGTTCTGTTGACTTCTTGAATTCCAGGCTCTGGCTCATTCCTTAGAGTGTGTTCTTGCAGTGTGTTCTTTATCTCCAGGAGGTCTGTTAGGTTCTTTTGAGGTTTCAATCTCCTTGCTAAAGAACTCATTCTGCTCATCTAGTTGTTTTATTTAAATCCTGAAATTGTTGATATGATTCATTTCGGATCCCATGAGTTTTTTCAGATGTACCATCCTGAATTCTCTGTCATTTAAGTCACATATTTCTGATGTCTGTAAGCTTATTTTCTGGAGATTTTTGTCTTTCTTTCTGAGATGCCTTGTCACCTTGTTGTTATGGTGTTTAATGGACTATTTCTCTGGGCGGAGAAATGTATTCCGCTTTTTTTTAACCAGAAGATTTATTATACCATGGTCCCAAGCCTGTTGCAAAGAAGGTGTTTTTCTTTTTGGTTTTCCTAGGTGGCATCTAAACCTCTTGGATCTCTGCTTTATATAAAGTCTTATAATGTCTTTTTTTCTTATAGATGTTTAATCACTCTCGCTACCCTCAGTCTCAGTTCCTGTGAGTGTTAGCGACAATTTTGGTAGCATTTGCTCAGATTCCCTGGGGCTCTGCGGTGTTCAGTCTCAGAGGTACGGGGGCAGAGGCCCTCTGGGTTGGGGGATGAGGGCTGTGGCTCAGCCTTAGTTTTAAACCGCGGCTGGTAAAAATCAACTGTTGTTTCTCTGCTGTCCCACATTTCTGTCATCCACGTTTTTCTGCTTCTGCCCGATGACTTAGGCACTGCACTGGCTGCAGGGAGCTCACGTATCTCCAGGCAGGGCTGTTCAGGGAACTCACAGCATCTTCTCCCTACCCCTCTCCTACAGGGAGCGCCAGCGTCTGTGAGAAGCAGCTTTTTTATTTCTCCAATCCACCACCCTGACACCCAGGGCTCTGACCTGTGGTAGCTCTTTGCACAGATCCCACGCTCAGACGTGCTGGTGTGCAGTTTGGGTGTTTCTTTTGAGTTTTAGATGTTCAACTTATTGTTGTTTCAAGGGGAGCTCTAGGGACGTCTCTCACTCCGCCATGGTTCTGATGTCACTTCCTCATCTACTTCATAGTTTTAATTAGGCTCAGCTTTTGGAATCTTTCTTTTGTCCAAGATCTCAGGACCTGTCTCCACATGAAGAATCCCACCAATTTGGCCTCCCAGTCCCAGACCAGTTATCTTGTAGGGTTCTTGTGGAGATTTAATGGATTCTTTTTTTTTTTTTTTTGAGACTCTGTACTTTTATGGTCTTTTCAAATTTCCAATTTCCTTCATCTTAGTTGTCAAAATAGATGGGTGCTCTGTCCAGTATAGTAATTAGTGGAAGAGAGAGCTGTGTGAGGAATTCAGAAGCCACAGAACATCACGTTTTGTTCTTTTTTAAAAAGTAGTTTGTTTCTGTTAGATTTCTATTTTTTGATTCACTGTCAACGAATTTTCCTTTAATTCTTTGCAAATATTCATAACAATTGCTTCAAAGTATCTGTTTGGTAAATGTAACATCTAGGCCCACTCGGAATCAGTTTACTGTTGACTCCTCCATTCTCCTTAGTGTGGGTCACACTTCCTGTTCCTGCATGTCTTAAGAGTATTTGGTTCTGAGAGTTCTTGTTGCCATAGCTGTTTGTTTAGCAACCTGGCTAGAGTTAACCTGTGGATGTTTCTACAGTGGTATGTAGACATCTCTACTTGGTTTTTCTGTTCTTATTTTTTTTTTAGTCTGATTTTTGGAATCCCCTTGTATCTGCATAACTTAGTTGTCATTCCATGATTGAGCAGAAGTTGTGTTCAAATACCTGCAGACCTTAAGTCTTCCACCTTCTGTCAAGTGACCAGTGTGTAGGGGAGCACTTGGGAGTACACCTATACCCAAGTTTCCCTCTGTTTTCCCTACGGAAACTGGCACGCAATCTAACAAGATGTTTGGCAATATTTACACCCCTAGACAAGTGTCATTAAAAAGAACTATTAAATTCTGAAGGTAGTGTTAACCAAAGAAGAGGCCTGGGCTGTGATAAAGAACAAAAAAAAAGCATTTATTTGAGAAAAAATTGCAATCCAGGTGGTGCAGAGTCAAGTAGCAACCCCAACTGTGCTCTGAGGAGAACACAGAAAAGCAGGATCTTATAGAAGCAAAATCTACAAGTGTAGTTCCATTTGGGTTCTCCATGCGCATGAAAGATTAACAGCAATTGGTTTAGATCCAATATGCAAATGAGGAAAGCAAAAACTACAAGGAGGAGCTAAAGTCCATATATGTTCATGCAGCACATGTCCCAGGATGTGTGTGGCTCAGTCTTACTCCGGGTTTAGCAACAGGTTAGTAACTTCTAGCAGTTCTGAGAATTGAGGCACAAAGGCGTGTGTAAGCCCGCTCCCCAGTGGTCTCCTTACTCAATTTAAGTGGCTCTCTTAGCAGTGCCTTTTCCATTTTATTTTCCCCTTTCCTAGTAGCTATGCTACAAAGTAGTTTAAATGAAATTATTTTATATATATTCATTTAAAAGTCAAATTATAGTGCTAGACCCAGACTGTGGCCCTGGCATCAGGGCTTCTGCCATCCAGCATAGCTGACAAAGTGGGTTTGATGTCTGCCATATCCTAAATCCATTGGGCTGGAGGTTTCACTCTTGCTGAGAAGCATGACTGATGCTTATTATCTCATGTTCCGAAGAAATCATTTCTACTCCTGCTGTCCAGGTGAGGCTAGCAGCAGCGTCCAACTTCCTCGCTCACTTTCTGGATAACAGAGCTGCCAGACTCAGTCCCAATATTCTTGTTGACATGACGTTAAAATTCAGTCCAGTCTTATAGCGACCCAAAATGGCTTTGAGTCACTCAAAATCCGTCTGGTCCCCAGCCAGCCAGCCCTCATAGCCCAGCACCAGAGGCCCCAGGGTTGGATTCCCAGTGACAGCAAAATCCTGCATTGCAGCCTGAGTTAACAGCAGTCTCTTTGTAGCTTTCACCTTCCTCGACCTCTCTGACATTTACTATGTATTTTTTTAAGGTCCAGACTCACAGTGGTAAGGAAAAGTTCACTTCCAGGTCATTGGAACCTCATACGTTCTTTACGGAAATTTATAATGAAATCTTGGCTTGGACTTTTAAAAACCTCTATTATTTGCTCTTCCTCCTGAGACTAGGACCAAGGCAAGAGATTCCTTTCACGAAATTTTATTTGCAGTGCCTATAAATCGGAGTGAAATCCTGTCTCATAGATATTTCCATCTTATGAGGTTGCAAAATACTTGAAGAGGTTTACATGTGTTATTTACACCTCTTGCTGCCCCTACTTAAATTAATCAGGCCAAAGGTAAATGAGGTCTCTCTGACATGTGAAACTGTTGATCGCCCTTTCTCAAAATTCTCTCCTCTGTAGGCCTACACCCCTTCTCTTCCTCCTCTGACCACTTTGGCGTTCCCTCGCACGCAGCTGATCCCGCAGCACCATCCACTTTGAGCTGTCTTTTCCACCTAGGACCACACCAAGGGAGCTCTGACCCTGCTGAAGCTGGCTCCAAAACAGGACGTGGACAACCACCAAGCCTAACTACCATCTATCCCTGTTTCTGGGCTCGGGGGGGGGGGGGGGGGGGGGGGGGGGGGGTGGGATGGGGTGGGCGGTGCCTGTCAGCCTGGAGACCACTCTAGCCAATCAGCATAGTCCCTATGCCCCTCTATTCTGACACATCCCAACCCCAACCCTCTCAACTCCATCCCACGTGACATCAGGTGCAAATTATAAAGGAATTCCAAGAAAATTCATTAATCAACCTAAATACTTTAATGCATATTTCTTTAAAAATCAAAAAGTAATGCAAAATCCAAGTGAACAAAACACAAATTGTTAGTAAAGACAGAATAGGTATAAGTAATTTTTCCTTTTGCTCAGGCTTCAATACAGCTCTTCTCAGCACTGCTGGGTTTTACCCTTACCACTAACTCAAGGACTTCTCTTCTGTATTTGCTTCTTTCCTCTCTCCCCTGGATCCTTCTTTAGCATATTTCTCATCTTAAACAAAAGAATACCAGTCTCCTGCTTGACCTCATATGCCCGGTATCATTGCCTGTCTTGTTCTCCATTTTCCCTGGAACTGACTATAATTGGCTTTTGTCTCCACAGTCCCTGGAAGCTGCTCTAGCGCAATATCACCCATGACTTCTACTAGTCTGTGCTCCTCTTATTTGGCCATGGCATCTGACAGAGGAGATTCACTCCCTCCTTGAAACTCTTTTCTCTTGGTGTCTTGGTCTCCAAGCACTCCTTGGTTCGCTTCCTGCCTCCCTGCCCACACCTTCTCTGGGTTCTCCTATCTTCCTGACCCTAAACAGAGTGCATTCGACTTCCTCTCTGTCCACCCCCCTCCTGAGTAACATCATTCAGTCCCACGGCTTTATAGCCTTGACAGAATGGCAATTCCCAAACCTTCATCTCCAGACCAGACCTTTCCTTGACTCCAGACTCATGCCGTCTGCCCTACTGGACATTTTCACTTGTACTTTGAACAGGCACCCCATTCTTCTTTTTTGTTTTGAAATTTTCTACATACATAATCATGTCATTAATGAATAGAGATTGTTTTAATTTTTTCTTTTCTATTGGTATGTCTTTTACTTCTTTTTCCTGCCTTATTGCTCTGGCTAGGACTCTCAGTACAATATTGATTAGGAGTGATGAAAACAAACATTCTTTTCTTATTCATAATCTCAGGTGGAAAGCATTTGGACTTTAAATATTATATAATATTCTGTATGCCCTTAACAAGGTAAGGAACTTTGCTTCTACTCCTGGTTTGCTGAATTTTTTTTAAAAATTATGAACGGATGCTCAATTTGTCAAATGGTTTTTTTTTGTATCGTGATGATCATGCAGTGTTTAATCTTTAGTCTGTTGATATGGATTTCATTGATTGCTTTCTTGAACGTGAAATAAACCTTGTATTCCAAGGACAAACCCTACTTGCTCTCAAACACTATCTTCCCTCATCCCAATCTGTCCTTCCATCCCCACCCCCAGGCATCTCCATCTCCATTTTCCAATTGCCAAGGCCAAATGACTTGCAATCATCCTTGATTTCTCTTTTCTGTTTCATTGTGTAAACCGTCAGTTTTGCCTTCAAAATGAATCCGACCTCTTGCCTGAACTACTGCTCTAATTTCCTCACTGGCTCCCTGTGTTCATTCTTGCCTACAAAGATATTTATGAATATATGTTTTATGGACAAGTATGTCATAGGTTTTTATATGTGCCTCGTGTGTGTTTGAAAGACTGTATGTTCTTTAAATTTCTGGAACCAAATTTTTATAGGTATTTATTAGATCAAATTTATAACAGTCTTATTCAACTCCTCTGTATTCTTAACATAATATATTTTTTCTGCTGAAGGTATTGATCATCAGGCTATGCTTTTGTAAATATATCACAAAGGCTATGAATTTGTCTATCTCTTCTTGGAATTCTGCATGACTGATTTATGTGGTTTATGTGGTATAAGTTATGTTAAATCTATACATATTGTGATTTACGTGGTATAAGTTATGTTAGATCTATACACTTTTTAAATTGTTATGTTTTCTCAATAGATTGAACATTTTTCCCATTATACTAATATCATATGTTGATATCAGTTGAGTCTTTGTATTATTATAATGCTTTTTGCCTTAAAGTCTTTTTGGCCTTCAAGACCTCAATTTCCTATCCATATCTTTCTCTTAAGGAAATACCTATCTTCAGTATAATGAGGAAATGGAATATTTGAATAAAATATTAATGAATATGAGCTAACAACAATTAGTTATGCACATTTATTTACTTGATGGTATATTTATACTCAAGAAACAGAGACTACCCATGCTTTGAAAGAACACATGGGCTATTCACAAACACTGACCATGTACTATGTCACAAAGGCACCTTAATTAATTCCAAAGGTTCTGCATGATAGAGACTGTAGTCTCTGACAATAGTGAATAACATTAAAAATCAATAGCAAAAGGCTAACAAACACATCTCATTTGTCTGGGATTTAGTTTAGAAACTACTACTTTTAGAATTACAGGTTGAAATCATGAGGACAATTCTCTCTACCTTTTCTATCTGTCTACCTGGTCTTCTAGGTTCCCCCTCTCCTCTCTCCTCCATTGATCTCCCTATCATCCTCTATTTTGCTTTGACTCTCCCACTGCTCCTATTCTGAGAGTTTAACTTTCTTCCTTGTCATAAACTCATTTACATATTTACTTGTTGGTTTATTTATATAGTTTAGTTTTTACATTAAACTCCTTTGAATTGAAGAAGAAATAATGAATCAATGAGATAATGAACAAAGGCACCTATAATGAAATGGTTTCTGTCTCTGGGTCCTCATCTCACAACAACCACTACAGATTCTTTGTAGATTCTTTGTTCCTTTGTTTTTATTTATTTTAATTGATGAGTTGTAACATATGTAAAGTGAGTAAGTACACCAATATGAAGTGCTGTTATGTCTGAATTGTATCCCCCCTAAAATCATATGTTGAACACCCAGCACCTCAGAATGTAACTATATCTGGAGATGGGACCTTTAATAAAGTGGGTGATTACATTAAAATGGAGTCCTTAGGGTGGGCCCTAGTCCAATATGACTGCTGTCCTTATAAGAAGAGGGAATTTGGACACACAGAAAGACATCAGACATACCACACAGAGTAAAGACCATGTGAAGACACAGTGAGATGGTAGCCATTTACAAACCAAAGAGAGAGAGGCCTCAGGAGAAAACAGCCTTGCTGACACCTTGATCTCAAATTTCTAGCCTCTATAAATGTGAGGAAATAAATTTCTACTGTTTAAGCCATCCAGTCTAGGGTATTTTGTTATGGCAGCCCTAGCAAATTAATATAAGGGATATTTACATGTGTACATCCATGTAAACACTACTCACATCAAGATATAGACCATTTCCATCACCCCGGCTCACTCTTAGCCAATTCTCACTCCTCAAAGGTCATGGCTATTTTGACTTCTATCATTATAACTTATTTTTGCCTGATTTTGAAACTCACATAAATGGAAAAAATATGTACAAAATGTTCATAGCATCTTGATTCATAATAGCCAAATACTGGAAACAACTCGGTTATACACTGAGAAGTGAGTGAATACACAAATTGTTGTATTCCATAGTGTGGAATATGACATAACAATAAAAAAGAACAAGCTACTAAACTGAAACACTATAGAAGAATCTAAAAAAAATTCTGATACGTGAAAGAATACGTATTGTATGATTCCATTTACATGAACTCGTAGAACAGAAAAACTAAACTATAATGACAGAAAGCCGACCAGTGGTTGTCTGGGGCTGGGAAAGGCATACAGGCCCAGGAAAAGCAGAGTCCTAAACCAGATGAACCCAAAGAGGCCCACACCAAGATACATTATGATTAAAATGCCGAAGATTAAAGACAAAGAGAGAATGTTAAAAGCAGCAAGAGAAAAGCAGTTAGCTACAATGTACAAGGGAGTTCCCCTAAAACTGTCATCTGATTTCTCAACAGAAATGATGTAGGCCTGGAGAGATTGGCATGAAACATTCAAGTAATGAAAAGTAAGGACCTACAACCAAGATTACTCCACCCAGCAAGGGTATCATTTAGAATCAAAGGAGAAATAAGGAGCTTCCCAGACAATAAAAATCTGAAGAATTTTATCACCACCAAACCGATATTACAAGAAATGTTAAAGGAACTTCTTTAAGAAGAAGAAAAACATTAAAACTATGAATAAGAAAGTATTACAAAGAAAAACAATTCTCACTGACAAAGGCAAACACATAATAAAAGCAGTGGATCAACCAACACTAAAGCTAGTACAAAGGTTAAAAGTCAAAAATAGGATGATCATGTGCAATTACAAAGGTAAATTAAAAGATATACACAAGCACAGACACATACATACAAAAGAAGTAAAAAATAATGACAAAAACATAAATGTAAGTGGACAAGTAAAAATGGTAGTGATTATGGAATGTGTTTGAACTTCAGTGAACATCAACTTAAAACAGACTTAAATCGACTTAAAACTGCTGTAAACATAGCTTCACACCTATGAAGCACATGGTAACTACGCACCAAAAATATACAAGATAAAGAGAAAGGAACCCAAATAACACTACAATGAGTCAACAACACACAAGAGAAGAGAGCAAGAGAATAAGAAAGGAACCGAGAAGAACTACAAGAATAATCAGAAAACAGTTAATGAAATGGCAATAACTACATACCTATCAATAATTACTTTAAATATAAATGGATTAAATGCTCCAATAAAAAGATGAATGGATAAAGAAGTGATATACACATACATACAATGGAACATTACTCAACCATAGAGAAAATGAAGTCTTACCATTTGTGACAACATTGATGGACCTAGAGGGTATTGTGCTAAGTGAAATATGTTGGACAGAGAAAGACAAATACCATATGATTTCATTTATATATGGACTCTAAAGAACAAAATGAAAGAACAAGCAAGACAGAAGCAAATTCATAGATTCAGAGAACTAACTGATAGTTGCCAGATGAAAGGGGGTTGGGGAGCTGAGTGAAAAAGGCAAAAGGATTAAAAAGTACAAATTGGCAGTTGCAAAATAGCTACAGAGGTATGAAGTACATCTTGGGGAATATAGTCAGTAATGTAATAACTATACATGGAGTCAGGTGGGTGCAAGCCTTATTGGGGTAATCAATTTGTAAATTATACAAATGTCTATCCACTGTGCTGTACACCTTGAAAAAATTTTTTAATTAAAAAGAATTTAGGAAGCCAATAATATCACTTGGTTTCTGATGAAGCCTAGCTTGGAGAATGTGACTAAGATTTGTGATTAAATGAGTTTGTTAATATCCTTTGACCCCCCCAGACCCAGCCTTGGGACAGCCCATCTGAGAAAGGGTCGCAGACCAGAGGCACCTATTCATGACTGTTGTCTCACACTGCCCAGAGCAGAGGGAGAAGAAAAAGAAATGTGAATCACAGTGGGTAAAGCCTTTTAATAAAGCCTTTTAAATTCAAGAGATTTAGACAAATCACTGTCATTTACCATTGCAAGTGTGGGAAAGAGACAAGACCCATGAATGATACCTAGTGGAGATCTTGCCACAGGACAACACAAGGATTGGGGCATGAGTGTTCTTACCAACACATCTGTGTGACCTCCTGTGATACTGTTATCTATAATTTAAAAAAAAAAATATTATATATATATATACACATAAGTATATATATATATTTGATCTTTGTCTTGTTTCTAGTACAGAGCTCCTAAAACACTTGGAATTCTTTAAGTGCTGAAAACATTAAAGGTGCCCTTTGTTTGGCTAATGAGTTGACTTTTGGAATCACCTGAGATTGGGGGCTGGTTTCTAGGAGAAACAATGTGATTAGAGAGCTGAAACTCAGTCCTTCTACCCCTACCAGACACACACCTCCAGGAAGGAAAAGGAGCTGGAAGTTGAATCAAAAGCCAGTGGCCAATGATTTAATCAACCATGCCTATGCAATAAAGTTTTCTTAAAAACAAAACAAAACAAAATAAAAACCAAACCAAAACAACAACAAAAAAAGGACAGGATTCAGAGAGCTTCTAAGTTGGTGAACCAGAACACCCGTGTTCCACCATGCCAAGCCCAAACTCCATGGAGACAGAAGCTCTTTTGTTTGAAACCGCACCTTATGTATCCCTTCATTTGGCTATCGATTCATATCCTTTAATACACTGGTAATCTAGTGAGTAAATGAGTCCCCTGTGTTTTGGAGCCACATTAGCTAATTAACTGAACTTAAGGAGGGAGTCATGGGAACTTCTGATTTATAACCAGTCAGTCAGAAGTACAGGTAACAACCTGGATTTGGGATTAGCATCTGAAGTGGTGGACAGTCTTGTAGGACTGAACCTTTAACCTGTGGAATCTGAGGCTATCTCTTATCTCTGGGTAGATAGTGTAAGAATTGAGTTGAACTATAGTACACCCAGCTGGTATCAGAGAATTGCTGGTGTGGGGAAAAACGTACATATGCACATTGGAGATTGGTAATCAGAACACTTACCCCCTTGCAGAGAGACTTTAAAATCCCTTGAAAGACTTTAAAGGGGATCTGAATAAAAGGAGAACTATACCATCTTCATAGATAGGGTTACTTAGCACCGCACAGATGACAATTCTTTCAAAGTTATCTAATAAGTTTAATCTTAAATTTATAGAGCAGAATTAAAATCTTTACATAGCTGAAAAAATATTGAAAAGTAAAAGTAAAAGGGGACTCACCCTACCAGTTTTTAAGTATTTTATAAAGCCATGGTAATAAAAAAAAAAAAACAAAACAAAACACCAAAACCAAATGAATACTTGTACTGCAACAGAGAAGTAGGGCAAGAGAGAGCTCAGAATCAAATCTGTGTGAATGCAGCTACTTGGCATAGGAAAGAGGTGACGCCACAAATCGTCAGGGAAAATGTCCAGTTTGTAGATAAAGAATTGAAAACTGTCTCCCCATATGGAGGAAATACCTTGCTGGATCCTGTGGGAGGCTGAATAATGGTCCCCTAAAGCTGTCCATGTCCTACAGAACTTATAAATATGTTACTTTACATGGCAAATGAAACTTTATAGATGGGATTAAGTTAGGGATTGTAAAATAGGAAGAGTCTTCTGGATTATCCAGGTGGACCCAATCTAATCACATGAATTCTTCAAAGTGGAGAAACTCACTTTGTGGTCAGAGAGAGAAAAGGTGATGTGATGACGGAAGCAGAAGATGGAGAGATGTACTTTAAAAATGGAAAAAGGGCCCACAGGCCAAGAATGTGGACAGCCTCTAAAAGCCGGAAAATACAAGAAATCAAATTCTCCCTGGTACCTCCAGAGGAGAACAACCATGGTGATACCTCAATATTGGACTATAAAATAATAAATTAGTGTGGTCATAGTCACTAAGTTTGTGGTAATTTTTTGCAGCAGCAACAGGAAATGAATATGGATTTCTAACTCACTGTATACAGAGGTGAACTCCCAATATATCCAAACCTAAATGTGAAAAATAAAACTATAAAACAGAAGATGATGTAAGAGAATATCTTTGAGATTGTATAGGGAAAGACTTTTTGAACTGGATCTGCAAAAACACAAACCATATATGGAAAAAATTTCTGTTCCACAAAGGGTATTGCAGAGACAAGATATGGGTGTCTAGCCAATGACTGAAATTGATAAGGAATTAATATCCTATAAACTCTTGTAAATCAATTTGTAAAAGACAAGTAACTCAAAGAAAAATAAGCAAAAATTATGAAGATGAATTGGCTAACAAACATTTTAGAAGATGTCATGATAATTGGTAATTTTGCACCCATCCAATGGCAGGACTGGGGAGGAGATGCGGGAAGTGGTGGGAGTGGAGACGGGTGTTACTGTTCCGAGGAGCCAAGGCAAAGCAGCCAAACTGAGTTATGTGGAAACCTGATGACCCAGTAATGCAACTCCTAGAGAAACTCTTCATGGAAAAATCTTAAAAATCTAAAAAAAAAAAAAAATCTAAAAGAAAAAGACAAGATCCACAAGACACATTTATACATATAATTTTAAAACACTTGCATAGATAAAACAGAACCAAATAACTTTCAAGGCAACATTAGTGTATTAAGGTATACTTAATGTCTATTTAGCACCCTAGAGTGGCCACTGATGTAAGAGGAGAGAATGTAGGCATGGGAACAGAGGGACAAATCTCATGAGAGGTGAGACTTGGCTGGACTGTTAACTGTGGGGTGATCCGAGATGTTTAAACAACTCAGGCCACTGCACCTGAGGTCCAGTTAAAAGTCCTTCGCGAGAGCAGTCCTCGCACTTCGGAGTATTAGAACCACTTAGGCCCATTCTGTGTCAAAGAGCTTGAGCTTCTGGGTTCTTTGATGATGATTCCAATTCTTACTCAAGTCTGAAGTAAGAAGAGCCATGCTACAGATTGAATTGTGTCTTCACACTCCCATCCCCTCCCCCACCACCTCCAATACCACAATCCATATGTCGAAGTCCTAACCTCCAGGATCCCAGCATGTGACCTTATTTGGAAATAAGGTTGTTGAAGATATAGTTAGTTGAGATGAGATTACACTGGAGTTAGAGTAGACCCCTAGTCTAGTATGACTGGTGTCCTTATAAAAAGAAGAACTAAAATTTAGACACTGACATGCACACAGGGAGAATACCACTTGAAGATTAAGGCAGAGTTATTAACTAGGGAACACCAAGGATTGCCCACAAACCACCAGGAGCCAGGAAAGAGACATGAAACAGATTCTTCCTCAGGGCCCTCAGAAGGAACCAACTCCTGACACTCTGATCTTGGACTTCTAATCTTCAGAACTGTTAAAGAATAAATTTCTGTTGTTTAAGCCACCTAGTTTGGGGTGCTTTGTTACAGCAGCCCTAGGAAACTATGGCAGGAGTCAACCCCTTCTTGGGTATGTTGGAGGCCTTGATCTGCTTTCTGGCGAGTGAGTCTTAGAGGTATCAGCGAGGCCTGCGGGGCTGTTCCCAAGAATAGCTTACCCATCTGGGTTCCCAGCTCTGCTGTTCTAGCATCAAATCAGGAGTCTCTTGACTACTTGCACCGAACCCAGATCTGAGTATTCTCAATACAGGTCTCTGCAGTGCAGATAGCCCCATCCTGGTAAGAGAGGAAAATGAGTAGAAAACAGCTTAGTGCTTGAGTCCCCCCCCCACCTACCCCCCACCTTCCGCGGAAGGTTTTAGCTCAGCCCTGGCTGTGAGAGTGCTCAGGAATATCTTCTCTCTCTCTCTCTCTCTCTCTCTCTCTCTCTCTCTCTCTCTCTCTCTCTCTCTCTCTCCATCTGGTCTACCCCTTGGCATAGAAACAGACAACTCCAGTGCTATTGAAAGGGGCCTCCACCCTACCTAGGCAGACAAACTTCATCCTCGTGGATGTGTTGTGGGGGGAACTGGCTCTGCTGGTGGTGTTGGACAAGAAGCATTCTGCTTTCCTTTAAGCTTGTTTACATAGTGGCTTTCAAACTAAGCCGGTGCAAACCTACCCTTTTCTAGCTGGGCAACCACAGGCAAGCCACTTAGCTCTTCGAATCCTCAGTTTCCTCATTTGCAAATAAGGAAATAAAGGTACTTCCTCATGGGTTGTTGTGAGAATCTAATGAAATAAAAGTGTGCTTTCAAGCTTTTTTCATCTGGCATATGTGCAAAATGATTGCATTGGTCATGCCGGAGGCCAGAAGTTACCTGGAGATGGGGCACTAGCCTCTGGCAAGCCTGCTTTATGGTTGGAAGGGTGGAGTGTCCTCTCTCCGCAGACTAGAACCCTTTTGGGGCACACTGCGTTAAAGTGCCCAGGTTGGGAAGCTATGAATTAATGCATGTGCATTGGCACCAGGTGTTGCATATACCAAGGCCTCACAAATTGTTGAACTGTGACTGTGATCTGGACGACTTTAGAGGTCTGGAGATGCCACCTAATAGGGGCCCATCGACAGCCTGTAACAGTCACGGAGAGCAAGCATTATCGCCAAGCATTACCGCCTTCCCCCAAATTCACAATTGTAGTCCTGTAGAAATGGAGGCGGAGTGAGGGCAGAACCAGCAGGCTGCAGTCCGGCGCCACGAGCCAGAGCTCCAGGTGGTCCTGCAGCCACCCTGTAAGAATCTCGTGTCCTACCACCAAAACCAGTGCCAGTGAGTTCTGCTCATGCCTGGCACACCCTGAAGAGGCTGAGTCTGAGAGGCCTGAGAGGAGGTTGCCGATGGCCGATCTTGAGTTTTCAACCTGGCCAGTGACCGCCCTTCAGGCAGCACACAGTGAAAGGCACCCTAGCGCTGCCCACCATCCTTCCCCTTGCTCCTGGCTTCTCTTCCACCCACGTTCATGTTTCCCCACTCTCAGACTTTAGCCTGGTCACTCTGATCCACTCTAACTTCCACAGTTGGGCGACAGGGTGTCGCCCTTGTTTTGGCGGGGGGGGGGGTGTCTGCTGCTCTATAGACTTCTCAGAGCCCCAGTTGTTTTGATCTTAGTTGACATCAGTCTCTGGGGCTCCACCTTGACGCTGGCTGACCTCTTCCCCAACCCCCACCCCGCACTGCCTCCCACCCCTTGGCTCTCTCCAGGAAGCACTGAGCTAATCAGGCTGATTATTGCCCAGGTTCAATTCCACTTTCCCTGGCTACAGCACAGTAAATTTCCTTGCTGCTTGTCTCCCTGTGAGCCCTGCCTCTTGTCAGGCAGCCCGACTTAGGAAGCTGCCAGCCCTCACCCCTCCCTGCCTGCTGTATCATCGCAGATGAATCAGGTCTGCCCGACCCTAGGAGTGTCATCTAAACACCATCTCCAGAGTCACATCGCCCTCAGCAGCAAAACACAAGGGTCATGTCTTTCCAGGTCCAGTAAAATCTCTGGAGTTCTAAACACTAAGACCCTTACTATTTTCCAAAAGACTATGTTCTAATCTGTCTGCAAGAGAGCTGAATTTTAGAGGCTACTTTGGAAAATTATTCCCCTTGTCTTCTATACACTGTGAGGGCTGGCTAGTGACATCAGTCTTAGTTCATCACTAGGAAATGGTGCTTGAACTTCCAGCCTTGTTTCATACTTGCCCCATCTCCAGGGTCTCTGGGTAATTGTAAGTGACACGAACAGACTCAGAGAAGGAAAAGGAGGAAGATCAGATGCCATATTTACTCCAAAACCCAGGGCCTCCTGGGATGGAGAAAGAAGTTCTGCTGAGCATTTCTTTTGTTTTGATCTATGAGAGAGAGAGAGAGAGAGAGAGAGAGAGAGAGAGAGAGAGAGAGAGAGAGAGAGAGAGAGAGAGGCGCTTGGCTGTGAGAGAAATGAAGAAAAGAGGAAGCCAGAATATACAAGCGTCCATGTCATGCATGCCCTGCACTAGATTCTGTAGCCCCAGAACAGGGTGCTTCCACAGGACAGGAGATAAGCATGTATGAAGCAATTAGAGAAAAAGTAAGAGTTCCATTATGATGTATGACACAAGCCAAAAAGGCCAGAGAAGGATGGGATGAATATTAGAGACGCTTTTAAAAACTGTGGCAATGAGTCTTGATTCAATTAAATTTAATGAGCATTAATAGCATCTTCTATGCATAGGGCACTGTGTTAGGCGCTGTAGGGGTACAGAGGGGAAAAGAGCCCCATGCTCATCCTGTGGGGATAGATATGTAGGGAAAATTATGAATGTGATATAAGAAGTATATATAACTGTGTTAAGGAGTGCTCTGGCATAAATGTTTATGTTCCCCCTCAAAGTCACAAGTTGAAGCCCTAACTCCCAATGTGATGGCATTTGGAGACAGAGCCTTTGGAAGTTAGGTGAGGTCAGAGGGTGAGATTCTGGCATGATGGGATTACTGTCCTTATAAGAAGAGACACCAGAGAGCTTGCTCCACCCCCCACCCTACCTCATGTGTGTGCAAATAAAAAATAAAATAAAATAAAGCAGTCATGTGATAACACAGTGAGAAAGTGGCCATCTGCAGGCCAGGAAGAGAGCCCTTACCAGGACACAGACTTGCCAGCACCCTAATCTTGAACTTCTAGCCTCCAGAACTGTGAGAAAATAAACATCTGTTGTTCAAAACACCCAGTGTATGGTATTTTGTTATGGCAGCCTGAGTTGACTAAGACAGAGAGACATAGATGACAGAGATTAATTGTGAAGGGTTGTATCAGAGAGGGCTTCCTGGAGGAAGTGGAATTTTGTTGCAGGATGAGTCAGTTCTAGAGAGGAAGGTGTGGGCTGAAGAAGCAGCCGAGGGGAAAGGGTGGCATTTCAGCAGACCATGTGTTGGAGAGATGAGGGAGAGATGGAGCCAGGAGGGAAGGTGGACCCCAGTTCCAGGATCCTCAAAGACCACTTTGAGGATTGCAGGTCTTGCTTTAATAAGAGGGTAGAGGCATCAGTGTTTTGGAGCAGGTGAGCATCATAATTAGGAAGGATCCAGAGGCTGTGGCAGAAAGGAATAATTGACAAGAGGGCAGACCACAGGGAGAGAAGCCATGAGGCAGACAAGGCAATGGGCTGGGCCAGAGGTGATGGCCCTAAACAGACCCGGGCTCCAGGCAGGAGCAGCACCGAAAGAGAAGCCACAGCACAAGGAATTGCACAACTGGGGGTGATGCGGATGGTCAGAGGTGATCCTGGAGTCATGGTTTCCAAATTGCTCTTTTCCTTTAAGCCCTAGCCAGACTGTCTTCTCTGTGCCTTGATGAATTCACCTCCAGACTTCTTTTGTGCATCTCTGAGCATTTAGATTTCTCTGCTTCTACAAAGTGACAGGGCCTTCCTTTCATTTAGCCTCCAGTCCAACCCATCACTCTTCTAGTGTTGGAGAAGAAAAATAAAATAGACTTAAGAGAGAAGGGCTGTGGAGAGAGAATTGTGAGGAAGAAAGTTGATGTAACAATAACTAATGTTTTCTTTCTTTCTTTCTTTCTTTCTTTCTTTTCTTTCTTTCTTTCTTTCTTTCTTTCTTTCTTCTTTCTTTCTTTCTTGAAGTTTCTATGTGCCAGGCTTTTCCCCAAGGACTTTACATGTACTAGCCCAGTTAATCCCATAGCAGCCCCATAGGGAAGGCACATAACTTATGATCAGGAACACTGACATGACTGCTGGACTCCCTGATTTACAGTCCTAGCTTGATACCCACTGACTGCATGATCTTGGCCAAGTTATTGGATGTCTCTGCCTCAGTTCCCTTATCTGTATAAAGGGGATGATGATAGTTTCCACTCCACAGTGTTGTAAGGAATAAATAAGTGAGTTAAAATAATACAACACTTAGAACAGTGCTTGGTACAGGTGAGTGGTTACTCAATATTCACAGCCAAAGGAACTGAGGTCCCGAGAAAAGTTACTTTCCTAAGCTCACCCAGGTAGCTGGGTAACTGACCCCAGTGTTGGACCTGAGCCAGCTATGCATTTAGCCACTCTGCCTCTCCATGGAGCAGATGTGAGAGTGAGCAGGAAGGGGCTGGGGGGCGGGGGTTAATGAAGTTTTAGACGGGTGTGGGTTCTACAGCCCTTCTATTTTTATTTATTTATTTTCCCCTTTTTTAATATCCTCACTCCCCCCCCCCAACACACACACACTTCAACCCTGACCCATGGATGTTGCTGTTTCCCCTTAAGAACTGGATCTCTGAAGGTGGGGCGTCCCCTCCCACAGACTTGGGGCATGTACCCTGGGCCTGGCACAACCAGGGTATGGTCCGTGGCTCCACTTAGGGCACAAACCCAGGACCTTCTGCTTGCAAAGCAGACATGCTAACTACTACACTATGGAGCCACCCTTCTACAGCCCTTTTAAATGCCCCTCCCATGGCCACTGATGCCTGAGCCTGTGGGAAGCACTTCTTAAGTGAAGATGCTGGATTCAGCCCATGCTATAGACTGAATGTTTGTGTTCCACCAAAATCATATGTTGAAACCTAATCCTGAGTGTGATGGTGTTTGTAGGTAGGGCCTTTGGGGAGGTTATTAGGTCATAAGGGCACAGCCCTCCTGAATGAGATTATTGCCCTTATAAAAGACACCTAAGAGAGCTCCCTTGCCCTTTTCACCACGTGAGGACAGAAATAAAAATAGCTGTCTGTGAACCAGGAAGCAGGGGCTCACCAAATCTGTCAACACTGTGATCTTGGACTTCCCAGCTTCCAGAACTATGAGAAATGCCTGTTGTTTATAAGCCACCAAGATGATGGCTTTCTGTTATAGAAGACTGATCAGACTAAGACAGCACAGTTTTAGGAACTGGAGATTTTGAAGGCAAATATGGAATGAACCAAGTGAAGGCTAAAGATCTGAAGGCCAGAAGGGAAGGGCTCTGAGAAACTGAACGGTGCCTGCATATGTTCTAAGTGTCCGTTAGGGGGCAGCAGAGCCTAGGCTGTTTCTTAGGTTAGGGTTTAAGGGGTTGGCCTGTGGATGAGACCTTGCAGAACAAAACGAATCCTGAACTGCATGGCAGGAATAGTAATAAAACATCTTTAAAATGTTTAAAATGATAGTGATGAGGGGAACTTTAAAAACAGCCCAGTTCTTTTTCAGTAGAGGCAAGACTGAGTCCAAATGGTTAAATATAATTTTCCCAAATTTAATCCACGGAGTTAATGGGAAAGCTGGAAATAGAACCCAAGGCTCCATCACTTCAGATCTAAGGAAAGAAACTGGAGCCCATTTCCAGAAGGAAAATTTGATTCTCTGTTAGAAGGAAGCGAGTCCCTGTGTCATGTGACCAAGTAATTGTGTGTGGGTCTTGCCTCATAGCATCCTCAGTGGCCAGCAAGTGATGCCAAGGAAGGTCAGAGGATGGCACTACTTCTGGCTGCAGATTTCTTCTTTGTCATCTTGAGGCCAAATTCACCAGACCCTACATCCTGAAGGAGAGGAGGAGAAAACCTAACAGGTGAAAAACAGGAACTTGTACAGGGTGTTGACTGGGGAATGATATGGGAACCATGAGAAATTTAATAAAATTGCTTTCGCTGTTTTTAGTTATTAGAAATACATATGATTATACTGACTAACAAAAAAGCAGAATCTGTAGAAGAAAATAAGAACTTTAAAAATATTTATAATTCTATATACTCAAATCAAAATGCTGTGTATTAAAAAAAAACGTGGTTTTGATGAAGAGGGATGCAATAAATCTTCCAAAAGCGTTTTGTATAACGTAAAGTGCAATCCAGTGTTGGACCCATCACCATTGTAAACCCGTTGATTAGGATGCTGTCCTTGGTGCTGAAGCTGGGCACGAGGTTGCACAAACATCCCCAGAATAAGCAGGAGGGACACGCTGAGATTATGACAAGCCCGTCAGAGCTCCCATGGTGTTTCCATCTTAGAGATTCTCAGAACTGTGGTCTCTTTCCTTTTCCTCCTTATTTCTCATCAGGTTGCTGTGGAATGCTCTCAATGGGGAAATGTTCTGCCAAGCTCAGCTGAACTGAGGTCTCCTCATTCCCAAACTCTACAGGTCTATATGAAATTGTCTTTGCCTTAAAGCGATGTCATCATCACCTGAGGCCTCTGAATTTTGACCTGGAAAAAGAGGCAAAACCAGGTGAAGGTTGGCTCATCAGGAACCTGAAATTTGGAAGCATAAGAGTCTTGGGACAGAGGAAGCATGCATCTTAGAACTTATTCTATTACTTGGAGTCTAGTACAAATCAACTGTGTCCCTCTACCGTACCCTACCCCTGAGTTAGGTATGTTTAAAGGGGTCCTGGTTAGGGATTTCATCTTTACAAAAAGATTCTCTCTAGGGAACATAGTTGCCTGAAGCCAACCACACTTCTTGTGAGATGTGAATACTTTGAGGGTATTTCTTTTTCTCTCAAATATCCATCTTGTTAAAATAAAGTTAAAGTGGTAATAAAGGAGTGGCCACCCCTTACCAAAGTGACCTATCCTGGTCTCAATCATAGTGGGACAATCTGACATTATGTGCCTCTTGAGGTGATACAACAGCATTATCTATGGTGTATACTTAACAAAAAATGGTTAAGCTGGGCGTAATCAAACCTCTAGACCTAACTGCCAGTGTATAGAAAATACAGATGATTGAGGGACAAGTTAAATCACACCATGAGGAAATAATTAGACAAATCTAGAATGTGAGACAACCTTTAAGGCAACCATCTGAGACTCTTAAAAAACATATATATATTTTTAAATGTAGGAGCCTGTTGTAGGTTAAAAGACCAAAGAAATACAACAGAAGTCAGTGAGTGAAATTTGTAGGGTTCACATTTAAGAAACTAATAATAAGAGATGTTCTTGAGTTAATTGGAAAGTGTATATTGGTTGATATTGTAAAATTATTTTCAAGTTATTGGGTGTAATAATAGTATTTTGAGGTGTGTACTGATATATTTAGCAACTAAGTGTCATAATGTTTGCAACTGACTTCCAAATGGTTCAGCAAAAATTGATGTATATATACATTATATTTATGGCAACATGTTAAATATTGTTGATCTAGATGAGGTATATAGATATATACTGCACTATCATTTTGACTTGTATGTGTGTTTGAAACTGAAATTACTAAATAAATTGGCCACTAAAGACATACTTAAAAGTGCAGAAGCAAACCTCTAAGCCTGAAGCTTCAGAGGTCTAGAAAAGGTAGATCCCACTTTGCTGCGTATCTCTCCTTCTTCCCCACCTACTGCAACCATGAATTGTATCTATTTTCCAGTAGTGTAGGCCTGGATGATCACCTTGACTAACAAAACATAAACATGACTTTGCTTTCCTGAAGATCCTGTCATGGTAGGAAGGGAGATGACGTCTCAGGGAAGGGGGAGGTGAGACTCTCATGCAGGCTGTTCTTACCTTTGTGTTAGAGTCTATGTGGTCCAGGGAGAGCTGGAAGTTACTATAGATGGAGTCCAGTTCCTTGAGGTCCTCTTGTTCTAGGCAGAGAAAAAACCCACAGAAGCAGATGACTAGGAAGACAAGCTCTCATTTCTCCCTCTAATCCCAACCAGTGCAGGGTGAGGGGTGCATCCCCACTTCCCAGGAGACCAAAAACTATTGCGAACACGAGAGGCTACCTAAATGACCTGACCTAAGCAAATGGTTTGATTGCTTCTCAGAAAACGTGAAAAAATCACATTTAAAAATTCAACAAAGAAAAACCATAAGTGCTTTGCAAGCAGCTTCTCAAGTTCATGAAGTCCATTAAGATTTGGCCTGGACTGGGGCACCCTTTGATGGCTTTAAGATACTGACTTTCCCAATTCAGATAAATGGCGGCACCCTCCCCCCCCCCCGGCCCCGCCATGGTCCAGTTATGCTGTGCCCATGCCTGGGCCCCACCCAGGGACTTGCAGGGCCAGTGGTGGTTGCAGATGTGGAACCAAAGATTTTGGAGATGAAAATGCTTTTCCTCTTTGCCCCTTCAAGCCCCTCCCACATGCCTCCTATGTGTGTCTCCACACTTTGAGACATTTCAAGTCCACTAAAGATTTCTAATACCTTCATGGACGTCAAAGCCAATGTTTTGAAAGATCCCAGGGGCTGGTCCACCATCCTCTTCATGCCACTTGTACAACTGAGTCACTTTGGACTTTTGCCTGTTGACAGAAACACCAGAGAGACCCCATTATATGTGGAGAATGAATACAAGGACCTGGGGATTGACTTTGTCCCTGCTTTCAGCTCCCCCACTGCCTACTCGGAGGGTGGAATGATTAAAGACAAGGATGGAATGACTCAAGATCAGACAAGGAAGAGGTGGTGGCAGTGGCTCACCTTTTCACCTCTCTCTTGGAGAGGAACACGAACACCAGGAGGGTGATGAGGGCGGCCAGCACCACTGCACTCACTGTCCCCACGAGTCCATAAACCAGGCTCTTCTTGATGCTGCCCTCACAGGTTTCCCCACTGTACCAGTCAGTATCTGTGACCAGGCAGCTGAGATGGAGAAAAAAAGTGGTTGGGGAGAGGGAGCCATCTAGAGTCAAGGCCAGCCAATGCCTGCAGTCCCTCAGCCTCAGAACAGGCCCTGACCCTTTGGGTGCTTAATGAGAAGAAAGTGAAAAAGAGATTGTTTGCGTGCAGAGCAAGAAGCCTCAAGGGGATGAACAGAGACAAAGTCTAACTTCTATGGGTGGGCCTTAAATAGGCCCAATACCCGGTTTTAGGTCTTTAGGTTTCAGAACCCAAGACCTAGAACAGTTGGCCCAACTCTGGAGCTTCCCTGGGCTGCACCCAGGAACTTGAGAACCCAATAGAGACTCTTACCCGCACATTAACTATCCTCATTTTCAGCCTCCCTCTTTATCAGTAAGAACAACTCCATGCCTGACACAGAGCATGCACTCTACCTCTTAAGGAACTCCTCCTCCCTAGAGATGCCCTTTCTAAACCTTGTTTTTTTCCTCCCCTCAAAAGCATACAAACTCCCTTTCCAGGAAGCCTTCCCAGGATAATTACTCAGGCCTTTGCATATGTGTGGCTTCTTCCCTAATACCTGGCGCTCCAGTTAGTCTCTCTTTGGTTTAGTTTCAGTAGATAATGCCCTTTTTTTTTTTGTATTCCTATAACTCGGCTTTTATAGGCTTTTCATTCTCCCCACGTAGGTGTGCGATTTTCTATCCCCATTTCACAAGCAGGAGATGTTGGCCTCTCCCTGGGAACAAGGCTCTGCCCACCCTGTCTGACTGAGAGATTCCTGAGGCTGAGTCCCTTCCTTCTGCTTCTTCAGAGCCTGACACTATCCTCAGCCTTGCTTGACACAAACCCCAGGGAAAGGAGGGCAGCTACTGAACCATTCTTGGCCCATTCTGGATCTAGCCTTGGGGCTCTGGCCATGCATGTTCCTTGTGGATGGCTGCATTCAGAAAAGGTTCAGGACCCACTCCATGATCTTGACCTCTAGAAAAGTCTTAAGGAAGTGGGGTCCCCACAGAGGGCAGAGAGGAGAGCAGCTGGGCTAGGGCGGGGTTGCGGGACACTCACTAGCATCGAGGGCCACTGCGTTCCAGCTTGCATGTCCCAAAGTTGCAGTTCATGGAGGTATTGATCCAGGCATGCAGCGGGTGATGCAGTTTGGTGTCTTGCCCTTGTACTCCACAAAGAAGTACTCAGCAAAGTCTTTCCCAGCTTTCTCCCGGCATTCCTCTGAGGAAGCACAGACACATGCCATGATCAGGAGGCTGAGAGCACTGTCTACCAGCCTCCCTGCCCCAGAACACCTTGGGTCACTTACCTTCAGGGTCGTATGATGTAACTGAAATGTTTTGCACCTTGGTGGCAGTTGTATTGAAGCATAGTATATCTGTGAAGGACACACATAAAGCCCTTGAGAAGCTTGTTCAGTAGGGAGGCTCAGGTATGTGTGTGGGGAGGGCATGGGGCTGTGTGTGAGGTGGTGGAAACCAAGTCCCTGCACAGAGGAATGCCAGTCTCCCATCCAGCTCTCCAAAACCATGACTCCCATACTTGTCTTGGCCAAGATCCCCATACTGCTCATTGTATTGAGAAACATCTACATTTGGTAATAAGCAGGCTCATCCTCATTTTCCTACAGATTCAGGATGCTTCTGCATCCTCCTTTCAGAGCATCTTGGCATCTGCCCATTAGAGTGACGAGTTTTGGGACTGCTTCCTGGGCTATCAGTGTTCTCCTGCTCCCCCTGCATCTGTTTTTCTCCCCTCCCCCACCTCAGACATGACAAAGCTTAAAGATTCTTTGAATGTCCCCTCACGCCCCTCTCCAGAAGCCTAGGAATTTACCTTTGCAAGTATAATTTCTTATTATTTGCTCTTGTGTTACATTCGTGATTTTTTCCTCCACCTCTTAATGACCTTCTTGAAAGTTTCCTTGTATCTTGGGGTGAACGTGGCCTTCAGGATGACATCATGCTCCACCACCACACTGCCAGAACTGAGGAGAGGGGGAAAGATGTCTTTGGACACCCTCCCACGTGGTAATGGGTGCTCACATTTTCCCAGGCAGCTTTGCCCTCTCTGCCCCCATGGGAAGGCAGAGCTAGGGGATGATGGTTGAAATGAAATGAAAACTCAATGTCTACTGGATAAAGGCTTCATTCTAGGCACAGTGCTGGGCATGTCACTGTAGAACTCATATCGCCTGCGCCTAAGATCTTCTACAAAGTGGAAGGCTGAGGGAAAGATCAGGGACGAAGATGGACAAAGGGATGGCACCATGGAAGAGGTCGTTCTTAAGATGTTACTGGAAGTATTTAAGCAGGACACTGGGCAGCTGCTGGCAAGTTGCTTCAGGGGGAGAAGGTTGCACCAGGGACTGGATTCATGAATTGTTACATGGTCGTTGTCTGTGAGCCTCTTAAGACTACACGCAAAAATTTAAAGGTGCAAATGTACATTTTTCTACTCTCACAAATTTCTGTCAATTCTTAAAGGAGTCCTTGACACCAAAAAGGTTAAAATTCTACTCTAAATCTCTCCTTACTCTCTTTTGAGGAGTTGGAAGAAGCCTCAGACATGCTCACGGATTCCCTTTGCCTCCTTTCTTTTTCCTTAGCTTCCAGTCCCTGACATTCTGAGCAAAATGACTTTCATGATGTGTGCTTTTCCAGAGCTCTCAGAGCCCAGCTCTCCACCCATGTACTGGAGGAGGTGGAAATGAAAACCCAGATGCCTTCAGGCAAGATCTTCAGGCAGGACCATAAAGAACATGCTCAGTGCCGGCTCAGTGCCTCACCCACAGAAACCGGTCTCCCTCTCTTGCCTGAGAAATAGAGACAGAGATAGAGAAAAAGGTTGAGGACTGGCCCTGAAGAGCTCTCCCCAAACCACAGAAGCAAAAGAGAGAGAGCCCTATGGGGTCAACACACGCCAGTCCTTGAGAGGAGTTTTCAAGTCAGGGAGAAAAATGCTGTAGTCTTCCAGGGAAGCTGAGCTACTGAAGAGCAGACATGCACTGCCCTGCTCTGAGGCTGCCCCAGCACCTGTTGTTCATGCAGCCTTAGAGTGGGGTTAGTAACCCTACATGGTTTTACAGGGGTGGCTTTTCTTGTGAGAAAGCGATTTCATATTAGAAATAAGGGAAGAAAAAATGAAGGCTGTTAAAGAATTTTTTTCTGTACTTTTTGTGCAATTTTTTCCCTATTGGTTATAAGTTTCTTTTGAAAATTATCAAAAGAATTATGGTGACTCTTTAAACCATGAGAAAGGGTATCTTCCTCCTGATCCAGAGGAGGTGGAGATACCCTTGTGAGCCCCATTGGCCAGCACCATTCAAAGGAGTTCATGAAGTTGGTAACGATTCTGTGGGGCAGAATTCTATCCTAGATGAGCAAAAGTGAATACAGGACAGTTGTGGACTTGGACACATTTCTCTTGAGGGTTTCCCTTTGTAAGCTAAGTTATTCAGCTTCATCAATGAAGACTAATGGGGTGTCTACTGCACAAACTGTAGCCTCCAGGTGTTCTGGTGTGTAGGTATCTTGGTTCTACCACTCTATAAATGACCCTTCAGGCAACTCACCACATCTCTCTAAGTTTCTTCACCTACACAATGGGAATAGCCCTATTGGCCTCACCCATAGGGTGGTTATGAGCTTTCAACTGGGAAATGTATGTGAAACTAATTGTTGGAGGGTGTAATGGGCTGAATTGTGTTCCCTCAAATTCATATGTTGAAGCCCTAACCCCTCAGTACCTCAAAATGTGTCTGTATTTGGGGATAGGGTCTTTACAAAGATTATTAAGTTAAAATGAGGTCATTAGGGAGGACCCTAACACAATTTGACCTGTGTCCTTATAAGAAGAGGGAATTTGGTCACAAGAAGACACACCAGGGATGTACAGGCACAGAGGAAAGGCCATGCGAGGTCACAGTGAGAAGGCGGTTGTCTGCAATCCAAGGAGAGAGACTTCAGAAGAAACCAAGCCTGCTGACACCTTGCTCTTGATCTTCTAGCCTCCAGAATCAAGAGAAATAAATTTCTGTTGTTTAAGCTGCCCAGTCCGAATATTTTGTTATGACAGCCCTAGCAGACTAATACAAGGGAGCATAGTTACTGTTGTCTTCATAATTATAGCTATTGCTTCCACTCCAAAGATCTCCTTCCTAGGAGTCCTGGATACTCACCTCAGTCTTGTAATGTTGACCCCTTGATACTCAGGGATTCCGGAATAAACTTTGTCCATCTGAAAAGTAAGGAGGCCACTGTGTTATTCCAGAGACCCCCACCTGGGGGCCTGCCAGGCTTTTATGTAGAATCTCAGGAGGGCAGAGGATGGATCTTCGGGATTGCCCAGTTCCCATCCCCAGCTGACAGTGGCACACAGTTCAGAGTAGTCCCTTCTCAGAGAACAGTCCTACCTCCTGGGACCCTTGGGAACCCCCAAGTGGGACCCTGTTTTATCTTTCCCCTCTCTCCCTGTCAAGCCCTGAGGAAATGGTGAGCTGAGAAATTCGCACACCTCTAACTTGGCCCTCATCTGCTTTCTTAACCCTTGGAGACTCCTCCCTGGGAAGAACTGAGTGGCCATGGGGACTTGCTCTTCAAGGGCTACCTGTTTTGTGAATGTCTCATTGAACTTCTGGAACTGTGGAGAAGACCGGTCTTGAAGCTCTTTGCTGAAACTCTCACTGGTCACTGTCACAGTCAGTTCCACCTGGGCAGAAACAGTCTCTGGCGCAGGATCTGAGGGGTACAGACAACAGCACCACTTACTGAAGGCAGCACCCCCAGAACTCATACCAAGGAGACCAACACCTCCAGCAACGATGCCCTGGGCTAGGCAGGGGAGTGGCCTGGGTCCCACCACCCCCAATCTCCATTCAAGTCTCACCAGAGTGCCTCTGGAGAGATGCGGATACACTGTATTCCTCATGGCTTTGGGATGGAGCCCAAGGGACCTCGGATCTTATACTCTATTAGGGAATTCTATATACTTTTTGTGTTCTGCTCCATCATATAATCATGTATTTTAACTGCATGTTGTGGTAAAATTCTATACTAAATTTGTATTTTGTCCCAAAACTATACCTTCTTGATTTATTCATTTTTAATGTTTTAATATTCTTACCACTAGGTAAAATGGTTGCCCCTGGAAAAGCTCATAGCCGAAAAGGAGCTTGAATGGGTGCCCAGCATGGAGGCTGGGCCCAGGTGTTGGGAAGGGAGGGCCATGCACTCTTACTTACTCATCTCAATGCTCGTAACCACTTCCTCGCACTTCGGCCCCTGATAGAGGTTGGTGCACACACACTTGATCCCATCCCAGGAGCCTCCATTCTGGCAAACCAGGACCTTGTGCTGGCACTGATCTCCTCCAAAGCCAGAGAGGCATTTACAGGTTTTTCCATTCCATGTCCCTCCATTGAAGCAGGTCACTGAAAGGGACAAGTCCCTGCTCAACCACATGTATTTGCACAAGCACTTTATAGTTTGCAACATTTTCACAGACATAGTCTAATTTTATATTCTCATAAGACCTTGGGGCCAGCAGGGAAGTTAGTATCATCCCTACTTTACAGATGGGAGAAATGAGGTGGTGAGAGGCTAAAAGACTTGTCCAAGTTTCCATGTGGAAGCAGACTTGACCTGGTCTTGGATTCTATTTCCAGCATGATTTACTTTAGCCCCAAAAAGCAAGGAAAGAAAAACCTGGTGTTGTGAGAGATTGGGGAAACACAGTTAGGGCTGTGGATGAGAAAAAGGGAGACAGAGACAGAGAAGCCAGGGGGACTTGACCCATCTGGCATCCACCAAGCTTGGGAATAAGCATTTAATTGTCCCTTCAAAGCCTGCATCAGAAGAGCTTGTCCTGGAAATTGTTGCCATTGTGACTGCTCACGATTCCTCTTTTATTTGCTAGGACATGGAGTTTGAGGGATGCATGTAGACTTAGTTTAAATAGATAAGAAGTGGTTATAGACAACTCTTGGATATCTATGCCAACCAATCTGGAAAATCAAAAGCTCCATCCTCTTTGGCTTTTCATGGAAAGAGCTGTGCCTCCAGTGTTTGAGGTGTGGTTCATCTAGGGAGGTACATGAGGTGTGCACATACACTACAAAGACATGCCCCACCTCTGCCTCTTGGCCTAATCCCCTAGACTCAGAGAGTAGGGGCCATGCTCATGATAGTCACATCACACAGTCTCTGTTTACAGGCCTTTCATCTAAGACATTTGGGAAGAATTAAAGAGATGACACAAGAGTTCTGGGCACACTGGAGACCCATAAATCAATCTCTCTCTCTCTCTCTCTGTCATATTACTGAAGAATGTTCAAACTTGATCCAAGTGCCCAAGCCCAGTCTTCTGAGCAACAACAAAAGCAGCTTCCAAGGTGTGTTCACCTGTTGCCCAAAAGTCTAAAGGGAAGGCCAACCTCCAGGGATAATAGGAAGACAGAAGGGGGACCATCTGCCTTCAAGGAGGTGACCAACACCATCTGTGGGCTCAGCAGTCATGTAGCCACCTGCCATTTGCAGTAAGACACCCTGTGGGGCTTCCTGGGAACACAAAGTCCAGACCTCCCTTCTGAAGATGCTCAGTTCTCTGCCTGAGAACCAGAGAGAACTTACCAAGACAAAAACACATTGGTGAGAAACTAGAGAACAAAACCACATAATAGAAAGGCCAGGCAAAGCAGAACTCAACAGAAGAAGAATTCACAAAGCCCTAAGAAAATGCAGCAGCCAAAAAGTGAAGAACTGCCTTTCATCTTTCAATTCAAGACAGGATCTGGCAATGCCCTGGGTGGACTCAGGTCATATGTCTGTGAACATATCTACAGTTCCTTTAAATTAGGGATGTTTTCAAGTATTTTAACTAGTATACAGTAAGTCCTCACTTAACGTTGTCAATAGGTTCTGCGACTTTAAGCAAAATGATGTATAATGAAACCAACTTTACTATAAGCTGATTGACATAAACAAGAGTTAAGTTTCTATGGCAACTCATCAACATTATAATGAAATGATGTTTAACAAAATATTATTCCAGGACCTGTTGTACTTCTTTAAATGCATGCCAAATATCCTTTCTCAATTTGAGAATAATACTAACAGTTATAATGATATATCATAAAATACAGACCCTATGTTGTATGTAATATAATAATAGTATATTATAATAGTAGGCATGGAGTGGGGCAGGTACCATTCTAACCACAGTGAAGAAAATTGAGTGAAAGCTCTAGCTAGAATCAGAGAGAAGAGACAGAAACCTTCAAGGACATGGAGGTGAAGTTCAGAGCTGATAAAAGTGAATTTCCTTTTGTGGATGTTCATGAGGATAAGGTAAAACAAAATAAAAGTGACAGTTGCCAAGGGAACATGTGACTTCTATTGACAATACCCTCCTGAAAAACAAAACAAAACAAAACAAAACTTTACACTTAATCATATGCAAAATCAATGAGGGAAACCTCTCTAAAGGATATAAAAATGCAAGTGAAAGGTACAAAGTTAATGAGATTAGAGTCTATAAAATGCAATGGTGTAGACACTAGCAGAATACAAAAGGGAAGAAACAAATGTGCAAACACTTTACTGGGGGTTGAAGGTGTCCAGGCAAAGAGAGATAAGTTGTATAAAAGAGTAGGATTTACTGAAAGAAACAGCAAGACATGCAGAGAAGTAAGCAGTAGAGTGATAAGACTACTGAGGCTTTCACTTAATGGAAAAGAACGGAGAGGAAAAGAAGTGAATAATGAGTAACAGTTTAAGAAGAAAACCCAAAGTGGGGAAATTGAAAAGAATATTTCAAAAAAGAGTTTCAAAAAGGGTGAATTCAAGGAATTACTTACTTGTAACAGTGGACGAGCTAGTGGAGACTGTGTTGGAGGTAGCACTTTGCGTGCTAGACTTCATTCCAGCTGTTGGGGTGGCGAGAGTTGCGGTGGTGACAACCTTAGAGGTCACAGAAGTGGAGGAAGAAGGAGTTGTTGCAGGACTGGAGTGGCCAGGAGTAGACATAGGTAAAGTAGTGTCAGAAGCAATTGTTGAAAATGTGCTGGCTTCTGAGGAACTGGTCACAGGAGAGGTGGTGGCAAAAGGAGATGTGGCAGGTGTACTGGGCTGAACAGGAATGGAGGCAGATGTGGTGGCACCACTTAAAGTTGTTGTGGGTGTATTTGATTCAATGAAAATTGTCACAGGAGAAGTTATTGAGGGAGTGTCAGATGCAGTGGGAACAGACACAGGCATGGTATTCTCAGACGTAGTTGCTCCAGAACTGCCTCCTGTAGGAATTGAGACAGATATGGTGGTGTCTTCCATAGTTGTAAGAAAAGAGTTAGCTTCAACAGAGGTGGTCAAGGACATGCTGGTGTCAGGGGGACTTGCTGAAGATGAACTAACCTCTGTAGGGATTGTCCCAGAGGAGGAGCTATCACTAGGAGTAGCTGAAGATCCACGAGCCTCTGTAAGAGTTATCACAGAAGTTGTGGTGTCCCTAGAAGTTGTTGAAGATACACCAGGCTCAACAGATACTGTCACAGCAGTCGTGCTATCACTAGAAGTTGTTGAAGATGAACTGGCCCCTGTCAACACTGTCACAGAAGTGGGCCTGCTGGTGAAAGCTGAGGAAGATACGACAGCTTTGGTAGATACTGTCACAGGTGTGGCACTCTCTCTAGGACGTACTGAAGATACATCAGACTCTGTAGAGGTTGTCGGAGAAGTAGTGCCCTCGGAAACAATTGGTGAAGATGAAGTAGCTTCTGTTGTGGATGTCATACGGGTGATGGTTTCACTAGAAGTTCTCAAAGACGTACTGCCTTCTGTAAAAGATGTAACACTAGATATGATGTCACTAGGAGGTGTTGAAAACACACTAGCTTCTGTAGAGATTCTCACAGTTGTAGCACTATCACTGGAAGCGATTAAAGATGAACTGGTCCCTGGAGATACTGTCACTGAGGTGGTGCTGTCACTAGGAGTGTTCGATGATACACTTGCCTGTGAAGCAATGGCTGCAGTTGTGGTATCGGTAGAAGCTGTGGATGATGCACTAGAGTCTGTGGATACTGTGGCAGAGGTAATGATGTCAGAAGAGATGTTAAAGATACAGCAGGCTCTGAGGAAATGGTCACAGCAGTAGTGCCATCACTAGAAGACATTGAAGATGCACTAGTCCCTGTCAGCCATGTCACAGAAGTGACTCTGTCTGTGGGAGTGGTTGAAGATTCAGCAGCCTCAGTTGATACTGTAACACGAGTAGTTTCTGTCCATAGAAAATGTGGAGGATACAGCAGCCCCTGCAGAGGTTGTCAGAAGAGGGGTGCCCCCAGAAGGAAATGTGGAAGATGAAGCAGCCTCTGCCGTGGATACCACAGGCTTGATAGTTTCACTAGAGATTTTTGAAGATGTGCTACCTTCTGCAGAAGCGGTAAAAGAAGAGGCAGTGTCACTAGAAGTTGTTGAAGATGTACTGGCCTCCGTAGCAATTGCTACAGTGGTAGCGCTGTCACTAGAAGTTGTGGAAGATGCGCTAGTCCCTGCAGATGGTGTCCCAGAGGTGGGGCCGTCAGCGGATGCTGTGGAAGATACACCAGCCTCGGAAGATACTGTTCCAGGTGTGACACTGGCTGCGAGAGATGTTGAAGATACAGCAGCCTCTGTAGAGGTTGTCAGAGCAGTGGTGCCCCCAGAAGGAAATGTGGACGATGAAGCAGCCTCTGCCGTGGATACTACAGGCTTGATAGTTTCACTAGAGATTTTTGAAGATGTGCTACCTTCTGCAGAAGCGGTAAAAGAAGAGGCAGTGTCACTAGAAGTTGTTGAAGAGGTACTGGCCTCCGTAGCAATTGCTACAGTGGTAGCGCTGTCACTAGAAGTTGTGGAAGATGCGCTAGTCCCTGCAGATGGTGTCCCAGAGGTGGGGCCGTCAGCGGATGCTGTGGAAGATACACCAGCCTCGGAAGATACTGTTCCAGGTGTGACACTGGCTGCGAGAGATGTTGAAGATACAGCAGCCTCTGTAGAGGTTGTCAGAGCAGTGGTGCCCCAGAAGGAAATGTGGACGATGAAGCAGCCTCTGCCGTGGATACCACAGGCTTGATAGTTTCACTAGAGATTTTTGAAGATGTGCTACCTTCTGCAGAAGCGGTAAAAGAAGAGGCAGTGTCACTAGAAGTTGTTGAAGATGTACTGGCCTCCGTAGCAATTGCTACAGTGGTAGCGCTGTCACTAGAAGTTGTGGAAGATGCGCTAGTCCCTGCAGATGGTGTCCCAGAGGTGGGGCCGTCAGCGGATGCTGTGGAAGATACACCAGCCTCGGAAGATACTGTTCCAGGTGTGACACTGGCTGTGAGAGATGTTGAAGATACAGCAGCCTCTGTAGAGGTTGTCAGAGCAGTGGTGCCCCCAGAAGGAAATGTGGAAGATGAAGCAGCCTCTGCCGTGGATACCACAGGCTTGATAGTTTCACTAGAGATTTTTGAAGATGTGCTACCTTCCGCAGAAGCGGTAAAAGAAGAGGCAGTGTCACTAGAAGTTGTTGAAGATGTACTGGCCTCCGTAGAAATTGCTACAGTGGTAGCGCTGTCACTAGAAGTTGTGGAAGATGCGCTAGTCCCTGCCGATGGTGTCCCAGAGGTGGGGCCGTCAGCGGATGCTGTGGAAGATACACCAGCCTCGGAAGATACTGTTCCAGGTGTGACACTGGCTGCGAGAGATGTTGAAGATACAGCAGCCTCTGTAGAGGTTGTCAGAGCAGTGGTGCCCCCAGAAGGAAATGTGGACGATGAAGCAGCCTCTGCCGTGGATACTACAGGCTTGATAGTTTCACTAGAGATTTTTGAAGATGTGCTACCTTCTGCAGAAGCGGTAAAAGAAGAGGCAGTGTCACTAGAAGTTGTTGAAGATGTACTGGCCTCCGTAGCAATTGCTACAGTGGTAGCGCTGTCACTAGAAGTTGTGGAAGATGCGCTAGTCCCTGCAGATGGTGTCCCAGAGGTGGGGCCGTCAGCGGATGCTGTGGAAGATACACCAGCCTCGGAAGATACTGTTCCAGGTGTGACACTGGCTGCGAGAGATGTTGAAGATACAGCAGCCTCTGTAGAGGTTGTCAGAGCAGTGGTGCCCCCAGAAGGAAATGTGGACGATGAAGCAGCCTCTGCCGTGGATACCACAGGCTTGATAGTTTCACTAGAGATTTTTGAAGATGTGCTACCTTCTGCAGAAGCGGTAAAAGAAGAGGCAGTGTCACTAGAAGTTGTTGAAGATGTACTGGCCTCCGTAGAAATTGCTACAGTGGTAGCGCTGTCACTAGAAGTTGTGGAAGATGCGCTAGTCCTGCAGATGGTGTCCCAGAGGTGGGGCCGTCAGCGGATGCTGTGGAAGATACACCAGCCTCGGAAGATACTGTTCCAGGTGTGACACTGGCTGTGAGAGATGTTGAAGATACAGCAGCCTCTGTAGAGGTTGTCAGAGCAGTGGTGCCCCCAGAAGGAAATGTGGAAGATGAAGCAGCCTCTGCCGTGGATACCACAGGCTTGATAGTTTCACTAGAGATTTTTGAAGATGTGCTACCTTCTGCAGAAGCGGTAAAGAAGAGGCAGTGTCACTAGAAGTTGTGGAAGATGCGCTAGTCCCTGCAGATGGTGTCCCAGAGGTGGGGCCGTCAGCGGATGCTGTGGAAGATACACCAGCCTCGGAAGATACTGTTCCAGGTGTGACACTGGCTGCGAGAGATGTTGAAGATACAGCAGCCTCTGTAGAGGTTGTCAGAGCAGTGGTGCCCCCAGAAGGAAATGTGGAAGATGAAGCAGCCTCTGCCGTGGATACCACAGGCTTGATAGTTTCACTAGAGATTTTTGAAGATGTGCTACCTTCTGCAGAAGCGGTAAAAGAAGAGGCAGTGTCACTAGAAGTTGTTGAAGATGTACTGGCCTCCGTAGCAATTGCTACAGTGGTAGCGCTGTCACTAGAAGTTGTGGAAGATGCGCTAGTCCCTGCAGATGGTGTCCCAGAGGTGGGGCCGTCAGCGGATGCTGTGGAAGATACACCAGCCTCGGAAGATACTGTTCCAGGTGTGACACTGGCTGCGAGAGATGTTGAAGATACAGCAGCCTCTGTAGAGGTTGTCAGAGCAGTGGTGCCCCCAGAAGGAAATGTGGACGATGAAGCAGCCTCTGCCGTGGATACTACAGGCTTGATAGTTTCACTAGAGATTTTTGAAGATGTGCTACCTTCTGCAGAAGCGGTAAAAGAAGAGGCAGTGTCACTAGAAGTTGTTGAAGAGGTACTGGCCTCCGTAGCAATTGCTACAGTGGTAGCGCTGTCACTAGAAGTTGTGGAAGATGCGCTAGTCCCTGCAGATGGTGTCCCAGAGGTGGGGCCGTCAGCGGATGCTGTGGAAGATACACCAGCCTCGGAAGATACTGTTCCAGGTGTGACACTGGCTGCGAGAGATGTTGAAGATACAGCAGCCTCTGTAGAGGTTGTCAGAGCAGTGGTGCCCCAGAAGGAAATGTGGACGATGAAGCAGCCTCTGCCGTGGATACCACAGGCTTGATAGTTTCACTAGAGATTTTTGAAGATGTGCTACCTTCTGCAGAAGCGGTAAAGAAGAGGCAGTGTCACTAGAAGTTGTTGAAGATGTACTGGCCTCCGTAGCAATTGCTACAGTGGTAGCGCTGTCACTAGAAGTTGTGGAAGATGCGCTAGTCCCTGCAGATGGTGTCCCAGAGGGGCCGTCAGCGGATGCTGTGGAAGATACACCAGCCTCGGAAGATACTGTTCCAGGTGTGACACTGGCTGCGAGAGATGTTGAAGATACAGCAGCCTCTGTAGAGGTTGTCAGAGCAGTGGTGCCCCCAGAAGGAAATGTGGAAATGAAGCAGCCTCTGCCGTGGATACCACAGGCTTGATAGTTTCACTAGAGATTTTTGAAGATGTGCTACCTTCTGCAGAAGCGGTAAAAGAAGAGGCAGTGTCACTAGAAGTTGTTGAAGAGGTACTGGCCTCCGTAGCAATTGCTACAGTGGTAGCGCTGTCACTAGAAGTTGTGGAAGATGCGCTAGTCCCTGCAGATGGTGTCCCAGAGGTGGGGCCGTCAGCGGATGCTGTGGAAGATACACCAGCCTCGGAAGATACTGTTCCAGGTGTGACACTGGCTGCGAGAGATGTTGAAGATACAGCAGCCTCTGTAGAGGTTGTCAGAGCAGTGGTGCCCCCAGAAGGAAATGTGGAAGATGAAGCAGCCTCTGCCGTGGATACCACAGGCTTGATAGTTTCACTAGAGATTTTTGAAGATGTGCTACCTTCTGCAGAAGCGGTAAAAGAAGAGGCAGTGTCACTAGAAGTTGTTGAAAGGTACTGGCCTCCGTAGCAATTGCTACAGTGGTAGCGCTGTCACTAGAAGTTGTGGAAGATGCGCTAGTCCCTGCAGATGTGTCCCAGAGGTGGGGCCGTCAGCGGATGCTGTGGAAGATACACCAGCCTCGGAAGATACTGTTCCAGGTGTGACACTGGCTGTGAGAGATGTTGAAGATACAGCAGCCTCTGTAGAGGTTGTCAGAGCAGTGGTGCCCCCAGAAGGAAATGTGGAAGATGAAGCAGCCTCTGCCGTGGATACCACAGGCTTGATAGTTTCACTAGAGATTTTTGAAGATGTGCTACCTTCTGCAGAAGCGGTAAAAGAAGAGGCAGTGTCACTAGAAGTTGTTGAAGATGTACTGGCCTCCGTAGAAATTGCTACAGTGGTAGCGCTGTCACTAGAAGTTGTGGAAGATGCGCTAGTCCCTGCAGATGTGTCCCAGAGGTGGGGCCGTCAGCGGATGCTGTGGAAGATACACCAGCCTCGGAAGATACTGTTCCAGGTGTGACACTGGCTGCGAGAGATGTTGAAGATACAGCAGCCTCTGTAGAGGTTGTCAGAGCAGTGGTGCCCCCAGAAGGAAATGTGGAAGATGAAGCAGCCTCTGCCGTGGATACCACAGGCTTGATAGTTTCACTAGAGATTTTTGAAGATGTGCTACCTTCTGCAGAAGCGGTAAAAGAAGAGGCAGTGTCACTAGAAGTTGTTGAAGAGGTACTGGCCTCCGTAGCAATTGCTACAGTGGTAGCGCTGTCACTAGAAGTTGTGGAAGATGCGCTAGTCCCTGCAGATGTGTCCCAGAGGTGGGGCCGTCAGCGGATGCTGTGGAAGATACACCAGCCTCGGAAGATACTGTTCCAGGTGTGACACTGGCTGCGAGAGATGTTGAAGATACAGCAGCCTCTGTAGAGGTTGTCAGAGCAGTGGTGCCCCCAGAAGGAAATGTGGAAGATGAAGCAGCCTCTGCCGTGGATACCACAGGCTTGATAGTTTCACTAGAGATTTTTGAAGATGTGCTACCTTCTGCAGAAGCGGTAAAAGAAGAGGCAGTGTCACTAGAAGTTGTTGAAGATGTACTGGCCTCCGTAGCAATTGCTACAGTGGTAGCGCTGTCACTAGAAGTTGTGGAAGATGCGCTAGTCCCTGCAGATGGTGTCCCAGAGGTGGGGCCGTCAGCGGATGCTGTGGAAGATACACCAGCCTCGGAAGATACTGTTCCAGGTGTGACACTGGCTGCGAGAGATGTTGAAGATACAGCAGCCTCTGTAGAGGTTGTCAGAGCAGTGGTGCCCCCAGAAGGAAATGTGGACGATGAAGCAGCCTCTGCCGTGGATACTACAGGCTTGATAGTTTCACTAGAGATTTTTGAAGATGTGCTACCTTCTGCAGAAGCGGTAAAAGAAGAGGCAGTGTCACTAGAAGTTGTTGAAGATGTACTGGCCTCCGTAGCAATTGCTACAGTGGTAGCGCTGTCACTAGAAGTTGTGGAAGATGCGCTAGTCCCTGCAGATGGTGTCCCAGAGGTGGGGCCGTCAGCGGATGCTGTGGAAGATACACCAGCCTCGGAAGATACTGTTCCAGGTGTGACACTGGCTGCGAGAGATGTTGAAGATACAGCAGCCTCTGTAGAGGTTGTCAGAGCAGTGGTGCCCCCAGAAGGAAATGTGGAAGATGAAGCAGCCTCTGCCGTGGATACCACAGGCTTGATAGTTTCACTAGAGATTTTTGAAGATGTGCTACCTTCTGCAGAAGCGGTAAAAGAAGAGGCAGTGTCACTAGAAGTTGTTGAAGATGTACTGGCCTCCGTAGCAATTGCTACAGTGGTAGCGCTGTCACTAGAAGTTGTGGAAGATGCGCTAGTCCCTGCAGATGGTGTCCCAGAGGTGGGGCCGTCAGCGGATGCTGTGGAAGATACACCAGCCTCGGAAGATACTGTTCCAGGTGTGACACTGGCTGCGAGAGATGTTGAAGATACAGCAGCCTCTGTAGAGGTTGTCAGAGCAGTGGTGCCCCCAGAAGGAAATGTGGAAGATGAAGCAGCCTCTGCCGTGGATACCACAGGCTTGATAGTTTCACTAGAGATTTTTGAAGATGTGCTACCTTCTGCAGAAGCGGTAAAAGAAGAGGCAGTGTCACTAGAAGTTGTTGAAGAGTACTGGCCTCCGTAGCAATTGCTACAGTGGTAGCGCTGTCACTAGAAGTTGTGGAAGATGTGCTAGTCCCTGCAGATGGTGTCCCAGAGGTGGGGCCGTCAGCGGATGCTGTGGAAGATACACCAGCCTCGGAAGATACTGTTCCAGGTGTACACTGGCTGTGAGAGATGTTGAAGATACAGCAGCCTCTGTAGAGGTTGTCAGAGCAGTGGTGCCCCCAGAAGGAAATGTGGACGATGAAGCAGCCTCTGCCGTGGATACCACAGGCTTGATAGTTTCACTAGAGATTTTTGAAGATGTGCTACCTTCTGCAGAAGCGGTAAAAGAAGAGGCAGTGTCACTAGAAGTTGTTGAAGATGTACTGGCCTCCGTAGCAATTGCTACAGTGGTAGCGCTGTCACTAGAAGTTGTGGAAGATGTGCTAGTCCCTGCAGATGGTGTCCCAGAGGTGGGGCCGTCAGCGGATGCTGTGGAAGATACACCAGCCTCGGAAGATACTGTTCCAGGTGTGACACTGGCTGTGAGATGTTGAAGATACAGCAGCCTCTGTAGAGGTTGTCAGAGCAGTGGTGCCCCCAGAAGGAAATGTGGAAGATGAAGCAGCCTCTGCCGTGGATACCACAGGCTTGATAGTTTCACTAGAGATTTTTGAAGATGTGCTACCTTCTGCAGAAGCGGTAAAAGAAGAGGTAGTGTCACTAGAAGTTGTGGAAGATGCGCTAGTCCCTGTTGCCCATGTCATAGATGTGATGCTGTCAGTTGGAATTGCTGAAGATACCTCACTCCCAGTAGATAGTGTCCCGGTGTGGCACTTTTGCTAGAAGTTGTAGAAGATACAGCAATCTCTGTCGAGGCTGATGGAGGTCTTGTTCTCTGATCAGGTGTTGAAGAAGAAGTAGGCTTTGTTGTAGATGTCGCCGATGTGGTCCTTTCTCTAGGTATGTTTGAGGTTACATTGCTTTCTGCAGAACTGTAAAAAGAGGTTCTGTCACTAGGAGTTACTGAAGATATACTTGTCTCTGCAGTACTTTTCACAGTGTGGTGTTGTCACTAAAAGTTGTGGAAGAAGTACTAGTCCCTGGAGATCCTGTCACAGAGGTGGCGCTATCACTAGGCGTTATTTAAGATACACGTGCTTGTGTCAGATTGGTCACAGATGTGGAAGACGAACTTGCCTCTCTATTAATTCTCATAGGTTTGATACTGTAACCAGAATTTATTGATGATGCAATAATATTTATAGTTACTGTCATAGAGAGAAAAGGATTTTAGTCTTTCGGAGCTCCAGCACTCCTTTCTACACTGGCCATCCTTCATTTTTTCAAAACCTCTGTGATTTTCTCCACCCTCCCTGGAATGGTTCCTGGTACCTCAACTACCTTTCTTGTTTCACGGTGTAGAAATCAGTCATCAGGACCTAGTTCACATTGAGGTGTAGCAAGAATATTAAGGTGTAGGATGAGGCCTCTCAGGTCTTTGGGGAGGTCAAGTCAATGTCAGATTCTGCATGTGTAGGGCAGGGAACTTCTGCCCAACTCTGGAGTCAGATTTCCAGAAAGTGAGTGTGTATATGGGACTAAGCCTTCCCAATGGTGTGTGAACACAGTTGATGGATGCTACTTCTAGGCCTGACCCATAAACTTCCCTCAAGATCCTGATTGCTCTGTCATGGATGCTGATGGTGAGGAGGCCAAATGGAATAGTGAAGCCTCAGGAACTAAAAACATAGATCCCTAAATCAACACATGAAGGAAAGCTCTGTTGCAACCAGGAATATCTGCCTTGTGTTGTTACATGAGCAAGAAAAACACTTTCTGTTGTTGTTGAGCCATTATACTTTGGGGCATATTTGTTTCAACAGATATAAAAATATTTTAACTAATAATTGAGAGAAGAGCTTCATTTAACTTCAGAAACAGATACAATTACTCTCACCATCCTTGCTCATACCTTCTCCTTCTGGAAAGACTGTCTTCTCTTGGCTTCTGGGTTACTGCACTCTCTTGGTTTTCCTCCCACCTCTTGGGCCATCCTTCAAGATTTCCTTTTGGGTGTCTGAGGTCCTGGGGCTCTGCCCTGAGTTCTCTGCCCACTCTCCTTGCCAGGGGGAGCTCATGGCTTTACATACCATCTATATTTTGATGATTCCTATGTCTCTCTGGCTTTGGCCTTCCTTCTCAACAGCATACTCATGATTCCCACTTTCAACTTGGCATCTCCAGGTGATGTTAATTAGGCTCTTCACACTTGTTCAAAACAGAACCCCCAATTTCTCTGCTAGACCCCTCTCAGAAAGCTGCCCAGGTCCTCAGAAGGCATTGTAATTCTCTTTCCCCATTACCTCCCACATCTACTCCATCCTCCAGGCCTGCTGGTGCTTCCTGCAGAGTGCATCCTGAACATATCCACTTCTTTCCATTTCTCCTACAACCACAGTGTCAGTGCCGCCATAGATTCTATCCCAGATTACTGGCATGGACTCCCACCCCCTTTCCCTGCTCCCTATTTGGATCTCTACACCATAGCTAGAGGGATCTCTTCAGAACACATGTGTTAGGTTCCTTCCATGCTCTAACCCCCATGTGGCCTCTGTTATGGGTTGAATTGTGTCCCCTATACCAAATTCTCATAGTGAGATCCTAAGCCCTAGCGTCACACAATGTGACCTTATTTGGAAATAGGGTCATTGCAGATACAATTAGCTAAAATGAGGTTACACTGGAGTAGGGTAGGCCTTAATCCTATATGACTGGTATTCTATAACAAGAGAAGTTTGGACACAGAGACAAGTGTGCAGGGAAAACAGCATGTGAAGATGTAGGCAGAGATGGGTAATGTATCTACAAGCCAGGGAATGATAAGACTGTCAGCAAACCACGAGAAGCCAAGGGATAGCCCTGGAACAGATCTTTTTCCCTGCCACCTTCAGAAGGAGCAAGGTCCCGCTGACACCCTGGTTTTGGACTTCTAGCCTCCAGAACCATAAGAAAAACACCATCTGTTATCCTAAGCCACTCAGGTTGTGGTCATTTGTTATTGCAGCTTCAGGAAGTGAATACAATTTCTTTCTGGTAACCTGTGGTTGCAGGGATGGGTTCGAGGGGAAGAGTTAGTGGAGATACCCAGGAAGGCTCCTCAGAGGAGTTGGATCTTGTTGACAGCGTGGGAGTAGGGGTGGGGGAGTGGGAAGGATAGGCACTTGAGCATATTTTTTAGACTCCCTCAAAAGGGGGATGAAAGTAGAATGGTGGTGGAAACAGAGGGTGGGTGAAAGGCTCCAGGATAGCTGTGGACAGAAGGAGGGTGGAAAGAGCAGAGACACATTAAAGACATAAGACTGAGCTTCCAGACCTTGGTCCCTTTTCTGCTGAGTGTGGGAGGTGAGAAGACTCTTCCTAAGGCTGGACAGGGCTAGGCTGGGTGGAGAGGACACTGTGTTTTATTGACTTGTGATATAACCTGTATGTGCTGGAAGAAGGGGTGGAGCAACAGCGAAAGGGTGTTTCTGCCAGGAAAAGCTAGGTGGAGGCTCCTGGGAGGCCCATGCTCCATCCTGGCATTCTAAGCCCAGTAGCCTAAGGAAGAATGTGATTCTGGGTCCCCATAAAGGGGACATAGAAAAGTCAGATGTCACTCAAAGCTGTCCAGGGCTCTAGAGACCAGTCAATGCCAGTCAATGCCAGGCCTAGAGAAGGGAACACAAAATCCTGAAGAGTAGGACAAAGAGTATGAAAAGCTCCATTTCACAGAGGGGGTTGCTGAAACTAGACGCGATGAACAACAGCAAACAAAATATAGGGAAAGACCAACGGGTTGGGGGGAGGTGGGGAGAAGAAGGAGGAGAAGGGGAAGAGAGGAAGAGAGAAGGAGAGAGAGGGACCAGAGAGGAAAGGGAGAAGCAGCAAGAAGAAAAGGAGGGGGCAAAGGGGTAAAGGAATGAGAAGAAGCCAGAAAGATCCCTGACTAAAATGCCACCATTAGGGATAAGTGACTAAGAGTCTGGAAGGCCTAGGAAGGGCCCCAGGAAGAGGCCCTCTAAACAATGTCACATTGGGGATCTGTGCCAAGTTATGGCAGGGTTCTGGTCAGTGAGCCAGACTTTTAGAGTAAACGAAGCCACTGCCCTACCTTGCCCCAGCCTACCCCATCCTGCCTCTTCATCCCCCCAGTCAGCCCTCAGATTGGTCCCTTTCTCCCATGAAATGGTCCTTTCTCCCATGAGTGGTTTTGGGCCATGGAAGATACAGGTTTCAAGATTCTGTTCAAATGTACTTTCTACTCCTCCCACACCCCATTTCCTCCTTGGAGAAGAGCTGGCCAGGGCCTGGGGCCAGGGAGCCAGAAGCCCCTATCGCTCCTAGTGTCATGACCTCAGGGCAGGACAAAGTCTGGGACATGGCAGTTTGAATGACATCTACAGGGCCTAGTTATAAGCCCCCCATTTCTGCCTCTGAACCCCCTTCTGTCCCTGCTCAGGCCACTCCAAGATGACATTTCAAGGGGCTGGGAGTTCTGAGGCCCCCAATTTAGTTTCTACCTTGGTTCCACTCCCTTTCTCTGGGGGCAGGGAGAGGCTCAGGGACTCCTGAAAAGTCTGACAAGGACCCACTCTCATCCTCTGCCAACCTGAGTATGGTCTCCACAGTCATGGAGCCCAGAGAAGCTGAGCTGGAAATACCCTAGAGGGCCCAACCCTTGTTCTTTAGCAGGAGAAACAGGTCAGAAATGAACTAACTTGTCCCATGGAGAAACAGCAGTTTCATAATAGGGTTAGGATCTGGAGCTCCCAAAACTCAGTCTTGGGCCCATTTGGCTATAGCAGTGGCTCCTCTCCTGTTTCTGGGACACCTAACAGGTCTATGACATCCTTGAGACCTGAGGCAGGGTGTGGTAATGCAGAAGTGGCCAGGACAAGAGTTAGAGAGAGAAGAGATTGTAAGCATTTGTCTTGAGTTATGTAAGAAAAACCACAGGCTTCTGGTGCAGGGGTGGGAGGAGAGAGGAGGTTGGGAAGGGTACATTCACAGGGTGAGGACAGATCCTAACATTAGCTGAGCATTTGTCATGTGCCATGGATGGTGCCCAGGGGATTCCATTTAATCCTCTAATCATCTCAGTGCTGACAAGTCAGCATTCTTATTCTGGCGAGGAAACTGAGCCTGAGAGAGGCTAACTCAGATGAGCTCCAAAACCCTGACTCTTCCCCCAAATCTCACTGTGGAGGAGAGAAAAAGCAAGGGGCATGAAGCTGAGCTCTGGGAAGAGAGTACCCGCACCTCTGGCCCCAAGAGGCAGCCCTCCCTCAGGCATGGACAGATCCCAGAGACACTGATGGGGCTGGGGCTCTGGGGGCTGCGGGGCCAGGGGTCACTCACCCAGCACAACAGTAGCACCAAGGAGCTGGAAGCCAAAGAGTACCAGGCAGAACATCATTGTCACTGGTCTCGACATTGGATCTCAGAAGGCAGCACACCTGCCCTCCACCCTTGCGGGAATGAGCAAATTAAACATCAGCCAAGCAATCTCGAAAATAAATAGGCCCCAGAGCCCTTTGATCCCTGAGACATTGGAGATCTGGGGGCAGGCCTGAATCTGAGTCAGTCTGGGAGCTTCACTCATGATAGGCCAAAGGGTAGAGAGAAGAGGGAGCCCCTCCCTGGCCAGGTAGCACATAGACACTCCCCAATAAAGGGGGGCACACAGAGTATGAAGCAGCCTAGGAGAACTGAGGAGACCCCTGGAGGGAGATAGGAGGTAGAGGAGAGGCTATTGGGCCTGAGCTCAGAGTGAAAAGGGCACCCTGTGTTTGACTCCAAACCCTGATAAGAAGACCCTCTATTCCCTCTGCTCAGCCCTCTTTACTGCACCTGTGGGTAACCCCCCAGGACATGAAGTGCAAGTCATGGCCACACCTCCTGGGATGTTGAGAGTTCTTGGGTCTGAGGGTTTAAGGATCTGTGGGTTGGCATGTGAGCACAGGCCCCCATGGCCATCTGGAGTGATCCTGGCACCCCCTCAAGGTCAGCAGAACCAAGTGCTCACTCTTTTGCTCCCACCTTAGACTTCCTGGGCTAGCAGTCCACTTCCCTCCCCAGGACCCAAACCTAGGCTTGTCTGCTGCAGGGACCTCAGACGGAGGTGGGCCTGGCCCTGCCTGGCCTGGAGCAGGAGAGGGGCTCTATGTTCTGCATGTGGGCACAGGAAAGAAGCCAAAGCATTCTATGTATTGATTCGGCACCCAACCCAGGGAAGAGCAATCTCCCCAAGAAGTACCTTCCCATCAGGCCCCTGCAGGGGAGGAAGGAAACACACCATACTCTGCCCTTTAGACTTGTTCTTTTATTGGTATGGAAATTCCAGAGCGGGGAGTCACTGTGGATGGAGCAGCCTTAGGACTCCTGAATGGAGGGCGAGGAAGGAGAGAGGGCCTCAGAGAAGGGATTGAGGCCAAGTCCACCAGCACTGAGCTGACCATCTTGGGACCTGACATCTGTTTTTTTCTTGACCTGTGGTGGGCTCTCTGCTGCTGTCTTGTCATCTATATCTGGGTGAGGGTTGGGAGCCCCTGTCCCACTTATTGAGCAGTTGTCACCACTCTAGGCCTCTGAATGTGGAGCTGGTAAGTAAGAGAGAGGGGATCTACAGCGATGACTAGTGGGAGTGACCTGTCTCTGGGCTGAGTATGTCCTATCCTTCTCCAGAAGCTCCAGGACTGCAGGGGGTATGGTTGGGGAAGTGGGAGTAGCCCCCAGCTGGAGTTGGGCCCCTGAGTCACCTTTGTGATGGGGTCAATGTCTTTCAGGGAAGGCTGAAATGGATGTAGGCGTTTTCAAGGCTGAATTTGTCATTCTTCAGATTCGTCTGATCTGGGACGAGAGTGAGCCTGGGGGAGGCTGGAGAGACACAGGGAGGGGAGATATTTTTTAGTTAAAAAAAAAAAGGATTTGAAGAGTCAGTCCCATATCTGCCCTAAACTGCATATCCCACAGCCCATTCAACCTTCCACCGTTGCAGCTTATCTATGAGGTGGATCTTGACAACTCCAGAGTCTGAGGAGTTGGCCCAGTGTAAGCAGAGACAGGAGGGAACCAGAGCAACAGCTCCCTGACATGCCTTGAGGTCAAAAGTCATGGCCATGGCAAGCATGAGCCATTGGTGGGTGCAGAGAAGGAGGAAGGAACCGCTCAGGGGTCACCAGTGCACATTCACTCATAGCAACAGTAACCAAGGCAGGTAGAAAACAGCTGTGCCTGAAATCTCATTTAGGTTGGCCCATATTAAGCACCCAATTTCCCAATCCTGCAAGTAACTTCCTCTTCTGTCTTCCTGAACATTCTCTCTCCACCTACTTCAAAGTCATCCCCAGAACCCTGCCTGCATCCTCCTCTCTTCCCATGGTCACATTCTGCTCGCAAACCAAATGCCTCTCCCCAAGTTTCAGACAGGCTATAGCTTGTGCACCTCATTCTATGCCAGCCTCTACCAGCCTCCCAACTGAACACCCCCACATGCTGCTTCTCCCTCTTGCCCCCTGCTCCCATCCAGGACTTCTCTTTCCCCTAGCCTGTAAGCAACAAACCATGCCCAGCTCACTGACATCTAAACTCCTCCCTGTCCCCACTGCTTTTGCTCAGCCTCATCATCACTAGCCTGTGTTACTGCAGAGCCACCTCCTTTATATCCCTGCTTTACTGTTTCCTCAAGTCCACCTGAGTGAGCTGCATAAAATACACATCTGTGCCCCTCTGTTAAAGCCTTTCCAGCGGGTACCTCCATCACGGCCCACAGAGGTCTCCATGACCTGGCTCTGCCAAACTCACATCCACTGGCCTGCCTACATCTCCAAACAAATCACACTCCTTCTCGCTTCCATGCCTTTTTTCAAGGGGTGACCCCTGCCTGGAAAACCCTTTCCTTGCTCCTCACTGGGCTCTTCGTTCATGGAAGCAAGAAGCACACAGCTTACTCACCAGCTCATAGGTAGCACTGTTCCAGGTCTGCAGTGAATCAGAGAGTTGGGCGTCACCCTCTCTGCCCAGGTTAGGTCAGGCAGACCTCTAGGCACAATCCTATCAGCCCATTCACTATGTGTGTCTGATACCCTCACCAGAGACGGTCTCCAGTGGGCAGGAGCCAACTCTCAGCCCTCCCTGCAGCCCTTCCATAGTGATTTTCAGGGAGAACTGGAGAGGCAGGATTTGCTCAGGAGAGGGAATGGAGTGAACAGATGTGACATGATGGTTTCCCACAGCAGCTGGGCCTGAATCTCTGGGAGCCAGAGGAGGCTGAACACTTGGGAAGCTCTATGGAGGGGCAGTGTTTGAACATGATCTTGGAAACAGAGTGGGGTTGTAGGGTGCAGAGACTCCAGTAAGGGGAACCTTCCAGACAGCAGTGCAGTAGCGTGAAGGTATGGAGGCAGGAAAATGGTGAGTGTGGGCCGCATATGGACTGGAGGAGCCAAGAAAAGATGGGGACTGTCCGTGGGGGCTCCAGGTCAGGAGGCTGCAGAGGAGCTGACTGTCACAGCAGATGCGGGATGAGCTGACTGAATGTGTGTCACCCTCAGCCACAGTCCCTCCTTGGCCTTTCTCCACCCTCCAGTTTTGCCCCCAACCTTGCACCAGACAGGAAGTACCTTCCCAGATGCCTATGTTCTGGAAACTGCCAAGACGGCTTCTCTTTGCCACTCTCGAGACATGTTATACTCTTGCCTGCCAACAGAAATGTAGTGAACAGCTGATGGCAGGGAGGTATGGGAGGGGCCTCAGTGGGACCTGACACTTGGCTTCCAGAAGGCCTGCCCATTGCCAAGCTCTGAGTCAGGGAGGGGCTGTCCAAAACAAAGAGTGGCCTGCCCCCCCACCCCGCCCCTCATTGCCCTCAGTGGGCTTCGGTTTCCTTATCTGGGAGATGGAAGCATTGCACTAAAGTCAGAGCAGTTCCCTTTGCTGACTGCTGGAGAGGGCCTGTGCTAGGCGGCATTTCATGGCAACCTTCTCAGGTGGGCCTTATCCACTTTACGGCTGGGCGAAGTGACACCAGACAGAGCATTCCCCATGACCCAGTACAATTGTTGCTCTTTGGCAGCCAAGGTGATTACAAATACCAAGTAATTTCATTACATCATCCAGTTACAGTATATAAGTCTTAGTTTCCATTTCTCTGCCAAATAGATATGCCTTATCAAACCAGCAGGCTGCCCTTTGTTGTACTCTGAGCTGGGAGGGGCTGGGTCCCTGTTGGTCCTTGGCTGATATCCAGCTACTAGATGGAGCAGAGCCATAGTATATTCTGACTGTGCTCCCCTCTCTGGGCCTGGCCCCAGACTCACCTGTGCAGTTTCCTCTGGGAAACTACCAGCAGTACCAGCATGGCTCCCACACTCCCGTATACCATGTTCTTGCTGACACTCAGTTCACAGGTCTCTCCCCAGTACGAGTGTGTGCCTAAGGATGAATGTCTGGGGACATACACACAAGCTCAGGCCAGCCCACTGGCATCCCTCATACCCTAGTCTTCTAAAAGAAAAAAAAAATCAGTGTCAAAGTACAGGAAACCAGCTCTCCTTTTGAGAGCAGGCTATGGGCACCCTCCCTGACTTCCCCCTCCTGGGGAGACCCTAGGACTGCAGATCAGGAATTCAGAATCTGAGAGTATCAGGTGCCTTGTCTTGGACACATTATTCACCGATCTAATCTCTAACTAGCTGGTACCTTGAAGAGCCTGTTATCATGTCTTGTATTTTGTGCTTTAACTTATAGTCTCCTAAACTTACTGCCCAGCTATAGCTAGAGGTGATAATGGCACTGTGGCTGGGATGGCATAAGGAAATGAATGATAGATACAGACGTATAGATATAGATTTGGAAATAACTGGAACTTTCTCAGGAAGGGAGTTCTCAGTCCTAGGATGCTCTTGCCTAGAATCTGTGCTCCCTTCCCTCTGGGGGTGAGGGTGATGGGAGACCCAGGTATGGGAAAGAAGTATGTAGAGGACGGGGGAGTTAGTGTTTTGCAAGCTCTGCCTTACTCTTCCCCCTTGGATGACTGTGGGGGAGGGTGTGGCCCTACCACCAGAGAAGGTGGGCCCTGGGCTTAGAGGGGCCAGGCATTCACAGCCAGCAGGGGCTACTTTGCTGTAGCTGGCACTTGCCCTGGTGACAGTTCGGTTTTGACTTTGTCCACAAGTTGCACTTGATCACACAATCCAGCTTCCTATCTACCTTATCCAAAGCAAAATTGGGCATAGTCCTTTGCCGCATTCTGAGTACATTGGGGTGAGGAGTGGACAGCAAGTATCAGCCTAGTTAATGCGCCCACTGACTTCATGTTTGCATCCACGCTCTGCCCACCCACCATACCAACCACTCCATGGAGCTGCTTACCCTGCAGGTCAAAGCCTAGCTTTGCGATATTGGTGGTGACCTCCTCACTGAAACACAGAACTGAGGAGGTGGCCAAGGGTGGTGAAAAAGAACAAAACTGAAGTACTTCCTTCTGTCCCCTGGGGCTAGCCAGCCTGCGCTTTCTTCTATACCATGCCCTCCATGTTGAGCCAAGACTACTAGGGTCTTGGCCCAACCCTAGATGCAGCTGGGCCTGTGAGCAAGCTTGGATGAGGACATCGAGGCTGATGAAACCTCAGCCTGGGACTGGGAGGGGCTGCTGGGAGCACGGTAGAGTCTGAGGAAGGCACTAGGTCTGGCTTCTGGATCCCTCTAAGGAAGTGTCTCGAGTTCCAGAAAAAAGGAGAGATGGGAGAAGGGGGCAGGTGATGAGGCTGAGACCTCCCTCAGGGATCCCCTTCCATTCTTTCCCCACCAACAACATTTTTCCCCCACCAACAACATCAAGGGGAAAAGTTGGGCTTACCTTTACACTCTTCAGAATCACTGAGTAGCTTTTGGTCCCATTTATAATCTTAGCCTTTATGATCTTAGTGACATTTGCAAACAGTTCCTGAAACTCTGAAGTGTAGACTGTCCTCCAGGACACTCTAGTGGGCACTTCTGAAGTGTCCTTCATATTTCACCAAAACTGCCATTGCTAAAACTAGGAGTTGGTGGTTCATCAGTCACTCCGTGTCATCCACTCTCCTATCAAGGGAGACCCAAGAAGCAAGAGGGGTGGTTAAAGACAATTAGCTAAATGACTCAGAGGCAGGAGAGACTAAATGCTATTCCTTCCAGCAATTAACAACCTAGAGGGAAACCTCAGAGTAAAAGGATCTAAGATCCCAAAATATCAGTGATCACAATAAACACCAACAGGTAAAATTCATCTCTAAAACTGGAAGCTCTTGAATGACGATGTGGAGAAATTAAACCCTTGTGCACTGTTGGTGGGAATGTAAAACGGCACAGCCACAACCTAAAACAGTATGGAGGATCTTCAAAAAATCGAGAATAGTGCTACCATATTATCTAGCAAGTCTACTTCTGGATATATAGAAAAGAATTGAAAGCAGGGATTCAAAGAGATATTTGTACACCCGTATTTTTAACAGCATTATTTGCAATAGTTAAAACATGAAAGCAACACAAGTGTCCATCAATGGATGAATGGGTAAATAAAATGTGGTATATTCATAAAGATCTATAAGTATTATTCAGCTTTTAAAAGGAAGGTAGTTCTGATACATGCTGTATGGATAAACCTTGAGGACATTATACAAAGTAAAGTAAGCCAATCAGTCACAAGACAAATACTGTATAAGTATTTATGTGAGTACTAATATAAGGTACCTAAAGTAGACAAATTTATAGAAACAGAAAATAGAATACTAAGTGCTAGAGGTGGGATCGGGGGCAAAGGAAAATTAGTGCATAAGGGGTATAGAATTTCAATTTGGGATGGTGGAAAGTTCTGAAGATGGATGGGGCTGGTGACAGCACAACAAGATGAATGTACGTAGTGCCACTGAACTGTGTACTTAAATGGTTAATTCAATTATTAATGGCAAATTTTGTTATGCGTATTTTACCCCAATTAAAATATTTTAAATTAAAAAATTAAAAATAGAGGATCTTGGATTATGTTTTGGAAACCAAATAAATGAGCTTATGGAAATTAAGAAACATGAAGGCACTTTAGAAACATAGGATTCCAACCTAGAAGCTTCTTATTAAATGGCCAGTGATGCTGCTGAGGGGTGAGATCTTGAGACAAGGTCAGTCAGCAATCACAGCCATTGTGACAGAGAAGTCAGGAGCAGGACCCAGGAGGACTGGAACCAAAAATATCCTGAGCCAAAATGGAGATGGAGACAATGGTGATGATCCTCGGGAAGTGGGGGTGGGGGACCCTGAAACATGGAACACTATGGGCTCTTGATTGTGTGGATCTCCCTTCTTCCTGAAACTCTTTCTTCCCCTGGCTGCTGGGACATGACAACCTCCGGGCACCCTTCCTATTCCTTTGTCTACTTTTTTCCACTCTTTGGGGAGCTCTGTTTCTCCTACTTATCCCTTAGATGCCGGTGCTTCCCAGGTTTATTTCCTGGGAAATGGGAGTGGGACATCCCACTCCTATGCTGGGACCATCTCTGAGCCATCAGGTCTATTCCCAAGGCTTCCAGTAACATTCATTCAGGAGTGCCAATGCCAGTGTCTTCACTCAGACACTTTCTATCACATTTTTGACTGCCGGCTGCACTGTCATTCAACTACTCTACATGTCTGGGCCCTGGACACTTGAGACTTGACATGGTACACACTGAATTCATCATCATCTTTTTTATCCATCCTACTGCTCCTCACATTCCTCATCTCAGCAAATGGCACCCCACACTCCCAGTACTCCAGAAATCCGGTGTCATGTCATTTCTCCTCTCCTCCTGCCACCAAATCTTTACGATCTGCTGGTCCTGGCCCCCTAAAGACCTTTCATGCAGGATTACTTTTCTTCTATTTTTTTGTCATCTCTCTTGTCCATACCACCATGATTTCATGCCCTACTCACCTATTCTCAGCAGCCAGACTGAACTCTCTGCAGTGCAAATCAGATACTATCCCACGTGAGCCAAAATTGCTGATGCTTGAAGCCTAAATAACTTGGTAGAAGTCATCTTTTCAACTTCTCTCCCACCATGACCCTTTGTCCTCAAACAACCAACTGTTCTTTGTGCTCCTGGAATCTGCCCTCCTCTCTCTCACTTCTGGGCTCCACATCATGGATTCTCTCTGCTACAACATTCTCCTCTTCCTTTCTATTTGGCTCATTCCTCCTCATCCTTCAAAACTAGCTGTCATTCTTTCCAGGAATTTTTACCTCCACCTCACCAAGTTCACATCTGGTACCTTACCCATTGTACCCTGTGTGTCCCTTACCATAACTCTAACCAGTTTGTAGAGCCATTTTGCTACCTGTGTTCTGTCACTCTAAGCTCCATGAAGACTGGAACCACTGTCCCCAGTGCATAGAATAGAGTAGGCTTTCAATACACGTTTGTTGAATGGATGAATGATGAATGAATGAATGAGTAGTTTCAGAGCCCAGGTGTTGCCTCAGAGATGGGGGCCCCTCTGGCCCAGCCAGGTACTGATACTGTAACCATTCAAGATAGGAGGACGAAGGAAAGCAGGGAAGAGAGGGGGACTTTTCAAGGTCTATAAATCTGCCCCCCTCACATAACAGCAGTTTTCTAATGATCACATCTTTGAATTGGGGGAAGTCGTTGCCCTTGTAAGCTTTATTAATCTGAAAGAAATGAAGCAGCTGAGCTCATACAGGCCTGGAATATGCAGCGGCCCTTATTCCATATCTCAGGGGCAGCCCCCAGGGCCCTCTTTCCCTAGGGAGCTATGTATTAACCAGTGGAAAGAAGGATGGGAACCACAGAGATACACCCCCTGCCAGGATGTGGGTGGAATAGGGCCCAAGGAAGGAAGCTCACTGAAGATCCCCTCTCAGAACTTGGGTAACTGAAAGGACCCAGGAGCTGAAAAATCTTGAACAGTGAGTTAGGATGAACTTCTGAATCTCCTCTAACATCAGGCATCCACACTAGAAAATCTGGCCTTCCCGTGCTCTTACCAGACTCTTGAATAGTTGAGTGAAGTTCCAGTATGCCTGGGAGGATATGTTATTTACGTTCACTCTCACACTTAAAGTGACATTGATTTTTTCTAGAATATTGAGGAATGGGCATTGTTTATACATGAGACAGTCACCCTCCAGAAATGTCTTCCAAGATTGGTCAGTTTTCCACCTATTAGCCTCATGGTGGTGGAGAAAGTGGGTAGAAGAGAGGATGGAAATTCAAGAGGCAGGTAAGAGTCAATGAAACTTCTGCCCCTTATCTCTGAATATGGTGAGGAGCTAGTGGCCAGGATCATGATTCAGAAAGAGCTAAGTGGAGGGCTCCAGAAAGGGTTGAAATAGAAACAACCTGATAAGAGGGGCAGGTGAGCTAGTGGACAGGGCCATGAAGGGTGAGGCAGAAGGTCCATGTTCTACCTGTGTTCTGGCCTGGTCGAAAGTCACATTTTCTCCGTTACCTGCACAATGAGGCAGTGGTAGCAGATGATTCTTCCAGTGCTGTCATCCAATTTTAAGTGATTAAGGAGTGTGGGAACAATCTACAGATGTCAGAAAAGGTCATTACCTAGGAAAAAGAAATCCACAAGGTAGAGACATCAGTAACCAAAGAAGCCTTGGGGACAGGCACACTCTTTTCCATTCCAGGTAGTCCCATTCAAGCACTGCTCTGTGGAGGGGTAAAATGCACAGCAATCACCATAGAAGCATAGGGACAAAAACACTGGCTCCTATTCTAGGGCCTATCATTCAGGCATTTTACAAAAAGAGGAAGATGGGGTCAGATGATCATGAAGGAACCAATACCCCTCTATTACCACCTCAATCCCCAGGAGATAGTGGGGAAAGGAGAAGGGACAACAGGAAGTAGGAAATAAGAGATAAAAGAGGATTGCCAAAGGAAACAAGAGCCCTACCAATAAAAAGAGAAAAAACATCCATCTGTGGAATGATGTTCATTGCCAACAAGAAGGTGCTGGTAAGGGTAGACAAGATCGCAGAGGTCAAGGCTGATTAACTGATGATGGAAGATGGACAGGAGAGGCCCACAACATGAAATACAAGGAAATTTACTTGGTGTCAGAGCTGGAGGTGGGTCATCATTATAATTGGGAGGGTGTTAGTGAAGAGGGGATGGAAAGTTAAAGTGGTATTGAACTCAAGAAATGGAGTATGGTTGAACCAAGTGAAATGGAAGACACAAAAGGAGAAAAACCAGAAGTTGTAATGGCTGAAGAAGTCAGAGACTGGCCTGGAGGAGAAGCCAGGGATAGTTGAGGCTGAAGGAGTACCGATACTGTGGTTCTGCGATTGTCAGATGACGCTGAGCCGCTTTGAAAAATTGTAGATCCTCCACTGAGGGTGATGGCTGTCAGCCCAGTGGTGTCTCTAGTTGTAGAGGAGAAATTAAAAGCTGATGGACTAATGTTATCTGTGGCAGAGGGGATGGAAGTAGAAATCATTGATTTGACATAATCACTGCTAGTAACAAGGAGAGTAAAATCCTTACCCAAGGTGGTGAACATTTGTCCAGAGGTGACTGGACAAGTAGAAGAATGGATGGGGTTTGATGACAGTAATGGACTTAGATCTGCTGTGGTATCAGGGACATCAGATGAATCAGTTGTGTTGAAGGAATGAATATTAGTGGTGAAGCCACTGGATTCCTCGGAAGGCAACAAGGCAGAACCTGATGAGAATGCAGGACCACCACTAGGAGTGGTAGAGAAAGTGTGAACAGAAACTGTAGAACTGGACGAATTAGAAATGGTGGCATGGAGAGTTAGCTTGTCCATGAAAACTGTGGTTTGTCTAGAGACAAAAGTGGTAGAGGGACAATTCACCAGAGCTTGATGTGAAAACAGGACTTTCCATTGATGGTGGTAGAGGAGGAGACAGCTGAACCACTGAGGTGAAGCAAATCAGATATGGCTGTGTAGACAGTAGATGCTTCAAGAAAGGCTGTGGATGCTTGCCCAGTGACCACACTGGTGGAAATGAAATCGCTAGGACCAGGTGGGGAAAAATGACTTATGTTATGAGTAGTATGGAAGATATCATATGGAACTATTGGATTTGATGAATCTGAGAAGATAGTGGACACAGCGGATTCTACAGTAAAGGATGTGGGTGTTTCTTGATACCCACCTGTAGTGGAAGATTCTTCAGATCTTGTAAAGGAGGTTTCAGAGAAAACATGATTTGGCCAAATCAGAAACAGTGGTATAGCTGGTTGGCTCCTCTGTGAGAGTCATGTCTGTTTCTTCTGAGACTGCAGTGGTGGTTGAGATGTTGAAGCAGGATTTGCATTGTCTGTGTTATAGGAAGAATAGTTAGAAAATGCTGGTGTAGACATGTCTGAGCTTGTTGTGTATACAGTGAGTCCTTGAGGATAAGATATTATTAGTCCACCAGAATGGTAAAGAGTTCACCTGGACTTGACATGGAACCAGAAATTCTATCCTCTTTGGTAACAGCTTTCCAAGGTAGAGGTATGTTTTGATGAATCCGGGATACTTAAGAAGACAGTAGATAGGTCCATGAGAATTTTGGTTTTCCATGCCGAGACAGCATGAATAGTAAATATGTGACCAGGACTTGAAGAGGATGAAGCACTTCCATCATTTGTAGTAGACAAAATCCCAGAGGAAAAGGTCGATTTGGAAAAATGAAGGCAGAGGGTTATCCAGTGTGAGTTGTAGCACTGTGTTTAGTGCTCAAGGAATTGGTAAAAAATATGTCAAGACTTGAAGGAGTAGAAGAACTTGTATTGTAGAAGAGACTGCGTGTTTAGATGACTGAGATGGTTGTAGAGACCATGAATTCCACAGTGGTAGATATGGCTAATTGTCCTTAATCACCAGAAGAGGTAAAGGAGTCACTGGAACTTCATGTAGGTACATTCTCAGTAAGAGCGATTGAAGATGACTGTGGGTTGAGAAAAATCAGAGATGATGCTGTGGACAGTGAATTTGCCATTGAGTTTAGTGGCATTCTCTCCTATCCTTGCTGGGAGAAAGCTGGTCAGACCATGATACTGAAACAGGGCTTTACTACTCAGGGGTAGAGGAAGTGTCAGAGGAACCCGTAGATTTGGACAGTTTACCAGTTTGTGTAGAGGGCAAGGTGTCACTAGATAATTTGGAAGATGATGGTGATTGATGATTTGCTAGTAGTATGGCAATGAATTTTGACAAATCTGTATGGTGGTGTGTATGTATACATACATATATATACATTATATATGTATATACAATATATATGCATATATATGTATGTATATAATATATATACATACATATATGCATACATATATACACACACATATATATGCATATATGTATATATGTATGTATATATAATATATATACACAGACACACTTCTGCCTAATATTGCCTGCATATTCCTCCCTAAGCACTCTGGGACATGTCCATTTACTTGGGCACTCTAGTATAAATTCGAGCAAATAGTTGTACTCACACTAATGCCCCATGTACATTCCTTTTGCACCTCACATCTGTGATTTGCAGACCACACACTCACCTTCCATCACCTGGATGATACTTAGTCTGATAAGTGTCTCTTCCCCATCCTCCTTTACCTCTGAGACTCCCCTCTATCCTAGCAGTTCCCATCAAGCCAGGAGGAGTAGGAAAGCTAAGGCATATTGCCACGCATAATTGACTCTCTGTCCTTTGTCTCCAGACACACTTATGCAAGGGCTAGCCACTGTCTCTGGAATACTCCCACCTATATCTGGCCATCTTGTGGCCCTCACAACTTACCCAGGTGAGCTCCTCCTCCACCCTGGGTCCCACGGCCCACTCAATAGGTTACAGTTGCCTAATAGTGAGAGTGTTGGCCTACACCCTGGGACTAAAGGGCTTCTTCTGTCTTCTCTGTACCATTTAGAACACATGACTGCACATGTAGGACTCTCTTTTCCTATGCAAGATGGGACTATAATCCCTGGCTTCTCTTCATCCTGACAATGAAATAAATAAGATCCAGTAAGGAAAGAATCTTTGTGACAATACAGCCATAAACCTACGGATTATTAGAAATTCCACAGGATGATATACAGGGGACTTTCTTGAGAAGGCAGGGCATGTGGCCTCTTGCCCCTCCTGTCAGACCCCACTCCTCCCCAAAGTTGTCCTGGAGTTGCTTCTTTCTCACCTCTCAAGAGGATGAACCTTGGCCCCTGGCAGAAGGAACCATGGAGGCCATCAGGACAGTGGCATCTTTATTGTCCCAGATGCCCCCATTTTCACAGGGTCCTGAAAGAGACAGTCACAGGGCAAGACCAGGAGCTTGACCAGGTCTGAAGGCCAGGGTAGGTAGAGAGTGAAAAATTAGTCAAGCCATGTCATCCACATCAACGATTCTAGATCTTTGGCTTTGCAGACCAGTCAAAACATTAAGGGAAGAACACCATAAAATGGTTGATTAATGCAGTTCAGGTGGAAGGTGTGATAATACCTAAGATTTTTGGAATTCTAAATTAATGGGGAAAAAACTGAAAAGATTGTCTGGTTGTAAGCCAGATTGGTTGCCCAATCTTTTTGCCTCCAAGTTAGGTTTGCTAATTCAGCATGGTGGAAATAGAGAGACTGAGTTGGGGAGGCTGCCAAGGATGAAGGTGAAAGCACCCTTGCGTCATGGATATAAAGATGATCAGAGAAAAAGAGCACTTGGGGGCTCTAGTCAACTCAAAGCAGAGGGTGGCAGGGCTTGGAGTAAACCCAGGCCAGGCAGGAGAACCTCAGAGCTGCCTTCTCCTCCTGCTTGTCCATCCCTTGAGCCACAAGGCCACTTTGCCCTCCTAGCCTCAGAAGGTGCTTCCTCCACTTGCCTCTTGGAAGCTCCCTCTGTATCTCACCCAGATACAACCACAGTCCTCAATTTCCCTGCCTCTGTACACTCACAGGAAAACCACTTCTCAGCTCTGCAGCCTACCTGTCCAGGCTTTTGCCAATAACAATTACTTGTGACCACCAGGACCATGCCAGCAATAGAAATCAAAGACAAATGAGCTCCCGCACCTCACTAAGCTCCTAGCCCCCAATGCTATGTGGAGATAGTTGAAGCCCACATGAAGAGAGAGAGTGGGAGCCAATGGGGCTGGGGGTAGGGAAGGAATCGCCCCTCTGCCTTTCTTGTCGATGAAAGTTTCAAAAAGAAAGTGATGTCTGAGCTTTCATTTTCCATTATTTAAAAAGAGGTTGTGAATTTAGGCATTATAGATTTTATTGGACTCTTTAAGTTATAAAAGTAACAAGTAAAACAATGAAAAGGCATATAAAGGCAGTTTATGATCATGCCCCTAACTGAATCACAAAGAATAAATAGGGGCGTGGAGAGGTGGCACTAATTGGCCACCTATCAGATTCTCATACTTGCCTCAATGTACTCAATGACTGTAACTCAACGGCTGTGAATGTCATTGCCTATGGAGTACCTTCACCCCTCTCTGACAACAGAGCCTCCATGAGAGGAGAGAACATTCCTGCCCTGTTCAGCTTGATCCAGAGCAAGTGCTCAATGAGCACTTCCGAAGTGAATGAGGGAACAAATACTGGAAATTCTGCCAGACGCTTTCTCTTAGTTATCTAATATAATCATGTGAGGATGCCATTAATATTTTTGTTTTACACATGAGCCAAGGTTCTGAGGGTTACATACTTTCCCAGTTCAGCCAGCTCATAAGTTAAAATTCAAGCACAATCTAAAGGTGGCTTTTACTTTTACCACAAGAAAAGGGTTTGGAGAAGAGAGAAGAGGAAACATTTTTTCAAGCTGAAGGAGCAGCACATGTAGAGGCCCAGTGTGTGTGCTTGGGTGCAGCTGAACACTGAGAGATGAGCAGGGACAGATGAAAAGTTGGCAAGGTGGATGTCAAGCCAGCTATGGACTTGGCTGAGGGGCAGTTAGGAATGTCCAGCAAAATACCATGATCACAACTATGTCTTAGAAGCTGAGCTTGGACTGAAGGGGCAACGAGGGCAGAGATAGGGAGATCAGCGAGGGCATGGCAGCAACATAGTGGGCCAGCCCGGGCCCCAGTGAAGGCCAGGACACTCATTGGGATGGACTCTGGAGATCCTGCTCTCTTTTGTCTTTATTCCTGGATTAATACCACTTACTCCATTTTGTTGCCACTTAGTATGTCCTTAACCACCCACATCTCTAGGACAGTTGCTTCTCAGGCCACACCTACAAGGAGTGAGGGCCCAGTTCCTTATCCATTTCATCCCACTGCCCTTTCTCCTCTGAAATCTCTTGTCTCCTTGAAGTCCCAAGACACTACCGCCTCCCACTCATCCTTCTCCTCACTTGTGCTATTCTTCCCTGCTCACTGTCTAAGTGGAAGCCCCAAGCTAAAGGCTCTGTTCACCAGCCCCCGCCCCCCTCCCCGCCGCCCTGCGCCCCACTCTCCAGACAGGCAATCACTTCTGTGCTCAAGACTTTCACTCAATCCTGGGAGAGACAAGGAAATGCTGCCCTGAACAATGGCCTGGGTGAAGAGCTTCGGACCCCTCCTAGTCCAAGATTCTTATGGCAATGGCATCCCCAAAGGATATGGCAGAGCAAGAAAGGCTGACCTTCTCAAAGTCAACCTCCAGAGTCAGGGATGCTCCCCTGGGAAGCTGAGCAAAGAAAGGCACAGACATTCCCCAAAGAGAGAAACTCAAATGGCCAACACCCTATGAGAAGAAAATAGTAAATCAACTTCACCAGTAAGCAAAGAAATTCAAAACAAAGCAAGATACTATTTACTTTTATCTATGAAATTGCACCTCCTCAGTGATGTTAGATTATAATAATAGCTATTGTTTATTGGGGCAGTCTCATGTGATGCCATTGGACATTAACTTGGTATCATATTTCTAGAGGATGATTTGAAAATATGCATCAGGAACCATAGAGTCACACCATCTTAATTATTCCATTTCTAGTTACTGTTCCTAAAATAATCTGATGGAGATTAAAAATTTTTTAAAGAGAATGTTTATTACACCATTATTTGTTAGAGTAAAAAAAGTAAGGTGTCCAAGAATCAAAGAATGGGAGACCAGTTAGATGACTATGACATTTCATAGAATGAAATACTGATCAGCCATTAAAATATAAAGTGCCCATAGAATAAATCTAATGCATAAAACAGAAATCAATAAGAGTACTTTCTCCTAAGTTTTTGGGAAAGTTAAATGAGATCATGGTCATCATTTAGAACAGTGTCTTGCATATAGCAGACCTTCAATAAACATTAGTAATTTCGATGATTCATGTAGTAACCAGACGACAGAGTCAGTATGGCTTCCCAATTTGCTGTGCTCCAGGGAATTTTTTAATCAATGTTCTGATTCTCTCTATAGCAACGTATGGTTTTGTCAGTTCTGAATTTTTCTAAGGCCTTGAGTAACTATTAATAGTTCCTCCCTGATATCAAACTCTAATACCACCTCTCCCTGTAGCTGCCGGGATCAGCCTAGGCAGGAGTAGCCCTGAGATCCATCTCTACACTCCATCATCGTGGACCCCTCTTGGAGCCTCACCAGATTTGGATTGTAGTTATTTCTGCATTATTACCATGTTCCCATAAAACAAAACAAAACAAAACAAAACAAAACCACTTGATTATAAACTGGTTTATTCATCCTGCCTCATCCAGAGCACCAAGCACCTGGCCAGGCTGAGCCAGGCCTCTTGTATTTACTGAATGAGTAAGTTTATTACTCTCTGTATAAAACAGCACTTCCTTTTAACTGCTCTAAATTTACAAAACACAGTTACCCTTTTGTTAACTGTGAACAAATCTGTTCTCACTCTCACCACACTCTTCCTGATTTTGTACTTGTTTATCAGTTCTACCTCCGCCTTCACCTTTCTAGGCTACAGAGCTCTGACCCCTTCCAGCTCCTGTCCCAGCCCCTACTGCCATCCTTAGAAACCCTGCTCTGCCACCCTTATTTTGAGCACTTTGGAACTTCATATGCACAAAACAGGATATGGGCTCCAACTCTCAATTGATCCCAGCATTGTCTGGACTTGCAGCCCCTGCAGCTTATAGAGAATGAATTGTATTCCTGTGCTCCCTCCTGAGCCCCAGGCCTCCAGATCAGTTCTGCCAGAAACTGCACGGTCACCCCAACAGGCCCACCTGGGGTGGTCATAGTCAACCACCAAAAAGAGGCTCTGCCACCCTGAGTTACACAGGATTTAGGACCATCTATCTCGGTGGCCCCATAGCCCATCGTCGAATGGAATCATCTTCTCCACTTCCAGGGGAGTTGGATCCCTGGCTGGACCCTGATGGCTTCATGTCAAGATGGCTGTCAGTGCCTCTCTTCAGACTTGCCCTGGCAGGGATGACCCACCCATGGAGGTCCTCTGGTGACTTTAATGTTCCTGTCACCCAAAGATCCCCCCTCACCACTGTATTTTTCCCACTGAACCTCACACCTACCTGATACACATCCCCTTACCTTCTAGGCACTCATATGCCTCAGTTCCCCTGCACAACCACATACGTGTTCTTTCTACCAGGGCCTCCGACCACCCACCCCTTCCTGGGTGAGGCTCTATTTACACCTGAGGCTGTCTGGTCCTACGTTCTACCCCTGGCCACTGCCAGTCCCTCTGGTCCTGAGCAAAGATCCCAGGGGCTTTTCCCAAGCCCCCACCCAAAGGACCTCACACTGTCATCTCCAACCACCCTCAGCTCTAGTCCAGCAGGCCTGCTGCACATTATAGTGGGAACAGGAGGACCCAAGCCCTAAGCACAGTAGGCCCTGGTGTGAGTGTGTTTGCCCCCAGGTTTGGGGAGGCCCAGCATACCCATCAGTGCAAATAGCAGCTGACTGTTGCGGAGACGGTTAGGAAAAAGGGTCGGAGTCTGGAAACGCATTAACTAACATGGATAAGGGAGAGGGGATGAATGGCAATGCTAGCATCCCCAGCCCTGTCTCCAGGGCTTTTTATTCTCTCTCTCACAAAGCTGGCTTTGTTATTATTTTTTACTATCAGGTTAGTAATTACAGATTACAGCCAACTCCCAAATTCAGCCTCAAGGCCACCACCCTGTTATCAGCTACTCCCTCTCTTTTTCTTATCCTTGTGCCTAGAGCAAGGAGTCCCAGGATAGGTAAGGCAGGTATGCTCTCCCTGTAGTGTGACCTTGTTGCTCCAAGCACCAGGCATCCTGCCAGGACTGCAGGCATCTCTCACAACAGCTGACCCAGGCTGGGCTACTCTCCACCTGATCAAGAGGCTGATCAAGAGGCTGATCAAGAGACTCCCCCCCCAGCCCACTCCCTCAGAAAATGGTCCCCCCAATCTCTATGTTCCCTATGAGGACAGTAAAGACCTCTAAGGGCTGCCCACAGACTCCTTCCTTCCTGGCTGGAAGGAACTAGCATTCCCAGGCTCCTCTACCACATCTCCTCCGGATATCTCTGTTCTCCAACCAAGTGGAGGCACCAGGAAGTGAGAATGAGAAAGACACAGAGCAGCTTCTTTTACAATAAATGTTATATTGTGTTCACATGGGAGAACTGGACACTAACAGACTTCCTATCCCCAAAAGAGACCTTCCTGCCCAGGAGGTTGGGAGCTTCTGGCCTCAGAGGTTACTTCTGGGAAAGGGGTGAGAGTGGGAAGAGGGTGGGTAGGAGAGGCAGGGAAGGGGATGGAAGGGGGTGAGGCAGTAGGGAAGGGAAAGAGAATAAGAGGAATGAGGAGGAAGAGGTTGAGGAGCTTCTCTACCTCAGGGCCCTATTTCCTCTCATCCTGGAGGACCTGGGGAAACCCACATCCCGCACCCCTGCACCCACAGCAATCCAGGGCCTTTGGGAATGAGAGGAAGGGATGAAGCTTCAGAATGGAGGACCAGGGCCTGGGGAACACAGTGGGAATCCTAAGATGCAGAGGACATCTGTACTTAGCTAGAGACAAGGATGTAGGGGAGGAAAGAGGATTTAAGACTGGGGCATTGAAGTGGGGAGTAAGGATTTAGGGCTGAGGATGCAAGGTTGGGGAAGAAAAGAGTACAAATACTGGGGGCGGGGTCAGGGCTGGGGACTGGGATGCGAGGGAGGCATAATTTTAAAAGTGTGTTCAGAGGGGAAGAAGATTTAAGGAATGGGATCAAGGAGTACAGCAGGGAGTTACATAAGGAGAGGGTAAGAAGCTGGGATGGGCTGTGGACTGGCTCTAGGTGTAGGATGAGGAATAGGCAGTAGGGATGCACACAGAAAAGTTGAGACTAAGGCCTGAGACCAATGAAGGGTGTGGGGACAGGGGATCTGAGAGAGGCCATCAAAGCAGGAGGGCTGACACAGGAAGGCACGCTGGGATAGGGAACTGACTGAGCACTTCTAGTTTTCACAATAACTGTACAAGGTATCAGAATGAGTATGCTATGCTCATTTTACAAGTTCAGAGAAGTTACTGACTTGCCCAAAGTCCCACATTTGAAGAACCTGGGACTGAACTGGATCTCCAGGGGGGTTTCACCCAAGTTGGGAGAATGACCCGGACTGTCTCTCAAAATGGACACAGTGTAGATGGTTCCTTCCCGATGTCCAGAGCAGGGTAGAGGGGCTAGTGCAGGGCTCACAGCGAGGACATGGCCATCTCAGGTCTCTGGATGTGTACCTGCCACAGAGTGTTTGAGAAAGGGAATGAGAAGAGGGAGCCACCCTGCTCAGGCTGACAGGGAGGTCACTGTCCTCTGGTCCTAGCTCAGCCTGCTGTGAGGAAGTGGGGGAGAGGTAGTGATATGTGGAACTGGATCTGGGAGAGCTCCTTACCATCCATCCCCTTTTGCCCCCTCACCCTTATACTGGTGTCCACATTCTCCAAGGCTACATGGAAGTTTTCCTCCTTGACTAGAGAATGAGAAAAGAGAAAGAGAAAAAAACAGGGGGAGGGAAGGAAACACAAGTTAGGCAAGGTTCAGGGTGCTCCTGTGCCCCTGTGCCTGCCCTGTGGGAACAGCCTGTACAGGACATTGGCCTTCCTCAAGAGGAGCGTGGGCAAGCGGCGTCTAAGCTCCCCTGCCGGACATATATACCTGTCCTAGGCAAGGGAGGTCATTGAGTCCTATCCAGGCCACAGTGGTGCCAGGGAAGCCCTTGCCCCTCTTCCCTGTAAGGCAAGACTTACCTGTTCTGTCGTCCTCAAAGCCCGAGTTTGTAAAAGTCCCCACGGTGTTCTCATCCCACATCTCCAACCATTTCTTGTCATCGTCCCAGGACCTGGTTCGTGGCACCATGTGGTCAGGACAGGGCCTTGCAGTCTGAGACCCCTTTGCCGCCCTCATCCCAACCTGAGAACACTCACCCGCCTCTGCCTTGGCCGTTCTTCCCACGTGAACGTGAGCGCATGACGAAGACGCCGAGTGCCACCAGCAGCAGCAGTGCAGCGGCCCCTACTAGGCCCCCACCAATGCCTTCCAGGCGATGGCCACCTCACAGCGAGGTCCGGAGAACCAGTGTGTGTCCGTGGAAAAGCAGCTGGAGGAGGAGGGCATAAGTCACGCACTCTCACTAACAACCCCCCCCCAACCCGGGGAGGTCCACTTGTGCACCTGGGCCTCACACAGTGCAAGCAGATGGGCAGGGCTCCATCCTAGGGCTAGTGGGCGGGGCGTCGATGGGCGAAGCCTGGGTGAGGGGCGGGGCAGAGGACCCCTGTATGAGTAGGGCCTTACCGGCAAGAGGGACCGCTCCTCTCCAGAAAGCACTGGCCCTGGTTACAGTCAATGGCGCCATCCACGCCTGATGTGCAATTGGTGACACAACGGAGCTTGTTCTGCTCCACCAAGGGGAAATAGAAATCCTCATAACTCTGAGGAGCAGCGCGACGACAGATGGCTGGGGAGAGGGTAAGGGGTTGCAAAGAGAACAACTTCATCCACTCTACTCAGGGGCCTGGTTATAATGACTCTGAAAATGGATGCTGAGGGTGGAGCGTCATGTGGTAGATACTGGAATTAGATGAGGGGAGAACAAATCCCCAGGACCCTCACCCTCTCTCCTCACCTTCCCTGCTGTCCCCAGGAAGGGCAGCCCTGCTGGGCAACATCCCTTGCCTCCCCAAAATATCTCCCCCTCCTCCCCAGGGAATTTCAACAGGCAGAGATGTCCCCGGTGAGAGGAGCCATGGCCTCCTTGGACCACTTAGCTCTTTGCCCTCCCCTCACCTTCCAGAGTCAGATCACTCTTGGTGTTGTTCACCTTGATGGAGTCAGGCTTAAAACACAGGGCTGGAGCGACACAAGTACAGATGGAATTGGGTTAGGGGGTGTCAAGGGATCAGGGCCAGGGAAGCAGAACAAGCACAAGGAGGGGAAGCTAGGGCTCTGTTAGTATGGGGGAGGCATGGATGAGTTTAAGGGATTGGCTCTTTTGGCCTCACTCATCTCTCCCTAATAATCAGGGGTCCTCAGTCATCCTGGAAACCTTGAGAACTGTCATAGGGGTCTCTTCCCCAGTATCCAGGTTCTGGCAAGCCCCTCCTTAGCCCCAACCTTGACTCAGTTGTCTGTGGACCTGTGTTGCTCCTTCTAACCTCCACAAGACTGGTACTTGAATGCAGGAGGCCCCTATCTGAGCTAGAGAAGGTTGGGATGGTAGCTGTGAACTCCAGCCTGAGGCCCCCAACTTCTATTCACCCTGGTTATTCTGGCAATTATCCTGGTCCTGGCTGGCATTCTGGAGCTCGTTCTTCAGGGTCATCTTCACATTTTCATACGTGCTCTCCATCTGGACACTGAAGGGCAACTCCAGCAGAACCAGATAGTCCACCACAATACTGCCATTCCTGAGGAGTTTGAGGGGGTGAGGGTTCTTAAAAGGTACCCAGGCCTAGGACACATAGATTCTTAGTAGGGCATCTCCAGAACCAACCACAGGTGAGTGAGTGTTTGGGGAAGAGGGGCAGAGGCAATGATTGGGATTCCAGACACATTATGATCAGAAGGGGCTGCCGGCATCCCTGAGGTCATTAGCCTGAGAAGCTGGGGCAAAGAATGATTACTGTTCTTTTGCATTGCCTCAAGCCATTACCAAACCAGGCTCTCTGCCTCGCTCATGATGACCCACCAAAGAGACCAGGTACCAGCCAGAGAGAAGCCAGCTGCAGTCCAGACACCAGGCTTCCCACCACCCCACAGGCACCATCTTGCTACATGTCCCATATAATCCCTCTCCTTCCAATGTACTTAAAATCGAGTTGCATCCCTCTTACAGAGAAATGACCCCAGAAATTGATTGCATGGAGTGCTTCCCTTGTATACTCCCTCCACCCCTTTATGAAATCTGATAATTCCAAAAGCAAGAACTTCTCCAGTCTTTCTTTGCACCCCTCCCCCCACCTAACATTACCTCCACGGCCCCCAAAATGTCTCCTACCTCAAGGACAGGATCTCCACATTCTTGAACCCCTGCACATTTTGGTAAATCTTCTGCATCTGAAATGCCAAGGATCCCTGGGCTTATGTTTGAACCTCCAGACCTGAAGGCACCCAGGAGCCCAAGCTCAGTTCCAGGGGAGGATCCTTGAGTCCCATCCCTTTCCTCCTCACCTGATTTTGGAAGGTTTTGCTGAAATTCATGTAGGCCTCTGAAGTGTTGTCATTGAGCTCTGAGGTGAAATCTTGTTGGACAGACACCTCCATGCCCACTTCAGCATCCACTGTGTCTGCATACAACATGTCCTGTTCTGGTCACTCTACCATCCACTCCTGACGTCACCACCACCATCCCAACCCAGAGGCTCCTCCCATGGCTCCTCTCCATGTCCCCTGAGGACTGACTAAATAGGAAGGAGAGGGGCAGGAATTCCAGGATGAGTTGTCCCGAGATGAGGGAGAGAATGGAGTCTGGGTGGACAGAGCCAGGCTTATGGTCTCTCCCTTGTCTGCCCCAGTGGGAGGCAGAATATTGGTCCCTAAATATGCGTATGATCTTAATCCCAGAATCTGTGAATATGTTACTACATGACAAGGAGGAACCAAAGTTACAGAGGTAATTAAGACTGCTAGTCACTGACTTTACTGTAGGGAAATTAACACGTATTATCCAGTTGACCCAATGTAATCATAAGGTCCTTAACCGTAGACAAGAGAAGTAGAAAAGTCAGAATCAGTCAGAGGAAGATGTGAGTACAGAAAAGAGGCACAGAGATGCAGTGTGGCTAGCTTTGAATGTAGAGAGAGGGGCCTCAAGACAAAGAACATGGAAAGCATCAGAAGCTGGAAAAGGCAAAGAAATGGATTCTCCGAAAAGGAACACAGCCCCGCTGACACCTTGATTTTAACCCAACAAGACCCACATTGGACTTCTCATACAGAACTTTAAGATAAGAAATTTGTGTTGTTTCGGTTGCTAAATTTGTGGTAGTTTGTTACCGCAGCAATTAGAAAAAAATAGAGCTACAAGCTACCCAGACTGGAATGAAGCCCGAGAAGGAATGTGGTCCTAGCCACCTCCTGGAGGTGAGTGTGGAGAGGAGGCATAAGATGGGATAGGGGAAGGCACAGGAGAGAAGGTAAGGAGAGAAGAATTGGATAAAACTGCCTGGGGATCTCCAGGCCAAACAGAGGGCAGAGCCCTGGGAACTCACCCAGTTCCACCTGTTCCACAGCAAACTCACAGCGGGGGCCATAGAACGTTTTGGGACAGCGACACTTGATGCCATCCCATTGACCCCCATTTTGGCACCTGGTCTTCCAGAGCTCACAATGATCCCCAGAGTACCCCGAGGGGCAAAGGCAGCGATCCTGTATCCAGGTGCCACCATTGACACAGGTGCCTGGGAAGCGCAGGAAGAAATAAAAGTTCAGAATAGGGTCTGACATTGGTGACATGAGAATTTAACAGGAGAGGGAGGAGGTCCAACCTGGAGTGGTAGTCAACCTAGACTGTGTGATCATCTGAGTAGTGGTCGAAGTTGTCCTGGATGACAAAAAATTCCGTGGGAGTCTGAGTGGTGGTCACCGTTTTCGCTGGAGCTCTGGAGGTGACTGGAGTGGCGCTTGTCGATTTGCTTGAAGTCATCGTGGCAGTTGGAAGGCTGCTGCTTGGTTTCATGGTCAGTGGGAGGCTAGTGAAGCTGGGCACATGTGGGGTGGTTACAGAGTAGGTGCTTATCGAGGTCCCGCTGCTGGGTCCCTTGTGTGCTCGTCAAAATGTGTTCATGGGGAAAGTCTCAGTGCTGAGAGAACTAGGAACATGAGATATGATGTTGGTGGGGTCAGTTTCTAGAACAAAGTGGAAGTGTCTGTTTGTGTGGGAAATACAGTCGTCATACTGGTGTAAATAGAAGGGGTGGTGGCCATCTCAGTAGTAGAGGTAAAGACTGATAATGGGATGGTAGGTGTAGAAGTAACTTTACTATTTGGATCGATTTCTATACATGGAGTGGTGGAGAAGTAGGAACTATAGTAATGGATATAGATTCTGGACATGGGGTAATGGAGGAAATAGCAAGAGTAGGGGTTGTTTTAGTAGAAAAGGAAGTTAGAGAAGACAAACGTGGAGAAGTTCTTGAAGTTTCAGATGAAAACGAGTAGGAGAAAACAGTGACAGAGTGGCTGGATTCTTGTACTAAAGGAATATAGGGAGGTAGGAAAAAGGTTAGTGGTATTAGTGAACATTGAATTCTCACTCATGGAAGACAAAAAAGGAGACGTTGTTATACTGGATATTGAAGAAAAGATAACAGTACTAAAGGAAGAGATTTTGCATTTGTAGACGTACGCAGTATGGAAGGAAACGGTGTAGGAGAAATATTTGAAGTACTATAAAATGTTGTCAGATGAGAGCTATTGACATCATTTTGGTACCATCGTGTCAGTCAAATACCCAGTGGCACCGCGTACGTGGGAGTAGGTGTTTGCCGGGTGGTGGTAGGGTGTCTGTACTAACAGAAGTTGGGATTCTGGTTGTTGATGTCCGCACGGTGCCCGCAGTAGAGGGAGATGGCCTCAGTGCAGAAAAGGGAGTAATGGTGGTGGAGTCGCTGTTTGAAGGGGTGACGGCCAGCGTACGTTGTGTTGTCACCGGGGAGGGGGTTGTTGTCACGTCAGTGGTAGGGTCACGATCCTGACTGTGGTGTGGCGCGCAGAGGAAGCTGCTGTGATCGAGGTGGCAGATGTCGAAGGGTCAGCGTGAGTGCCAATTTCTGTCGTGGTCGTGGTGACATGACTAGTGGGCGAGGCAGGGCTGGACTTTGATGTAGTAGCAGGGAGTGAGGTGATCAGGGTGGTCGCGGGCATTGTGGTTGTGGTCCTAGTGTCACCCGGCTGTGTGATCGAGAAGGTGGCGAGGTCAGAGGCACACTGGTGGTGGACGTCAAGGTACGGGAGGTCACTGGGATAGACGTGATAGAAGTGGGGGTACTGCCAGCGTTTGTGGGAGTTATCGAAGTTGTCAATGGGGGAGTAGACGTTAGCGCTGTTGCGAGAGCCTGGGGAGGAAGCACTGTTGGGACCGGGGGTGGTTTTCCAGGTGGATGTGGCACGAGAAGGTGTGTCTGTGGTCTTGCCTGGCTGTGTAGTGGCTGCAGTGGAGTACGCTGTGCCCGTGCTTGTGGTGTTGTGTGCGAACGCGTTATAGTGGATGCCACGGTGGATTCGGTGCTTGTGTGGAGTGGAGCAGTGCTCAGTGCAGCGAGGTGGGACTCAGTGTCGGAGTGGTCATGGTGCTGCTGCCGGCTGTGGACCCTGCGGCTGTCAGTACACTGCTTTTGGGAGCGTGGAGTTGGACTGCTCTGGGTGACTGTGAGTGTGGTTGCCAGAGTAGGCGTGGTGCCTGAGGTTGTAGTCTCGCTGAGTGTTGTCTTCGTATTGGTGGTGGTGGGCAACGACGTGAAGACATGTGAGGGGGTTCCCGACACACTGGAAGGGGTGAGTGTTGAGGTGAGGTCATTCGTGTCAGTCGAATACCCAGTGGCACCCGCGTACGTGGGAGTAGGTGTTTGCCGGGTGGTGGTAGGGTGTCTGTACTAACAGAAGTTGGGATTCTGGTTGTTGATGTCCGCACGGTGCCCGCAGTAGAGGGAGATGGCCTCAGTGCAGAAAAGGGAGTAATGGTGGTGGAGTCGCTGTTTGAAGGGGTGACGGCCAGCGTACGTTGTGTTGTCACTGGGGAGGGGGTTGTTGTCACGTCAGTGGTAGGGGTCACGATCCTGACTGTGGTGTGGCGCGCAGAGGAAGCTGCTGTGATCGAGGTGGCAGATGTCGAAGGGTCAGCGTGAGTGCCAATTTCTGTCGTGGTCGTGGTGACATGACTAGTGGGAGAGGCAGGGCTGGACTTTGATGTAGTAGCAGGGAGTGAGGTGATCAGGGTGGTCGCGGGCGTTGTGGTTGTGGTCCTAGTGTCACCCGGCTGTGTGATCGAGAAAGGTGGCGAGGTCAGAGGCACACTGGTGGTGGACGTCAAGGTACGGGAGGTCACTGGGATAGACGTGATAGAATGGGGGTACTGCCAGCGTTTGTGGGAGTTATCGAAGTTGTCAATGGGGGAGTAGACGTTAGCGCTGTTGTGAGAGATTCGGCGGAGGAAGCACTGTTGGGACCGGGGTGGTTTTCCAGGTGGATGTGGCACGAGAAGGTGTGTCTGTGGTCTTGCCTGGCTGTGTAGTGGCTGCAGTGGAGGACGGTGTGCCCGTGCTTGTGGGTGTTGTGTGCGAACGCGTTATAGTGGATGCCACGGTGGATTCGGTGCTTGTGTGGAGTGGAGCAGTGCTCAGTGCCGGCGAGGTGGGACTCAGTGTCGGAGTGGTCATGGTGCTGCTGCCGGCTGTGGACCCTGCGGCTGTCAGTACACTGCTTGTTGGGAGGCGTGGAGTTGGACTGCTCTGGGTGACTGTGAGTGTGGTTGCCAGAGTAGGCGTGGTGCCTGAGGTTGTAGTCTCGCTGAGTGTTGTCTTCGTATTGGTGGTGGTGGGCAACGACGTGAAGACATGTGAGGGGTTCCCGACACACTGGAAGGGGTGAGTGTTGAGGTGAGGTCATTCGTGTCAGTCGAATACCCAGTGGCACCCGCGTACGTGGGAGTAGGTGTTTGCCGGGTGGTGGTAGGGGTGTCTGTACTAACAGAAGTTGGGATTCTGGTTGTTGATGTCCGCACGGTGCCCGCAGTAGAGGGAGATGGCCTCAGTGCAGAAAAGGGAGTAATGGTGGTGGAGTCGCTGTTTGAAGGGGTGACGGCCAGCGTACGTTGTGTTGTCACTGGGAGGGGGTTGTTGTCACGTCAGTGGTAGGGGTCACGATCCTGACTGTGGTGTGGCGCGCAGAGGAAGCTGCTGTGATCGAGGTGGCAGATGTCGAAGGGTCAGCGTGAGTGCCAATTTCTGTCGTGGTCGTGGTGACATGACTAGTGGGAGAGGCAGGGCTGGACTTTGATGTAGTAGCAGGGAGTGAGGTGATCAGGGTGGTCGCGGGCGTTGTGGTTGTGGTCCTAGTGTCACCCGGCTGTGTGATCGAGAAAGGTGGCGAGGTCAGAGGCACACTGGTGGTGGACGTCAAGGTACGGGAGGTCACTGGGATAGACGTGATAGAAGTGGGGGTACTGCCAGCGTTTGTGGGAGTTATCGAAGTTGTCAATGGGGGAGTAGACGTTAGCGCTGTTGTGAGAGATTCGGCGGAGGAAGCACTGTTGGGACGGGGGTGGTTTTCCAGGTGGATGTGGCACGAGAAGGTGTGTCTGTGGTCTTGCCTGGCTGTGTAGTGGCTGCAGTGGAGGACGGTGTGCCCGTGCTTGTGGGTGTTGTGTGCGAACGCGTTATAGTGGATGCCACGGTGGATTCGGTGCTTGTGTGGAGTGGGCAGTGCTCAGTGCCGCGAGGTGGGACTCAGTGTCGGAGTGGTCATGGTGCTGCTGCGGCTGTGGACCCTGCGGCTGTCAGTACACTGCTTGTTGGGAGGCGTGGAGTTGGCTGCCTGGGTGACTGTGAGTGTGGTTGCCAGAGTAGGCGTGGTGCCTGAGGTTGTATCTCGCTGAGTGTTGTCTTCGTATTGGTGGTGGTGGGCAACGACGTGAAGACATGTGAGGGGGTTCCCGACACACTGGAAGGGGTGAGTGTTGAGGTGAGGTCATTCGTGTCAGTCGAATACCCAGTGGCACCCGCGTACGTGGGAGTAGGTGTTTGCCGGGTGGTGGTAGGGGTGTCTGTACTAACAGAAGTTGGGATTCTGGTTGTTGATGTCCGCACGGTGCCCGCAGTAGAGGGAGATGGCCTCAGTGCAGAAAAGGGAGTAATGGTGGTGGAGTCGCTGTTTGAAGGGTGACGGCCAGCGTACGTTGTGTTGTCACTGGGAGGGGGGTTGTTGTCACGTCAGTGGTAGGGGTCACGATCCTGACTGTGGTGTGGCGCGCAGAGGAAGCTGCTGTATCGAGGTGGCAGATGTCGAAGGGTCAGCGTGAGTGCCAATTTCTGTCGTGGTCGTGGTGACATGACTAGTGGGAGAGGCAGGGGCTGGACTTTGATGTAGTAGCAGGGAGTGAGGTGATCAGGGTGGTCGCGGGTTGTGGTTGTGGTCCTAGTGTCACCCGGCTGTGTGATCGAGAAAAGGTGGCGAGGTCAGAGGCACACTGGTGGTGGACGTCAAGGTACGGGAGGTCACTGGGATAGACGTGATAGAAGTGGGGGGTACTGCCAGCGTTTGTGGGAGTTATCCGAAGTTGTCAATGGGGGAGTAGACGTTAGCGCTGTTGTGAGAGTTTCGGCGGAGGAAGCACTGTTGGGACCGGGGTGGTTTTCCAGTGGATGTGGCACGAGAAGGTGTGTCTGTGGTCTTGCCTGGCTGTGTAGTGGCTGCAGTGGAGGACGTGTGCCGTGCTTGTGGGTGTGTGTGCGAACGCGTTATAGTGGATGCCACGGTGGATTCGGTGCTTGTGTGGAGTGGAGCAGTGCTCAGTGCCGGCGAGGTGGGACTCAGTGTCGGAGTGGTCATGGTGCTGTGCCGGCTGTGGACCCTGCGGCTGTCAGTACTTGCTTGTTGGGAGGCGTGGAGTTGGACTGCTCTGGGTGACTGTGAGTGTGGTTGCCAGAGTAGCGTGGTGCCTGAGGTTGTAGTCTCGTGAGTGTTGTCTTCGTATTGGTGGTGGTGGGCAACGACGTGAAGACATGTGAGGGGGTTCCGACACACTGGAAGGGGTGAGTGTTTGAGGTGAGGTCATGTGCAGTCGAATCCAGTGGCAACCGCGGTACGTGGGAGTAGGTGTTTGCGGGTGGTGGTAGGGGTGTCTGTACTAACAGAAGTTGGGATTCTGGTTGTTGATGTCCGCACGGTGCCGCAGTAGAGGAGATGGCCTCAGTGCAGAAAAGGGAGTAATGGTGGTGGAGTCGCTGTTTGAAGGGGTGACGGCCAGCGTACGTTGTGTTGTCACTGGGGAGGGGGTTGTTGTCAGTCAGTGGTAGGGTCACGATCTGACTGTGGTGTGGGCGCAGAGGAAGCTGCTGTGATCGAGGTGGCAGATGTCGAAGGTCAGCGTGAGTGGCCAATTTCTGTCGTGGTCGTGGTGACATGACTAGTGGGAGAGGCAGGGCGTGGACTTTGATGTAGTAGCAGGGAGTGAGGTGATCAGGGTGGTCGCGGGCGTTGGGTTGTGGTCCTAGTGTCACCCGGCTGTGTGATCGAGAAAGGTGGCGAGGTCAGAGGCACACTGGTGGTGGAACGTCAAGGTACGGGAGGTCACTGGATAGACGTGATAGAAGTGGGGGTACTGCCAGCGTTTGTGGGAGTTATCGAAGTTGTCAATGGGGGAGTAGACGTTAGCGCTGTTGTGAGAGTTCGGCGGAGGAAGCACTGTTGAGGACCGGGGTGGTTTCCAGGTGGATGTGGCACGAGAAGGTGTGTCTGTGGTCTTGCCTGGCTGTGTGTGGCTGCAGTGGAGGACGGTGGTGCCCGTGCTTGTGGTGTTGTGTGCGAACGCGTTATAGTGTGCACGGTGGATTCGGTGCTTGTGTGGAGTGGAGCAGTGGCTCATGCGGCGAGGTGGGACTCAGTGTCGGAGTGGTCATGGTGCTGCTGCCGGCTGTGGACCCTGCGGCTGTCAGTACAACTGCTTGTTGGGAGGCGTGGAGTTGGACTGCTCTGGGTGACTGTGAGTGTGGTTGCCAGAGTAGGCGTGGTGCCTGAGGTTGTAGTCCTCGCTGAGTGTTGTCTTCGTATTGGTGGTGGTGGGCAACGACGTGAAGACATGTGAGGGGTTCCCGACACACTGGAAGGGGTGAGTGTTGAGGTGAGGTCATTCGTGTCAGTCGAATACCCAGTGGCACCCGCGTACGTGGGAGTAGGTGTTTGCCGGGTGGTGGTAGGGGTGTCTGTACTAAGAAGTTGGGATTCTGGTTGTTGATGTCCGCACGGTGCCCGCAGTAGAGGGAGATGGCTCAGTGCAGAAAAGGGAGTAATGGTGGTGGAGTCGCTGTTTGAAGGGGTGGGCGCAGCGTACGTTGTGTTGTCACTGGGGAGGGGGTTGTTGTCACGTCAGTGTAGGGGTCACGATCCTGACTGTGGTGTGGCGGCAGCAGGAAGCTGCTGTGATCGAGGTGGCAGATGTCGAAGGGTAGCGTGAGTGCCAATTTCTGTCGTGGTCGTGGTGACATGACTAGTGGGAGAGGCAGGGCTGGACTTTGATGTAGTAGCAGGAGTGAGGTGATCAGGGTGGTCGCGGGCGTTGTGGTTGTGGTCCTAGTGTCACCCGGCTGTGTGATCGAGAAAGGTGGCGATCAGAGCACACTGGTGGTGGACGTCAAGGTAGGGAGGTCACTGGATAGACGTGATAGAAGTGGGGGTACTGCCAGCGTTTGTGGGTTATCGAAGTTGTCAATGGGGGAGTAGACGTTAGCGCTGTTGTGAGGATTCGGCGGAGGAAGCACTGTTGGGTGGGGGTGGTTTTCCAGGTGATGTGGCACGAGAAGGTGTGTCTGTGTCTTGCTGTGTGTAGTGGCTGCAGTGGAGGACGGTGTGCCCGTGCTTGTGGGTGGTTGTGTGCGAACGCGTTATAGTGGATGCCACGGTGGATTCGGTGCTTGTGTGGGTGGAGCAGTGCTCAGTGCCGGCGAGGTGGGACTCAGTGTCGGAGTGTCATGGTGCTGCTGCCGGCTGTGACCCTGCGGCTGTCAGTACACTGCTTGTTGGGAGGCGTGGAGTTGGCTGCTCTGGGTGACTGTGAGTGTGGTTGCCAGAGTAGGCGTGGTGCCTGAGGTTGTAGTCTCGCTGAGTGTTTGTCTTCGTATTGGTGGTGGTGGGCAACGACGTGAGAATGAGGGGGTTTCCCGACACCTGGAAGGGGTGAGTGTTGAGGTGAGGTCATTCGTGTCAGTCGAATACCCAGTGGCACCCGCGTACGTGGGAGTAGGTGTTTGCCGGGGTGGTGGTAGGGGTGTCTGTCTAAGAAGTTGGGATTCTGGTTGTTGATGTCCGCGGTTGCCCGCAGTAGAGGGAGATGGCTCAGTGCAGAAAAGGGAGTAATGGTGGTGGAGTCGCTGTTTGAAGGGGTGACGGCCAGCGTACGTTGTGTTGTCACTGGGAGGGGTTGTTGTCACGTCAGTGGTAGGGTCACGATCCTGACTGTGGTGTGGCGCGCAGAGGAAGCTGCTGTGATCGAGGTGGCAGATGTCGAAGGTCAGCGTGAGTGCCAATTTCTGTCGTGGTCGTGGTGACATGACTAGTGGGAGAGGCAGGGCTGGACTTTGATGTAGTAGCAGGGAGTGAGGTGATCAGGGTGGTCGCGGGCGTTGTGGTTGTGGTCCTAGTGTCACCGGCTGTGTGATCGAGAAGGTGGCGAGGTCAGAGGCACACTGGTGGTGGACGTCAAGGTACGGGAGGTCACTGGGATAGACGTGATAGAAGTGGGGTACTGCCAGCGTTTGTGGGATTATCGAAGTTGTCAATGGGGAGTAGACGTTAGCGCTGTTGTGAGAGATTCGGCGGAGGAAGCACTGTTGGGACCGGGGTGGTTTTCCAGGTGGATGTGGCACGAGAAGGTGTGGTCTGTGGTCTTGCCTGGCTGTGTAGTGGCTGCAGTGGAGGACGGTGTGCCCGGTGCTTGTGGGTGTTGTGTGCGAACGCGTTATAGTGGATGCCACGGTGGATTCGGTGCTTGTGTGGAGTGGAGCAGTGTCAGTGCGCGAGGTGGGACCAGTGTCGGAGTGGTCATGGTGCTGCTGCCGGCTGTGGACCCTGCGGCTGTCAGTACACTGCTAGTTGGGAGGCGTGGAGTTTGGACTGCTCTGGGTGACTGTGAGTGTGGTTGCCAGAGTAGGCGTGGTGCCTGAGGTTGTAGTCTCGCTGAGTGTTGTCTTCGTATTGGTGGTGGTGGGCAACGACGTGAAGACATGTGAGGGGGTTCCCGACACACTGGAAGGGGTGAGTGTTGAGGTGAGGTCATTCGTGTCAGTCGAATACCCAGTGGCACCCGCGTACGTGGGAGTAGGTGTTTGCCGGGTGGTGGTAGGGGTGTCTGTACTAACAGAAGTTGGGATTCTGGTTGTTGATGTCCGCACGGTGCCGCGAGTAGAGGGAGATGGCCTCAGTGCAGAAAGGGAGTAATGGTGGTGGAGTCGCTGTTTGAAGGGGTGACGGCCAGCGTACGTTGTGTTGTCACTGGGGAGGGGGTTGTTTGTCACGTCAGTGGTAGGGGTCACGATCCTGACTGTGGTGTGGCGCGCAGAGGAAGCTGCTGTGATCGAGGTGGCAGATGTCGAAGGGTCAGCGTGAGTGCCAATTTCTGTCGTGGTCGTGGTGACATGACTAGTGGGAGAGGCAGTGCTGGACTTTGATGTAGTAGCAGGGAGTGAGGTGATCAGGGTGGTCGCGGGCGTTGTGGTTGTGGTCCTAGTGTCACCGGCTGTGTGATCGAGAAAGAGGAGGTCAGAGGCACACTGGTGGTGGACGTCAAGGTACGGGAGGTCACTGGGATAGACGTGATAGAAAGTGGGGGTACTGCCAGCGTTTGTGGGAGTTATCGAAGTTGTTTCAATGGGGGAGACGTTAGCGCTGTTGTGAGAGATTCGGCGGAGGAAGCACTGTTGGGACCGGGGTGGTTTTCCAGGTGGATGTGGCACGAGAAGGTGTGTCTGTGGTCTTGCCTGGCTGTGTAGTGGCTGCAGTGGAGGACGTGTGCCCGTGCTTGTGGGTGTTGTGTGCGAACGCGTTATAGTGGATGCCGGTGGATTCGGTGCTTGTGTGGAGTGGAGCAGTGCTCAGTGCCGGCGAGGTGGGACTCAGTGTCGGAGTGGTCATGGTGCTGCTGCCGGCTGTGGACCCTGCGGCTGTCAGTACACTGCTTGTTGGGAGGCGTGGAGTTGGACTGCTCTGGGTGACTGTGAGTGTGGTTGCCAGAGTAGGCGTGGTGCTGAGGTTGTAGTCTCGCTGAGTGTTGTCTTCGTATTGGTGGTGGTGGGCAACGACGTGAAGACATGTGAGGGGGTTCCCGACACACTGGAAGGGGTGAGTGTTGAGGTGAGGTCATTCGTGCAGTCGAATACAGTGGCACCCGCGTACGTGGGAGTAGGTGTTTGCCGGGTGTGGTAGGGGTGTCTGTACTAAAGAAGTTGGGATTCTGGTTGTTGATGTCCGCACGGTGCCCGCAGTAGAGGGAGATGGCCTCAGTGCAGAAAAGGAGTAATGGTGGTGGAGTCGCTGTTTGAAGGGGTGACGGCCAGCGTACGTTGTGTTGTCACTGGGGAGGGGGTTGTTGTCACGTCAGTGGTAGGGGTCACGATCCTGACTGTGGTTGGTGCGCGCAGAGGAAGCTGCTGTGATCGAGGTGGCAGATGTCGAAGGGTCAGCGTGAGTGCCAATTTCTGTCGTGGTCGTGGTGACATGACTAGTGGGAGAGCAGGGCTGGACTTTGATGTAGTAGCAGGAGTGAGGTGATCAGGGTGGTCGCGGGCGTTGTGGTTGTGGTCCTAGTGTCACCCGGCTGTGTGATCGAGAAAGGTGGGCGAGGTCAGAGGCACACTGGTGGTGGACGTCAAGGTACGGGAGGTCACTGGGATAGACGTGATAGAAGTGGGGGTACTGCCAGCGTTTGTGGGAGTTATCGAAGTTGTCAATGGGGAGTAGACGTTAGCGCTGTTGTGAGAGATTCGGCGGAGGAAGCACTGTTGGGACCGGGGTGGTTTTCCAGGTGGATGTGGCACGAGAAGGTGTGTCTGTGGTCTTGCCTGGCTGTGTAGTGGCTGCAGTGGAGGACGGTGTGCCGTGCTTGTGGGTGTTGTGTGCGAACGCGTTATAGTGGATGCCACGGTGGATTCGGTGCTTGTGTGGAGTGGAGCAGTGCTCAGTGCCGGCGAGGTGGGACTCAGTGTCGGAGTGGTCCATGGTGCTGCTGCCGGCTGTGGACCCTGCGGCTGTCAGTACACTGCTTGTTGGAGGCGTGGAGTTGGACTGCTCTGGGTGACTGTGAGTGGTTGTTGCCTGAGTAGGTTTTGTGGTGCAGTTGTGTTGTCACCTAATGTTGTTGGATTATGGGTTGTTTTTTAGTTGGTGTGTCATGAGACGTGTTTTTTTGTTATCTTGGTTTTTTGTGTAATGTCTTGTGGAGTAATTTTTTTGTTGTGGATGTTCGGTGTGTGATTTGGTAGTCCACGTTTGCATCGATTCATAAATGGTCATTTTTCTGAAGTCATTGTAGTTGTTGGAATTATTGATGATTTTATGGAAGAATTTAATGTTTTCCTGTGTTGAAAGTTTTTTTGTAGTGCCACTCTTTGGAGTAAATGTTGTTTAGTGGAGGTTATCGTGTTTAAAGGAGTTTTAGTTGGTGTCCTGAAGTCAGTGGATGCTTCTGTAGTAGCTGATACAATGGGTGTTGTTGGTCTTGTTAATTCTTTGATTGTTGTCAGAGCATGAGTGGTGGTTTTTGATGTTTTCAAATGTATTGGTGGTTTTATGAATTGAAGGTGTGATAGAAATGAATGTACTGCTAAGGACAGGTGAGGAACTCTTATCAGTTTCTGTTGTTAACTGTGTTTTCATAGTAGTTTAAAAGAAGAGTAGCCGCGGCCAGCCAGAAGTGATTACTGGCATAGGAGACTTGGTTGTATGGATACTTGCAGTAGGGTAGGAATAGTCTTTTTGTGTTACCAGTCATAGAGGTCAGTGTATCAAGAGTTGTGAGTGTGTTGGGACAGAGGAAGAAAGTGGGAGCATGGTTGTGGTTAGTTTTCTTAGGAGCAGTGGTAATGGGAGAAGTGATTATGGTTGAAGTGGACTCTCTCAGTAGTAGTTGTGGGATATAGTATGGTGATGGTTATTCCTGGCTTCCCTGTCACAGGCTATGGTTGTGTCAGACCTAGTGAAGGACACTTGGGTCATTGTCATGCAAGTGGTGGTGGGTAAATGGTGGTGATCATAAGTCTTGTTGGATGGATGCATTCTGTAGTGCCCGTATAGACAATTATAGTAGGTGGAGTGGTTTCCACCTTGATGACAAATTTGGATGTTGAGATTGTTGAGGTTTTTGGAATTGATTGGAGACTTGAGCAATTTTTCAAAAATGGGTTTAAAGTGGGTAGAGGTGGTGAAAGTCATAGGTATGTTTTCCCTACTGCTGGGAGTGGGAGAAGAATTTCCAGGATTGCTAAGTGGCCACCCTGCTGTGCCCTTGGATTGTTGGGAGTTGCTAAGAGCAGTGTGGGCTGCTGCTTCACTGGGGAATAGTCATTATAGGTGGATGTGGCCATGGATGAAATTCCTGCATTGCAATAGAACAGATGAATTCATTTGTAAGTCCTTTGACCACCATAATACCACATAGGTTAGTCACAACCCCATTTTCCAGATATATATCACAGAAGGCAGGAATTATTCCCCTGTCAGAGGCAATTTGGGGCTGGGCTTATCAGATACTGAAGGCCAACATCTATCTGCCCCTCAGGGCAGCCTCTTCAAGGGAGGCAGCAGGGAGGGGGGTACATCCTATTACCTTGCCTGCATTATCTGAGTGTCAGCCATAGGATGGCAGTACTGAGCATTCAGGTTTAGTTAGAGGCTCTTGCCTCCTTCCCTCACCACCCCCACCACTTTTCCCTCACACACCCCACCTCCCCTTACTCTGCTTCCTCTACTTTCTCTACCCGCTTCCCAAAGTCCTTGTCCCTGCAGGCTCTCTGCCCCATCCACCACTTTGTTCTACTTCTGTCCCTTTCCCTGTGACTCAGTGCTATCTGGGATAACTCTCCTTTTCAAAAAAAGAGAGAACCCAGCCAAAGTGGGGCTAGGAGTGAGGACATATCATGGACCCTAGGAGAAGAGGAGTCAGAGAAGATAAAGCTTCATAAAGAATAGCAAAAGGCAAACCAGAGACTGAAGCTGACTCTATTGAGATTGAGGGACAACACAGGCTGAAGGACAGGACACAGAAGGAGACATCCAGAAAGAGATACCTCAGCAGGCTGGCATGAATCCCAGAGATCTTAAGGTTTATTTGTGAGTGTTTATAGAAAATAGACATGACTTCTATTACCAACTCTATTTTGGACACTGAGTAAATTAGTTTACAAACATGAACCCCTCACTCTATAAGTATCGTCAACCTCATCTTACATGTGGTAAGAGTGAGGGTCAGAGGTCTCCTAATGCGGGGGAGGAGTGGTGGGAAGACTCATCTTTCAGCACATCTTTTGCAAGCAGAAAAGGCCCAAGCCACCTGTCCTCTCAGGGTTAGCCGTTTCCTCACCTTAGACCCAGAGTATCTTTTTACTCTGAGAGTGAGGATTTCTGCCACCACCCTTTGGCCCACCTCTCAGCCTACCTTGGGGGTGTCAAGAACGTGGGGAGAGTATGAAGATTCTTGGGCTAGAGCCCTTACAGCCAGTAGGTAGCCATGGAGGTAAGTGAGAGGGTGAACCATGGGCCTCTGGGTTGAGAAAGTCTAGAATTGGGGGTTAGGAGCAGATGCTTGGAGGCAGAGGAATTGTGGGATTCCTAAAGTGTGGAAGAGAGAAGACCCAGGACCCTACACCTCTGGTCTCAGACCCATCCTTTGAAAACAAAGGATACTTCAAGATCCCCTACACTAGCCTTGCCAATGACAGCTGTGCTCAGAAACATGGGCCCAATGAGTGCTGGGAGAGTTAGGGGAAGAACTGAAAGAGAGGGTACCATAGACCAAAGTCTGAGATACCCCAGGGAAAGGAGGGCACCCAGGGGAAGAGGAGGAACTCAAAGGAGAGTGGCGGGGATAGAAGTGAAGGGAAGGACAGAGTCCAGCGGCGAGGGAACACCAACCTCAGGACTGGGTGAGGGTGGATGGGTGACATAAAAGTAAATCAAAGTGTAAAGCACTCTCCGGAAAGAGGTTATTTCCTCCTGATTTGAGCACAGACCCCTACAACCTGCTCAGTCCTAGGTAAAGAGCAGTACCAACTGGACCCAACTCCCCTCTGCTCCCCCTGCTTCAGTTTTCCCTGAAGGCAGAGTTCTGAGGGACTCTTTCTCATCCTCCCCTTAGGCCTCAGAGCCACCATTCACCCCTGTAACATCCCTGCCCTGGAACATCAAAAGGGTGTCTCCATCTCTCCCTCCCACATCATCCCCTCACCTGTGGTTCCCAAAGAAGCATTGAGCATCCATAGGAGACTGAGGAGTCTAAGCAACTGCATGATCCTGGTGTGGTAGGAGCTGGGGGCAGAGCAGTCACCAGTTCAGGGGACGGCAGCAAGTAGGCAACTACAGTGTGCACAGCAGCGCCCAGCTCTAACTGGAAGTTCTTATCTCCCTAGCTGAATGGGGAGGCTGAGCATAGCTTCCTTCACCTTTGCACCACCCCACCTCATCTCATTTTTTCCTTTCCTCCTCATATCTGACTTCACCATATGAGAAGGGACACAGAGAAGATAAGACAATACAAGGTATTGGACAGAAAGAGCTGCTGATGGCCAACACATGCCCTCCCCCACCCTCCCCAACCCCGGACACACTCAGAGCATTCATAGGACAATTCTTCCCCATCCCCCATGCCTCCACCAACAACTAGCAAAAAACTGATGGAGAATGCACTTGGCCAAGACTTTGACTCTGAAGTCTGGGCCCGCCTGGTAACCTCCTAGTTTCAGTTCCAGCTGGCAGAGGAGGGAGGTGGAACCTCACTCTCTCTCTGCCCCTTGCTCTTAGCGCTCTTCAAATCCTGCTATTAGCAGGACTCTGGAGCTGTGACTCCACAGCCAAAGCCGTGGGAGAAATGCAGGATCCAATCCTGCAGGATTTGGTCTGGGTCCCAGAAAAGGATAATACAAATGGCCAGTGAAAACAATCAATAAAGTGGACTGGTTTTGACCCAGCAAATTAGCAAGTAGAAGTTTGATTCCAATCAGTGCTAGGGAAGGTGTGAAAAAAAACACTGCTTACCCAGCTGGTGGGAATGTGAGTGGATTGGGCTGCTTTAAAAAGGCAAATTTGGTGGCATCTATTAAAATGTAATAATGCATGCTCAAGGCTCAGTAATCCCACCATTTCATGTCTTTATTCAAGATACACTTCAAGGAGCCATTTATGGAGCATGTTTATTGGTATCTGGTTTATTACAATTCAAATAGAAATTGGAAACAGCCTAAATAGCCCTCAGTAGGAAATCATAATGACTATGGAATAGTCACACTATAGATTACCATGCTCAAATTAAAAAATGCTACCATCATGAAAGATTCTTGGAATGTTTTGTGTTGGTGAAATCAGTAGACATATAGTTTGTTAATGATGTATATTTCCTATGAATACATACATACGTACCTAGACAAACACATATAGAACATTGTGTGTGTGCACACGCATGTCAAAATTTGGAAAGAGATTCACCTACCCCAATAACAGAATTATGATTAACTCAGAGAAGCATGAAGTAAGTAAAGTCATGAACTTCAGCTCGATATGCCATTTATTTTGACAAAGATTCTCTCTTTGAACAAACTCTAGCCAGAGATTCCTCTGTGCTCCTCAACTTGGTCTAAAAGACTTAAACAAATGCTGACATAGTTTCTAACAGCTCAAGGCCACATCCTCATGATGACCCCTGCCTTTCCTTAGAGTGCCAGTCTAAGAAAACTCGAGCTGCCACAATAATTACTGTTCCAGCCAACAGCCTTTAAGGTATGGTGTCCCTGTCTCCCCAGCCTCTGGGAAATTTGGACGCCTGAACTTTTATAAGCATCACTTAGCGAAGCCAGATGAGTTTCACAAGACCAAATTTCTTTCTTTTCCTTTTTTGTAATTTTCACTTTCCTAACTCTACTGAGCCCCTGCTTACCCGTCTCTAGTCCCTCACTCTTTTTTAGCCCAGTCACCTCTGTGCAAATCAAAGTAGAGTTCAGTTACATGCTGGACGCTTTTCCCTATTGTGATAAATACATTACTAATTGGAATTTGTTTTACCACTTTAACTAGTGCCTGGTTTGTTTATCTTTAACAGCTTGACTATATTATGTGTTTAATGATATTTTAAAATAACTTAGAGGAGAATTCTAGGGAAATGGTGAGGTAGGGCACACCAGGAACCCATCTCTCCACCTAGAACAACAACTGCAATAGCAGAATCTGTCTGCTATAACTATTTAGGGATTCTAGAATCTGTTGAAGGCTTGTAACTTCCTGGGGAAGCCCTGTCCAGTAAATTACAGTTAATTTTGGTCAATTTCAACTTTTAGCACAGTAGCAGCTACCCATCCCACCCTCCCAGGCGCATAGCAAGCTGTTGTGCAAATGTCCTGGAGCACCTTGCCCCACATCTTGTGGAAGTTAGGGTAGGCAAAAAGGACCATATATTACAAATATCTTGGATCTGTGCTCTAATCACCGATTGCTGCTTCTGATCAAAAGGTCCAGAAAAAGAGGCAGATAGACATTGTTTTTGCACCTCCCCTGATTCTTCTAAGCCCCTTCTCCTCCCCAGAAGTCGCTTCCAGGGAATTTAAAAGGCTAATGCTCTTTTCTTTCCCCCTTTTATTTGTGCTTTCTTCCCCTTTGAAGAGTCAAAAATTAAAGACTAGGACATTTTAAAACAACTAAATACATGGGGAAAATTAGAAAGTGACCATGCATGCCAACAGAAAGGATTATAAAGGTTTAAGAATAACTTAGACCAGAGAGGGAGGGGAAAAAATGATGTAGATGATAGAAGCTCTGTTCATTCCTCTGGCAACCAAATCAAAGTTGTGATGGAAACAAGGAGCAGCAGCAAGGAAAAATCGCCTGGAATCTAGATGACCATACAACTACAGAGAAATCCAAGAAAGGCACCCTGCAATGGCAGAAGGGAGAATGCAGGGCTGCCCGGTCTCGGGTGGCTGAAAGAGATGGAGGCTATGGAAGCAGCAGCAGCAGAAGCCTCTTTAAGGCTGCGTCTACAAGCTGATCTCTGGAGTGACAGACCTGCTTGCTCTGAGCGCCAGTGCTCATTCACTGCTGCACGCAGGGGCACCAGGGACTGACAGGGAAACATTGTCTGAGTGAGGGCCTAGGCAAGACTTGCTCTGCACAGAAGCGTCAGCGGTATCCCATTGCTCCCTGTTGAGCCCTCCCACCTCCAGTGCACAGACACAGCACCACCATAGCCAAGACCTCATCAAACTGGATAACAGAGGTCACTCTGCCCAAAGGATTTCCTGAAATCCTGCCTCTGCCAACTCACAGCACCACCCAAGCCACATCCAGGTTATATCCTCAGTGAGTCAGGTGCTCCTTGCTGAGCAGAGCCTAGACTCACACTGGAGGCCACTGGCCTCGGTCTTTGGTGTGGCCTTTTGACACAACTATAAGCACAGCATCTGTGGGATGTGCTTGCTGAATCTTAACAGGTAGCCCCAGAGGGCAGAGGCTTGGGCTAAATTTGGCCTGCAGCTGAACCCCTCTCAGGACTCTGCCACTGGACACCTACTTCACAAATCCATACTAAGAAGACCAAGATACTTAGGAGCTTTGCTTAGTACATAGAAATAGACATGGAAAGGGTGGGCCAAAATGGGGAAGACAAAGAAGCAGAAACCATATGAGAAAACCAGAATAGGGATCCAGGTATAATGGAGTCAAGTAATCTAACAGATGCAGAGTTCAAAACCCTGTTATAAAGATGCTCAATGAACTTTGTGAGAAGTGTAGATAAAATTCAGTGAGAACTTCAGCAAAGAATTAAAAAAACATAAAAATGGAAATGGAAATTATAAAAGGGAACCAATCTGAAATGGAGAAACACATTATCTGAATGATGGAAGTACATTAAATGGAATAAACAAAATGAATAAAGAAAAGGATCAAATGCCCTATTCTAGAGGACAGGAAAGCAAAGGACACACAATCAGAATGGCTAAAAATAAGATGCCAAGACTAGAAAAACATTTAAGGAATATGAGACACTATTAAAGATCCAAATATCCATCTGATCAGTGTAACTAAAGAAAATCAAAGATGCTGAACAGCTGTTTGAAGAAATAATGGAAAAACTTTCCAAACCTAGTGAAGGAAATGGACATAAAACCCCAGGAAGCTCAGAGAATTCCAAAAATCAGGGATCCAAAGAGGCCCCACACCAAGACACATCATAATTCCAAAGGTTAAATACAAAGAAAGACTATTAAAAGCAGAAAGATGAAAACAGATAGTTACTTAAAGGAACTACATAAGACAGCAGCTGATTTCTCAAAAGAAAACTATGCAGGACAGAAGGGCTTGGCAAAAAAAATATTTTGACAGGATGAAGACCCAGGATCTATAACCAAGAATAATTTATCCAGCAAAGCTATCATTTAGAGTTGAAGGACAGATAAAGAGCTTCCCACAAAAAATAAGCTAAAGAACAATGGAAATCATTGAGTCTCCGAAGTATAAAAAAAGAGTGAAGAAAAACAAGTGAAGCTTAAGGGAGCTGTGGGACACCATCAACCAGGACCAACATCACATGGTAGGAGTCCCATGAGAAGAGAAAAAAGGGACAGAGAGAATGTTTGAAGAGATATTGACTAAAAGTTCCCAAATCCGATGAGATATGAATATAAACACCCATATAGCTCAACAAACTCCAATTAAGATGAACTCAAACAGACCCACACCAATACATGTTAATAATCAAACTTTCACAAGACAAAGACAAAGAATCTCAAAAGCAGCAAGATAGAAGCAAACTGTCACTAAGAGATCCTCAAAAATTATCAGCAGATTTCTCAACAAGAAATTTTGAAAGCTAGAAGACTGACATATTCATAGTGTTTAAAAATGAAAGAACTTTTTGTGTTATATCCAAAAATCTGCTAAAAATTCATATGGAACCTCAAAGGATTCTGAATAGCCAAATTAATCTTGAAGATGAAACAAAACTGCAGGACTTGCACTTCCTGATTTCAAGACTTACTACAAAGCTACGATAATCTTTGTGGTCAAAGTTGGGAAGCAGACAAAGGCATAAAAAAGATAAAACATCCAGACAAGGTAAAGCCCAGGCCAGACAGCGACACCACACAGATGCAGGGCAAGCAGGGAGCTTACAGGGGGGCCAGGTCATTCTTGGGTCCTCCATTTTGATTTCTTAAAAACATTTGTCCAGTTTTGCAAGCACTAAAAATTTCGTTTTCAAAAAATTGTATTGTTTTTCATAGGGGCTCACTGGGACTGGGGTTATGTGTTCAAGCACCAGGGCTACCATAGATGCTGGAAAACAAAGCACAAATTCCGATTATTGCTCTGGGGACAACAAACAGAATAAACTCCTATTGTTAATGAACACTGGACTCCTGGGGAGAATCCTAATCAACTTAAGTGCCCTAATTCTTTCCCATTCACCATTTCAATTTCATCTCCCTGCTGCCCCAACTTGTCTACTACTCCAGCCAACAATATTCTTTGCTTCAGACTTTCCTACTTCCAGGCCTTTGTCTAAGCTGTTTCCTACATCAGGAATGCCCTTTCTATATCCCTTTCTCTTTTCTCTAGGGCTTATGAAAATCCTACCCATCGTTTACTGCTTTGCTCCTTTCTCTCCTCCTTACAAGGAACCATGTATGATGTTAGAAAGTGACCCCTCCATTCCTGAAATGTGATGCTGTACTACCAATATCTCTCCATGGCACTTAATTATCTATTTAGTGTGCAGGTATTTATGGTCATTTGTGATGCCTATCCATCATAATGAGAGGAAGTGATATCATTTGCACTCTGAGCTGAATCAGTGGCCACTTTTGCCTCCAAAACCAGAGAGACACCCAACTCGGCTCAGGGAGGGAGATGGTCAATAAAGACTGCCAGTATGTCTTCCTGCTGGTCCAAAAATGCTCCACAACCATGTTGGTGGTCCAGCCTTCTTTCTGTAGGTTGTCACAATACCCAAGACCCAGAGGTGGCTCCAGAGATAAATATGGTCCCCAGAAAAAGTTTGGAGATTGGATCGGGAGAGCTACTCGTTGAGGATGCAGGTGCAGAGGTGGGAGTGACTGGAGGCTGAAGGATGGTGAGGTTGGCCCAATCATCAGTGACACCACCACTGAGCCCCTGTTCACAGGCAAGGTGACATTACAGCGGGGTTCAATGAGAACAGAGAGCATTGGACCCTTACAAGGGTCTGCCACTATTTGGTCACAAGGGGAGGATATAATCTGTGGAAATTACAATGCTGGACTATGTCCCAAATGGTCAGGACTAGAAACAAGGTATTGAAAATAAGTGCCAGGAAATAGGTCACTTGCTTCTCCCCAGCGAGTGGGTCAAGGTAGCTGGGAATGTTAGGACAGTGTGATCACCAACCCTCTCCACTTTACGTCATGAAGGCGATAATTGTGGTTGCAGTTGTTATTGATGGTGTGAGGTGGTGGAATTGAGGCACTGACCAGAAATTGTCTATGAAGTCATGATGGGTAGGGGAGGGGGCATCAATTTGCATAATGGTAGATGAAAAGCTGGTACTTGGCTTTGAAGGTAAGTGGAGAAGCCAGTGCTGGTTGGTATATCTGGTCAGGTTATAACTGGAGAAAACAAACATTTGCCTAAGTTTCAGTAGCTTACAGACTATAGAGTTTTATTTCTCACTCATTACTGCTTGCCCATCTCAAAGTCTTTGCTGTCCTCTATGTCATCTTCACTTGATACCCAGGCTGATGGAGCAGCCCCTAACGGAAACATTACAAGTCTTATGGCAGTGGGAATGCAGATAGCAAAACCATAAGCTGGCTCTTATAGCTTTTTTCCAGAGATGACATGTAACCCTTCCACCCAGGTTTTGTGTGTCCAAAGCAAGTCATGTGGTTGTCCCTGAGTTTGATAAGGCAAGGATATAAAATCCTTCATCAGGGAGAGGCACCGGTCTGATTCCAAGCCTGATATCAGTATGGTGGGAAAGTACAATCACCACAGGGAGGGAAAACACATATGTTGAAGCAATAACATAACCTACCACAGCTGGGATCTTGGCAGTGGTAATGGTTTTATGCTAATCAGGATCTATCAATGACATTGGTGGGCAGGAGTCAAACCACTGTGGGTTTTTGTTGCTTGTCAGACAAAGCTAATGGAGCTGGTCCCTCTGATGGTAGAATTAGGAGGGTCAGATGGGGTGCTGATGAGCTTCAACACTAACCCCAACCCTAGGAGTCAAGGATGTTTGAGAGACTACCCACATAGAGAAGGAGGGGTAATCTCTTATGCTGGAGAAAAGGAACACTGTGATTATGTTAGAAGGGGTAGGGGGTCCAGAACTGGGATTTGAAAACCTGCTCATAGAAGTATTTGGAAGTGATTACTTAACAAAGGAAGGGAGGTACCTTCAACACTGGGACCTGCATTCAATATATACAGTGATATGAAAGCCAAGATGGTAAAACTGGTATATTTCTGGACACTCTGAAAAGAAATAAGACAGTTAATGAAGAGAATTTTTTTGTATGTATGGAAGATGGTAGAACATTGATTTCTCATATCTTAAAATCAAGAAATAGGGTATGTTGAGGATAGAAAATTCAATTCACAAAGAAATTTTATAGCACAACTCCATTGTTATATTTATTTATAAAAGGCTATATCTAAAACAATTTATTTTAAAATTTTTATGTGTGTGTAGTAATGCTATGGAAAATCAAAGTACTTATTAAAACAAAATTTAGGGGGACGGACTCCTAGTGTAGTAATTAGCCACGTCTGCTATATGCAGAAGGTCCTGAGTTCACACCCCAGTGGAGCCACAACCATACTCCAGGTTGCCAGGCCCCGGGTGCACGCCGAGAGCATATGGGAGGAGATACCACACCTTCAGAAATCCAGTTCTTAAGGGGAAATGGCAATATCCATAGATCATGGGTGGAAGGGGGTAGAATTAAAGAGGGGGGGAAATGTAAAAAAAAGTTTAGGATAGCAGTTATCATAAAAGAAGGAAGTGGTAGAAGCATCAGGGGGTTTCTAAGTAATGTGATGTTCAATTTTCTAACCTATAGTGGGTAAGATGGATGTTCTTTATTATTATATTTAATTGTGGTATGTATTTTTCACAATTTTATGCATAATATATTTCTCAACATTTTAAAGGAATAGACAGTAACATAGCACATTCTAATAATCAAATTCAAGCTTATTTTTTAAAAATAAAAAAAAGACAGCGATGCTCACTATTGCCATTATTATTTTACATTATTTTGGGAGTTTAGCTAAATAATAAGGCAAAAAATAAAAATAAATACTTGGCATAAACAATAGAAAAAGTTAAATGCCCCAATTTTTGCTGATAAATTGTTGTATCATTAGAAAACCCAAAGATGCTAGTGGGAGAAAATTACTAATATTAAGAGGCTTTGATAAGGTGGCTGGCTATAATATAAATTAATTTCTCCATTCTAAAAATAACCAGCTACAAATGGAAACTGAAAAATATATTCCATTTACAATAGAAAACTCAAGTGGAAAAATATTTAGGAACAAATTTTTCAAAAAATAACTTACTTCACATGAATGAAATATATAACATGTTTATTATTTGAGAGCATACAGCAAGATCTGAACAAATGGAAAAGTTTACCAAGTTCTTGAGTATAAATATTTTACAACAAACATATGTCAAGTTCCCTAAAATTAATGTACACATTTAATGTAATTTTAATTTAGATCCCAACAGGATCAAATATTTTTAAATAGCTATAATTACCTTTAAAGTTTATGTAGATGAATACTTTGTAAGAATACACTAGAATACTGAAAAATAATTGTGAGGCTTTCATTTTCATGTATTTAAAACATGCTACAAAACTACTGTAATCCAAACAGTATGGTGTTGCCATATGAATAAACAATTGACCCATGAAACAGAATGGTAAAGCCAGAAATAAATCCAATTATTTTAATATATAACAAAGATGTAATTTTAATTCAGATGAAGGAATGGTTTATTTATACACAACTGGCTATTCACATAGCAGAAATAAAGTTTGATCTTTATATTCCAACATTAAATTTTAAAGCAAATTAAATCAAAGACATAAAAAAACCCTAAACATTCTAGAGCAGATGTTAAGAAACTATTTTAATCAAAATGAAAAACCCAAAAGCTATAAAAAACAAAATTCTACATATCGTACCACATAAAAAAGTAACCTTTTGTGTGTGAGAGAAAGGTACCAAAGCAATACAAAGTAGAAAAGTAAATAAATTGGGGAAAATTATTTGCAATGTGAATGACAGATAAGGGATTACTATCTGTAATATACAAAGAACATTACAAATGTATATGTAAAAAAACACAAATGTTCAATCCTATCCTCATAGGCACTATATGTTTAATATCTGCCACAATATACTTTCAAGATTGACAGTGTATTTTTGTTGGTTACTTAAATGTCTTGTAGTATGTTATTTTTGTTTTGTTTTGTTTTTATTGAGAAATATAATTGACACATAACATTATATTCATTTCACATGTGCAATATAATGATTTAATACATGTATATTTTTTTGAAATGATCACCACAATAAGCCTAGTTAACATCCATGACCTCACATAGTTACAAATTTTTTGTGTGTGATGAGAACTTTTAAGATTTACTCTCTTAGCAACTTTCAATATACACTACAGTATTATTAACTATCGCCACCATGCTGAAATATTACATCCCTAGGACTTATTTATTTATACCTGGAAGTTTATACCCTTTGACCACCTTTACCCATTTTACCCATCTTTCACCCCCCACCTTTAAACCACCAATCCTGTTCTCTGTATCAATGAATTTTGTTTTTGTTTAGATTCTTCACATAAGTGAGATCACACAGTACCTGTCTTTCTCCTTGTTTCACATAGATAATACCCTCAAGTTCCATCCACATTTTGCAAATGATGGATTTCTTTCTTTTTTATGGTGAATAACATTCTATTTTATATATACCATGTTTTCTTTATCCATTCATCCACTGATGAACACTTAGGTTTCTATGTCTTAGCTATTAAAAACAATTCTTCAGTTAACATAGGGGGCAGGTATCTTTTTTGAGTTAGTGTTTTTTTCTCCTTTGATAAATACCCAGAAGTAAAATTGCTGGATCATATGGTAGTTCAATTTATAATTTTTTGAAGAAACTCCATACTGTTTTCCATAGTGGCTGAATGAATTACATTCCTACCAATGGTGAGCAAGCATCCCTTTTCTCCACATCTTCCCCAACACTTGTTATTTCTTGTCTTTTTTTTGATAATAACCAATTCTAACAGATGTGAGGTGATATCACATTGTGTTTTGATTTGCATTTCCCTAATGATTAGTGAAGTTGAGCACCTTTTCAGGTAGTTGTTGGTCATCTGTATGTCTACAGTATGTTTATGATATATGAATGCCATGGGTAAAATGTTAATCAATTTTTAAAACTTCTGTTTCCATGTAAAGTTTGTTCCATATGAAAATTTTTCTATTTATCTTCCGCTCTCCCTCTCTATTTTTCTCCCCCTCCCTCCCTCTCTCCCAATCCCTTTCCTTCCCACTTTTTTCACTCTTTCTGTTTTTCTCCTTCCTTGTTTGTTTATGTAAGCATAATGATTCCCCAAAACGATCAAGTGCTTAGTTCACCTAAGATTACTAAGTGGCATTTCAAGTGGCAACACAGTCTTGTTTTAACTTTTTTACTGACAGTTTCATTTATCACCACTGCTTTAGTACAGTTTCTATAAATTCATCATAGTTTTGTGATTTGATATAAAACTCTAGCTTGAGAAAAGAAATTGGGGGGAGGGAGTGAGAACTTGCCAATTTCCGTTTATAGTATGACTTAATGTGTTATTGTTTCTGATTCTAATGAAGACTAACACCCAATTAAATTTAAGTATGGGATTTATCCTCTTAGGAGAAATGCTTACATTAAGTTGGAAAAATGAATGCCACCATGTATGGATTTATGAGGTTTAAAAAACTCACAGAAAGCTTGTGCAACATTTCTCACATAGTAATTGATTTCTGAGTATTGCATATAAGGAAGCTCAGATCAGCTTCAGGATTTTCTAAAGGTTCAACAAAGTGATATCAAAGAGGGAATCGAGTCATACTTTTGCCCTGGCATTTATTTCTTCTCTCTTACCCAGTCTTCTTCCTAGAGTCATGAGTACTTCCACCTCGTGAATTAGGAATTCTGTTAATACTGGGCTACTCCATACAGTCAGTCCAGGACAACTATTATTTTTCTATAAATACTGAGTGCAATTGGGCCTGCTACTTATAGTACCAACAGAATATCGAACAGTAAACACTCACCTAAATCATGATTAAAGCTTTGGACCAAAACTAATTAAACTGAAAAAGCCATTTGCTGAGTGGCAGAGGCCATAAGTAGCCACTCAGTTTTTACTTTCTGTTAGTTTTATAGTCTCTTGCTGGTTCCAAACTCTTGTTTTGGTATTCTGTTTTCTGGTTGGAAAAATTACTTCTGTAAAAGTATCTATTTATAAGTAAGTTTTCTCTTAGGGTTTGTTTGTTTGTTTGTTTGTTAAGAAGTTAATGCACAGTTCACCATTTGGTTTAGGAGAATCTCAATTCTTGCTGGCCTTGGGTTGTTCTTTTGGTTTTTTTGGTTTTTTTTGACTGATGTCTAGATCAACCTCAAAGTCAAACAATCCTACTAAATGTTTTTGCCCCCAAACCTCAGGAATGTTTTGGAAAGTAAAGCTGGCTTTTTCCTGTTGGTGATCTTAAAGATTGTGCTTAGGAGTTTTATTTTAATAATACTATTCTTTCTTTAACTGCAAATGTAAGTATCTACAGATTGATTGCTCTTAGTGAATGTGTCGTATACATATTATTCAATAGTAAAATTGAAGATAAAAGATATGTTATAACACAGATATCTAGAAAACTTGATTTGTGGTACACAATGTTGGATCACTGAACAACTACTATAGGTGGCATTTGTGTAACATTTTTATGCCGAATATTGCTTTTACAATTTAGTTTTACATTTGTGATGTGATTAATGCCATATTTTCAAACATATTACCAAGTCCAGTACTCTTACTATACTTTATACTACAGGGAATTTAGTTTAATGGGTTTTAATAAAACATTGTTGACCAACATATTGAAAACAAATTACTAATTCTCAAGCTCACATGAACATTCACCAAGATAGAACTCACTCTGGGCTACAAAACACACTTTAACAGATTTAAAATAGAAATCATACAATATCTGCTCTCAGACCACAGTATAATTACACTAGAAATCAATAACAAAAAGATAACCGGAAAAATACCAAAATATATAGAAATTAAATAACATACTTCTTTTTTTTCTTCCCCTCCCAATCTGCCTCTCCACCTGCCAACTTCCAATTCTAAATGCACTTCTTAATAACATATTGATCAAAGAAGAAATCTCAAGAGAAATTTAAAAATACTTTGAACTAAATGAAAATAAAAATACAACTGATCAAAAATTGTGGGATGCAATGAAAGCTGTGCTTAGAAGGAAATTTATAGCTTTGAATGCATATATTAGAAAAGAAGAAAGATCTAAAATCAATCATCTAAGTTTCTTTCTTAAGAAACTAGAGAAAGAAGTGCAAATTAAACCCAAAGGAAGAATAAAAGAAATAAAAGAATTGGAGCAGAATTCAATGAAATTGAAGACAAAAAAAATCAATAGAGAAAATCAATAAAACTAAAAGCTGATTCTTTGAAAGATCAAGAAAAGTGATAAGCCTCTAGCCAGGCTTTAAAAAGAGAAAGAGAAAGAACACAAATTACTAATATCAGAAATGAAAGAGGGGACATCATTATAGATCCCATGGACATTAAAGGCAAAACTGAAAAATACTATGAACAGTTATTTGCCCACAAATTTGATAACGTAGATGAAAATGGAACAGTTCCTTGAAATATACAATTTACCTAAACTTACACAAGAAGAAATAGACTATCTGAATAGGTGTATATATAGATATAGATATAGATATAGATAGATTAGATAGATAGATAGATAGATATAGATAGATAGACATAGACATAGACATAGATATAGATATAGATATAGATTATAGATATAGATATAGATATTAGATATAGATAGATGAATTGAATCAATAATTAATAACCTTCCAAAAACAGAAAGCCACTAGGTCCAGATGGGTTCTCTGGTGAATTCTACCAAACATTTAAGGAAGAAATGACATCAATTCTCTACCAAGGAAGAAATTACATTAATTCTTTTCAGAGGAAAAGCAGAAGAAATATTACCCAACTCATTTTGAGGCCAGCGTTACCCAAATACTGAAATCAGACAAAGGTGTTACAGGAAAAGAAAATTACAGACCAATGTTTCTCATGAACATAGATGTAAAAATCCTCAACAAAATATTAAACAAATTGAAATCCAACAATGTATAAAAATAATTATACACGGGATTTACTCCAGATATGCAAAGCTGATTGAACATTAAAAAATCAATTAAAGTAATTCAGCGCATATTATTTCAACCAAGTGGGATTTATCCCAGGTATGCAAGGCTGATTGAACATTTAAAATCAATTAAGAAAGGGGAAGATGGTGGACTAGGTAAAAGCAGGGTTCGTCTCCTCCCAGGACGGCATTGAAATTACAATAATCAGTGTGGAGAATCACCTGAAGTCCAGCTGATCATAACACCTACATCTGATAATAAAAGTAACTATATTGAAGCTGGTAGGAGGGACAAAGTCCTAAATTGAGCTGGACCTGCACCTATAGGTGGTAGGGATCACCGGGAGAAAGAGCAAGGCTGCAGAGGCTCTACTGAAGGAGAAGGGGGTCCTGGTCTCATCTGGGGGCTTTCCAGCACAGGGTCCCAGCCAGGGGAAGAGGAGATTCCAATAACTCTGTAGAAATTGGAGGGGCTTCCAGCCATCCAGGTGAGACAGAAGGTGACTGAGCCCCTAGACGTTCCTCTGAAGGACCCACGCAAATGCTTTATGACCTGTGGACACTCACTTGGGACACCAGTGGTGGGTCTGAGGCTTGCATGGGATTCATTCTGAAAAAGTCTCCATTACCTGGAGTCAATGAGGGCTGTAAGGGTAGCCACCATTGTGCCTTAGTCCGGCCCCCTACAGGGTAACCTACAGACCAAGCCAGCTTGTTCGTGTAGACCCTGCCCATAGAGCCAGTAGGAAGTTCTGGTCTGAGGGAATCAGCCCACCCCTCCTAACCTGAAGACTGCCAGGGAAGTTGTTCCTGGATTGCTGCCAAGCCCTGATCTGAGTGATTCAGAGTGAAGTATTCACATCTGGGTGGCCATTGCTGTGAGCAGCGTTTCTAATCCCAGCAACAGTGGCCAGTGCTGTGAGCCGCATTTCATCGATAGGGTTAAGCAGATCGCTGCTGCCAACACGAACTTGGGCAGATATCAGGGACCTGTGGGCCAGTCCCAGACAGCAACTGGTCTTGCAGTGATCTGGGTCTTCTGCGGGAACTCACAACAGTTACCAAATTCACAGCAAGACTGAGGCTGTATTGAATCTGACTGCCATTTCTCTCTGAGACCCTGGGCCACCCAAACTGCAGACTGCCTGGGACAGGTGTTGTTGGAGGGCTGCCAAGCTCAGCTCCTTGTGATTCAGAGCCAAGCATTTACAGTGGAGCAGCCATTGTGAGTGGCCTTTCTAATCCCAGCAAAAGCAGCCAGCTCTGTAAGCTACATTTCCATTCCAAGCGGGCAACCAGTGCTGTGAGCCGCATTTCATCAGTAGGGTTAGGCAGATTGCTGCTGCCAACACGAACTTGAGTGGATATTGGGGACCTGTGGGCCAGTCTCAGACAACAGCTGATCTTGCTGTGTTCTGGGTCTTCTGCAGGAACTTGCAACAGTTACCAAAGTTGCAGCAAGACTGAGGCTGTATTGATATGACTGCCATTGTCTCTCTGAGACTCTGCCCCACCCTACCCACCAATTTACTCCTGAGAGCCCAGACAGTGAATTGACACAGCCTTGCCCTTCCCCTCCCCTGATCACCTAACCTACACAGGCAACAAACTTTGGCTGGCACAGGGCGGTCATTGCACAGAAATCAATGGCAGGCAGAACTTTGCTGCCTGCAGGAGTTTGCAATATTGTGTCTGGGAGCACAGAGGTCTGGGGAGCAGCTGGTCTCACTGTGATCTAGGTTAACAGTAGGAACGCCCAGTTGCTGCTACAAATTGAGGTTGTATTGGCCAAATGGACCTTGTTGCCTTGAGATCCCACTTCTCCCAAGCCACAAAGTGCCTGCAGCCCCCTGACAACAAGCAGCCTTTTGTGTCCTGCTTGGCTCAGTTAGTGCAGGCAACAGACCTTGGCTAGAGCAGAGAGTGAATTTTGAAGAAAACAAATGTGGACAGACCTCTGCTGCCTATAATACGAGCTGCAATATCTCTTAAGGGGATTGCAGGGGTCTGTATTGGCCTAAAAGCCATTAACTCTCTGAGTTTCTGCCCCATCCAGTATACAAAGTGCCCACTGCACATTGATAGGCAGCTGCCTCTGCTCTGGGGTAGTGCATTTAGGCCTAGGGTAGGCAGCAGTTGACCTTGCTATGAGTGGAAACTGGTACAGCAAGCCACAGAGACAGCATGGGCACGTAAACTGACACTGCCGAGGCAAGGCAAAATTTACTCACTAGACCCAGGAGACTCTCAGGGTCCCTGCGCCACTCAACATGCATATCACCCAGAGTCTCATCCAGTTTCAGAGACTTACAGGCAGCTGATAGGAAGTATCAGGACTTGAGGAGCACTGGTCCCTCTGCTAAACTGCCGTAGGTCAAGGACAGGGGATAACCGAGAGCTGCAGACAACGCTATCTCTTCCACATACCTATAGATCCAGCATAGGCAACAACCATCAGTCGATCGCTTTGTAGTTCTCACAGGATAGCCCTGAGCAATCAAAAGCAGCAGCTGACCTTGGACTATGGGGGAGCCCTCCCAAGAGGCCACAAAACCAATGCATCTGGAGGCTGGCACCAGACCGCAACAGAGCAACTCCTGACTGGTTCCAGTATTGATACAGACAGAGGGTGGTTGCAACAAGTACATTAGACTGCTAGGGAAAATCCCACTCACTGGGTCAGCCCCACACAACAACTCTTATCCTGAGAGTGCAGCCAATTCTCACAATTGGCCTGAAACGTTAATCCCACCCACTGGCCTATTAACGACAATAAAGGCTTCATGACAACAGAAGATCACACACAATCCACACAAAGGTCACCTCCAGAGCTCCTAGCACAAGGGATCAGGGAGAGTGCGCCACTGGACCACACAGGACACCTTCCACATTAGGCCATCTGTCCAAGGCTGGGAGATGAAACAAATATTGACACATCAAAAAGAACACAGAGAGGCTAATAAAATGAGAAAACAAAGAAACATGCCACAAATGAAATAACAAGAGAAAACTCCAGAAAATCAGCTAAATGAAAGGGAGGTAAACAACCTACCAGTCAGAGTTCAAAATAATGATTATAAGGATGCTCAATGAACTTATGGGGAGAATGGATGAGTACAATGAGAGCATAAAAAAGGACATAGAACCCATTAAAAAAAAGAACCAGACAGAAATGAGGAGTACAATAACAGAAATAAAGAATACACAAGAAGGATTCAACAGTAGATTGGATGAAGCAGAAGATCGAATCAGCAAATTGGAAGACAAGGTAGCTGAATACACCCAACCAGAACAATAAAAAGAAAAGAGAATTTTTAAAAATGAGGATAGTTTAAAAGACCTCTGGGATCAATGAAGCATAAAAATATCAAATCATGGAGTACCTGAAGAGGAAGAGAGAGAACAAGGCATTGAGACTCTATTTGAAGAAATAATGACAGAAAACTTCCCTAACCTGGCAAAGGAATTAGACCTACAATTTCAGGAAGCACAAAGAGTTCAAATAAGAGGAATTCAACAGATCTACACCAGACACATCATAATAAAATGCCAAAGGTCAAAGACAAAGAGAGAATCTTAAAAGCACAAAAGAGAAAGGAAACTGGTTATTTACAGGGTACCCCATAAGAATGTCTACTGACTTTTCAATGGAAACTTTACAGGCCAATAGAGAATGGCAAGAAATATTCATAAAGTTACAAAAAACAAGAATCTATATACCAAGAATATCGTATAACCAAAGTTATGAAAAACAAGAATCTGTAACCAAGGACTATAAACAAAGTTATGAAAAACAAGAATTTATAACTTGCTGGGTAGATACTCTACCCAGCAAGGCTTTCAATTAGAGGAAGGTGAGATAAAGAGCTCCCCAGACAGAAAAAAAGCTTTAGGAATTCATCACCACAAGCTAGCATTACAAGAAATGTTAAAGGGTCTTCCATAAAAGAGAAGGGGTAAAAAAGAAAATAAAAATAACAAATATGTATAATAAAATGACAGTAACAATGTACCTATCAGTAATTACTTTAAACGTAAATGGATTAAGTGCTCCAATCAAAAGGATAACCGAATGGATAAGAAAACAAGACCCATGCAGATGCTGTCTACAAGAGACCCACTTCAGATCAAATGACATTCACAGGCTGAAAGTAAAGGGATGGAAAAAGATATTTCACACAAATGAAAACGAAAAAAAAAAAAAGCCAGGGTAGCAACACTTATATCAGATAAAATAGACTTTAAAAACGAAGGCTCAATACGAGATAAAAAAAAAAAGGACATTACATAATAATAGAGGTTGATAAATCAAGAGGACATAACCTAGTAAACATGTATACACCCAAATATGAGCACACATAAAGCAATTATTGACTGCATAAAGGAGAGATCAATAGTAATACATGCATAGTAGGAGACTTTGACACCAATGGACAGATCTTCCAGGCAAAGAATCAACAAGGAAATAAGGGCCTAAAAGATACACTAGAACAGTGGACTTAATATTTTCAGAGCATTTTACCCCAAACAGCAAAATATACATTCTTCTCAAGTCACATGGAACATTTTCAAGGATAGACCATATGTTAGGACACAAATCAAGTCTCAATAAATTTAAGAAGATTGAAATCATATCACGTCTTCTCTGATCACAATGGTATGAAACTAGAAATCAACTACAAGAAAAAAAGGAAAATACACAAACACATGGAGGCTAAATAACATGCTACTAAACAATGAATGGGTTATTAATGAGATCAAGGAAGAAATCAAAAGATACCTAGACAAATGAAAATGAAAACACATGACTCAAAATTTATGGGACACAGCAAAAGCAGTCCTAAGAGGAAATTCATAGCAATACAGGCCTACCTCAAGAAACAAGAAAAGCTCAAATAAACAATCTAACTTAAATTAAAAGAACTAGAAAAAGAACAGCAAACAAAGCCCAAAGTGAATAAAGGAAGGAAATAATAAAGATCAGAGTGGAAATAAATAAATAGAGTCTAGAAAAACAATACAAAAGATTAATGAAACCAAGAGCTGGTTCTTTGAAAGATAAACAAAATTGACAGACCCTTAGCCAGACTCATCAAGGAAAAAAGAGAGAGGACTCAAATAAATAAAATCAGAAATGAAAAGAAGAAATAACTATGGACTCCACAGAAATACAATGGATCATAAGAAAATACTATGAGCAATTACACACCAACAAATTGGACAATCTAGAAGAAATGGACACATTCCTAGAAACATACAATCTCCCAAGACTGGTCAAGAAGAAACAGAAAATCTGAACCGACTGATTACCAATGAAATGGAATCAGTAATCAAAAACCTCCCCAAAAATAAAAGTCCTGGACCAGATGCTTCATAGGCAAATTTTACCAAACATTAAAGAAGAATTATCACCTATTCTTCTCAAACTATTCCAAAAAATTCAAGAAAGGGAAGGCTCCCTAACTCCTTTTTGAGGCCACCATTACCTTGATTCCAAAACCAGGCAAAGACATTACAAAAAAGAAAACTATAGGCTGATATCTCTTATGAACATTGATGCAAAAACCTCAACAAATATTAGCAAACCGAATTCAGCAATACATTAAAAATATCATACACCATGATCAAGTTGATTTATTCCTGGGATGCAAGGTTGGTTCAATACCACAAATCAATTAATGTGATACACACATTAACAAATCAAAAGATAAAAACCATATGATCATATCAATAGATGCAGAAAAAGTTTACAAAATCCAGCATCATTTATAATAAACAAAAACTCTCAGCAAAGTGGGAATAGAGGGAACATACTTCAACATAATAAAGGCCATATATGACAAAACTACAGCTAACATCATACTCTATGGGAAAAGGCTAAAAGCATTTTCCTTAAGATCAAGAAAGACAAGGATGCCCACTTTAACCACTCCTCTTCAACATTGTATTGGAAGTCTAGCCACAGCAATAAGACAAGAAAGAGAAATAAAAGGCATTTGAATTGGAAAGGAAGAAGTAAACGCTCATTATGTGCAATAGCATGATATTATATAGAGAGAACCCTAAAGATTCACAAAAAAACTGTTAGAACTGATCAATGAATTCAATAAAGTACAGGTTACAAAATAAATATTCAGAAGTCAGTGCATTTTTATACACCAATGATGAACTTTCAGAAAAGAAATTAAGAAAACAATCCACAATTGCATGAAAACTATAAAATACCTGGGAATCAAATTAACCAAGAAGGTAAAAGACCTGTTTTCAGAAAATTATAAGTCATTGAAAAAAGAAATTGAAGAAGATACAAATAAATGGAAGCATATCCTGTTCATGGGTAGGAAGAATCAACATTGTTAAAATGGCCATACTACCCAAAGCAATCTATAGATTCAATGCAATCCCTATCAAAATACCAATGGCATTTTTCAGAGAGCTAGAACAAATAATCCTAAAATTTATATGGAGCCAAAAAAAACCCAGCCGGCAATCTTGAGAAAGAAGAACAAAGTTGGAGTATCACACTACCTGATATCAAACTATACTACAAGGCTACAGTAATCAAAACAGCATGGTACTGGCATAAAAACAGATACATTGATCAATGGAACAGAATAGAGAGCCCAGAAATAAATCCATGCCTACATGCTCACTTAATATATGACAAAGGAGGTAAGAATATAAATGGGTAAAGACAGTCTCTTCAATAAATGGTGTTGGGAAAATTGGACAGATACATGCAAAAAAAAAAAAAAAAAAAAGAAGCTGGACCATCTTCTTACACATATACAAGAATAGACTCAAAATGGATTAAAGACTTAAATGTAAGACCTGAAACCATAAAACTTTTAGAAGAAAACATAGGCAGTAAACTCTCTGATATTACTAACAGGAATTTTTTTCAGATATATCTCCTTGGGCAAGGGAAACAAAAAAAAAATAAACAAATGGGACTACATCAAACTAAAAAGTTTTTGTACAGCAAAGGAAACCATCAAAAACAAAAAGACAACTGACTGTTTGGAGAAGATATTTGCTAATGATACATCTGATAAGGGTTAATATCCAAAATATAAAGAACTTATACAACTCACAACAAAAAAAACAAACAATCCAATTAAAAAATGGGCAGAAGACCTGAACAGATACTTCTCCAAAGAGGAAATACAGATGGCTAATAGACATATGAAAAGATGCTCAAGGTCACTAATCATCAGAGAAATGCAAATTAAAACCACAATGAGATATCACCTCACCTGTCAGAATGGCTATCATCAAAAATCAAAAACAGCAAGTGTTGGCAGGATGCAGAGAAAAGGGAACCCTCATACATTGTTGGTGGGATTGCAAATTGGTACAGCCACTATGGAAAACAGTATGGAGGTTTCTCAAAAAATTAAAAATGGATATACCTTTTGACCCAGCATTGCACTTCTGGGTATTTATCCAAAGAAAACCAAAACAATAATTGTAAAGATCTATGCACTCCAATATTCATGGCAGCACAATTTACAATAGCCAAAGATATGGAAGCAATAAATGCCCATCAACAGACGATTGGATAAAGAAATTATGGTTCATCTATACAATGGAATATTACTCAGCCATTAAAAAAAATGAAATCCTACCTTTTGCAATGACATGGATGGACCTAGAGGTTATTATGCTGAGTGAAATAAGTCAGACAGAGAAAGAATAATACCATATGATTTCACTTATATGAGATATCTAAGGAACAAAAGAACAAACTAATCAAAAAAGACTCACAAATATAGTGGACAATTTGGTGACAGACAGAGGGGAGGAGGTTGGGAGGCTGGGAGAATGGAGTGAAGGGTTAAAGAAGTAAAAATTAGTAGTTGATAGTTGGGCATGGGGAGCTTGGAAGAGAGAATGTGGTTAGCATTAATATGATGGCAAGTGGAGGCCAGGGGAGGGAGGGAGCAATTAGGAGGATCGTTTTATGAAATTGTAGATGTCTAACCAATGTACTGCATATTTGAAACTAATTTAAATAAATCAATTAATTTTTAAAAATCAATTAAAGTAATTCATCACATAACAAGCTTAAAAAGAAAAATCATATTAATAGATGCAGAAAAAACATCTGACAAAATTCAACACCCATTCATGATTTGAAAAAAAAAAAAAAACCTCTCAGTAAACTAGGAGTAGAGGGGAACTTTCTCAACTTAATAAAGAATATCCAAAAAAAAAAAAAACCTAGTTAAACTAAATTTAGTGGTGGGATCCCAAAGCTTTTCCACTAATATTAGGTACAAGGCAAAGATGTCCCCTCCCGCCATCATACTAGAAACTCTAATACGATAATATAGGAAAAATAAAATAAAAATATACACAGATTGGGAAGGAAGAAAGAAATCTGTCTTTATCCATGGATGACATGATCATCTATGCAGAAAATCAACAATGACATTTCAGGAACTAATAAGCAATTACAACAAGGTTGCAGGAAACAAAGTTAATAAACAAAATTCAAACACTTTCGTATATACTAACAGTGAACAAGTGGAATATGAAATTAATACCATTTACATTAGCAGCTCCCAAAATGAAATATATAAGTCTAAAATACAGCAGAATATGTATAAAATCTATATGAGGAAAACTACAAAACTCTAAAAAACAAAATCAAAGATGAACTAAGTAAATGGAAAGATAGTCCATGTTCATGGATAGGAAGGCTCATTTTGTCAAGATGTCAGATCTTCCCAACTGATCCACAGATTCAATGAAATCTCAGTCAAAATCCTAGCAAGTTAATTTGTCAATATCAACCAAGTGACTCTAAAGTTTATAGAGGAAAACAGAAGATCCACAATTACCAATCCAATATTAAATGAGAAGAACAAAGTTAAATAATTGACTCTCACCAACTTCAAGGCTTACTATACAACTATAGTAATCAAGACAGCATAATACTGGCAAAAGAATAGACAAATAGATCGATGGAACAGAAGAGGGAGCTTAAGAAAATATTACCCAAAGGAGTGGAAAACTTAAGTTCACACAAAAAACCTATACATAGATATTTATAGCAACCTTTTCATATTACCAAAACTTGAAAGCAACCAAGATGTCCTTCAGTAGGTCACTAATAAACTGTTGGTACACCCAGACAAGGAAATATAATTCAGTGATAAAAAAGAAATGATTTATCAAGCCATGAAATAACACAAAAAAACTTAAATGTATATTTCTGCATGAAAGAAGCCGATCTGAAAAGGTTACATACTGTATGATTCCAACTATATGACATTCTGAAAAAGGCAAAATTGTGGAGGTAGCTATTGATCCCTGCCCTCCCTCCCTCACAGACAAAAAGATCAGTGGTTTTCAGGAGTTAGGGGTGGGCGTAGGGTCAAATAAGTGAAGCACAGAGAATTTTTAGGGCAGTTAAAATGCTCTATCTGATACCATATGATGGATGCATGTCATTGTACATTTGTCCAAACCCATAAAATGTATGACATCAAAAATGAACTGTAATGTAAGCTATGGACTTTGGGCAATTTTGATGTGTCAACGTAGTTTCCTCAAATGTAATAAATGTTCCACACTCATGAGGGATGTTGATAATGAGGCAGGCTGTGCATGTGTAGAGACAGAGGGCACATAGGAATTCTCTGCACCTCCCCTTTGGTTTTGCTATAAAGCTAAAACTGGCTCTAAACAATAAAAATTCCCTTAAAAAAAACCAAATCACTAAAAAAATTCTAACATAAGGATACTAATAGTGCCAATAATAGTGTCACAGTCATTTCTATTGAAATAGCTCAGGGTGCTGATATGACTAAATAGCTTCACCAGTGAAATTTACCAAACATTTGAGGAAGAAATAATACCAATTCTACACAAATTCTTCCAGAAAGTAGAAAGGAGAGAAAACCTCCCAACTCAATTTGTAAAGTCAACATTACACTGATACCAAAGCCAGACGAAGATATTACAAGAAAACTAGGGAATAATATCCCTCAAGAATACAGAAACAAAAATCTTCAATAAATATTAGCAAATAAAATTTAGCAATATAGAGAGAGGCACCTAAAAATGGCGTAGATTAGAGAGGCTTTGTTCACCCCTCTTGTGACCACATCAAAGTTGGGTCAGAAACACAGAGCATAAGCAAGCAAAGTCACCTGGGATCTAGATGAACAGAAGCACTACAACCAGGGAGAGAAATAAGAAATGACCCTGCAAGTGGTAGGATGGGGCGAAGATGCAAGGCTGCCTGGTCCCCAGCGGCTGAGGAGACAGAGGCTACAGCAGTGGCAGCTGGCAGTTGTAGATGCCTCTTAAAGGGGCCTTGTATGCAACCAGACTTTCGCAATGACAGAGCTGCTCACTCTGAGAACCAGTGCTGGACTGGCTGCTCAGAGGACACCAGAGACTTACAAGGGGTCACTGAGTTGTCAGAGTAAGGGCCAGAGGTGAGGCTTTCTCTCAGGCAGAAGTGCTGTAGGTAACCATTGTTCTTCTGTTAAGCCCTCCCCACTCCCAGTGTGTGGATGCAGTGCTGAGACTCATCAAACTAGATAACAGAGGTTACTCTGCCCAGAGGATTCCCTGAAACTCTGCCTCCCCCAACTCTTGGTCCTACCCCAGACATATCCAGTTGTGTCTTCAGCTAGTCCTGTGCCACTTGCTGAACAAACCCGAAGGCTACACTGGTGGCAGCTGGCCTCGGTTTCTGGCGTAGCTTCTTGAGGCAACTGTAAGCACAGCATCTGTGGATTGCTTGCTGAATCTTAACATATGACGCCAGTGGGGCACTGGCTCGGGCTAAACTTGGCCTGTAGCTGAGCCTCTCTCAGGACTGTGCTGCTGGACACCTATTACACAAACCCATGCTAATAAAACTGGGAGACTTAGGAGCTTTGATTAGTACATAGCAACAGACACAGTAATGCAGCCAAAATGGAAAGACAAAGAAGTAGAAACCATATGAAAGAACAAATCAAAGACAGAGGAAAAATGGAGTCAAGCAATCTAACAGATGCAGAGTTCAAAACACTGGCTACAAAAATGCTCAATGAAATTAAGAGAAGTGTAGATGAACTCAATGAGAACTTTAACAAAGAGATAAATAACATAAAAATAAAAATGGAAATTATAAAAGGGAACCAGTCAGAAATGACGGACACATTATTGATATGAAGAGTATATTAGAGAGAACCAACAGAATGAAGGAAGAAGTGGATTGAAACACCAATATAGAGGATGGTGAAGCCAAGGACACCCAACCAGAATAGCAAGAAAAAAGTAACCAAGAATATAATATTAATTTAAGGAGCCTATAGGACAAAATTAAGAGTAACAACATCCACATCATATGAGTACCTGAAGGGGGAGAACAAGAAGTTGAATACGTATTTGAAGAAATAATGATGGAAAATTTCCCTAACTTGGTAAAGGAAATAGACATACAACCACGGGAAGCTCAGAGAGCTACCCTCCCCAAATGAACCCAAAGAGGCCCACACCAAGACATATTGTAATTAAAATGCCAAAGGTTAAATACAAAGAGAGATTCAAAAGTGGCATGAGAAAAGCAATTAGTTACCTACAAGAAAGCTCCCATAAGACTAGCAGCCAATTTCTCAAAAGAAACTTTGCAGGACAGAAGGGCTTGGCACAAAATATTTAAAGTGTTGAAAACTCAGGATCTACAACCAAGAATATTTTATTTAACCAAGCTATCATTTAGAGTCCAAAGACAGAAAAAAAGCTTCCCAGACAAAAATAAGCTAAAGGAATTCATCACCACCAAGCCAGTAGTACAGGAATTATTGGCGGGACTTCTTTAAGAAGAAAAAAATATATCTAAAACATGGGTAAAGAATGGTAATCACTATATATTTATCAACAAATACCTCAAATGGAAAAGAATTAAGTGCTCCAACCAAAGACAGAGAAGCTGAATGGATTAGAAAATAAGACCCCTACATATGCTGCCTACAAGAGACTCACTTCAGATTAAAAGACACACACAGACTAAAAAGAAGGGATGGAAAAAGATATTGCCTTGATGGACCTAAAGGATATTGTGCTGAATGAAGTAAGTCAGATAAAGACAAATACCACGTGATTTCACATACATGTGGAATCTAAAGAACAAAATAAACAACAACAACAAAAGCAGAAACAAAGTCATAGTTACAGAGAATATTTTGAGGGCTACTAAATAGGAAGGGAGTTGGGGGAATGGTGAGGGTGGGGCAGAGGGATTAGGAAGTACAAATGGGTAGCTGCGGGATAGACATGGGGATGTGAAGTGTAGCATAGGGAAAGGAGTTAATAATGTAATAAAAATGTGGGGGAAAGAGAGGTATTGTATTTAGTAGGGGGATCACTTTGTGAGTTATATAGATCTCTAATCACTGTGCTGTGCAGCTGAAATTAATATATTGTATGCCAACTATAATTGAAAAAAACTCATTGAATTGAACAATGCAAATACAAGCAATAGTCTATCATATTTCAATAAAGCCAGAAAAAATTTAGCAATATGTAAAAATAACATATTATGAAGATATGACATAACAAATGAAGATATGAGTTATGAGCAGCTATGCACCAATTTACAAAACATCAACATTCCTTCCCCTCTCCAGCTTTATTTCTCTAGACCCTCAAGTGACTTTGCTTGCTGTTTGTTCTGTGTTTCTGTCTCAACTTTGATGTGGTCATAAGAGGGGATAAGTAAAGCTTCTATCATCTACACCATTTTGCCTGGTCTCCTATCAAACATTATTATAGCTAAACAAGTACAAAATATAAGAACAGACAGAAACACATGAGTAATAGCAAACTTTAATTCATCTCCTAGCACATGATAAATCTAAAGGGCCAAAAAACGATAAATGAATGTATAAATGATTTAATAGAATATAAAAAGCCTAAATAGCATAGTAAGGTGAATCTAATAGATCTATATAATTAATTCTGTATCCTAAAAACTGAGTATATATTTCTTTTGCAGGTGCCAGTGGAACATTCACAAACTTTACCATGCATTAGGCAAAAAAAAAAAAAAAAGCCCCACATCTCCAAAAGAAGAATTATACAGTATTTTATTAGTTCTGAGGTATATATTTTTTTACATGTTGATGTCTCTAAAATGAGTGTCCATCTTATGATTGACTGTATCTTACATATGTCATTGGTGACACTGCTCTTTCTTCCTTAGTGGTATTTAAAATAATGTTATAATACAAAGGGAAAAATTGTAACTTTATAGTTGAGAAATATGGCAGACACCCCCTTAAACAAGTGAATAAGTCATATCAACATCCTCACCTCCTGAAATGACATCACTTCTGTAGTATTCTGGCCAAGAATGAATAACCTTAATTTAATCATGTAAAAACATCAGACAAACCCAAATTGAGGGACAATCTACAAAATAACTGACCAGTGCTCTTCAAAGTTGTCAAGGTCCTGGAAGACCAAAAAAGATTGAGAAACTAGATTGGAAAAGATTAAGGAGCCATAACAACTAAGTGGAATGTATGATCCTGGATTGGCTCCTGGACCAGAAATAGGACATTAATAAAACAATAGGCAAAAGTTGAATTAGATCTATAGATTTTCTCATAGTATTGTATTGATGTTCATTTCCTAGTTTTGATCATTATATCATGATGATGTAAAATGTTAACACTTAGAAAAGCTGGGTGAAGGGTGTACAGGAACTCTTTATGCTGTTTTTGCAACATTTCTGTAAACCCATTTCAAAAAAAAGTTAAGAAATAAATAATGACACATCTTACAACTATAACATCTTAGAGCCAATGAAATAAGGTAAAGCAAACAACATTCTTTGATCATAATGCAATAACCTAAAAATTAATTTTAAAAAAAACATTTTAAAAATCTTATCACCTAGAAATTTAAAGCCCTTTCTTAAAATCTTGTAAGACAAAGAGGTGGCATAAGCCAAAATTACAGAACATCTAGAAAATTTAATAATAATAATAATAATAATAATAATAATAATACATAAAAGGCCTATGGGATACAGGTAAAGTGATGTTCAGAGGAAAATTCATAGCATTTAAGTAATTACATCAAATAATAAGAATAAAGATCAATGAATTAAATATCTGGCTTCACAAATTACAAAACAATAAGATGTACTTAGAAAAGCAGAAGGAAAAATTAATAAAGAGCAGACTTAGTAAACTAGAAAACAGAAAAATGGGAACCCTTAAACAAATGAAAAGATGCTCAAATTCACTCGTAATAAGAGAAATATAAATTAAGCTGTGCTGAAACACCATTCAACTCTTGAATAAGCCATGATTTTAAAAATATATATTATAACAAGCTGTGTTGGCAAGAATATAGGCCACCAGTAACTTTCATATTTTAGTGAAGTGAGATAGTAGGGGCAAATTAAGTTGTTAATGCCCATGCAATGTAAAGTATGCAGCTTTTCATTTAAAAGGAAGAAAATAAAGATGAATGAGGAAGTCTATGTACCAATCTGGAACTATCCCTAAGACAATCTGTTAAGTTTTTTTAAAAAGTCAAGGTCTCTTTGAGGAAGACGCGATAGCAGCTTCAGCTGAGCTTTGTTTGTTTTGCTTGCTATTGCTCCTGACTCACTGCTGTTCTCTCTCACGGAGTCTGTCAGGAGGCTGCGCCATAGCTTTTAAAGACATCGGGAAGACACCTGAGGAACCAGAGGTGGCGATTCGCCGAATTAGTATTACCATGACCAGCCTCAATGTAAAATCTTTGGAGAAGGTGTGTGCTGACTTGATCAAAAGTGCAAAGGACAAGAATCTCAAAGTGAAGAGACCAGTTCGGATGCCTACCAAGAATCTGAGAATCAGATTCTGAGAATCACTACAAGATAAACTCCCTGTGCTGAAGGTTCTAAGACTTGGGATCATTTTCAGATGAGGACCACGAGCGACTCATTGAGGATCCACAAGCAACTCATTGACTTGCATAGTCCTTCTGAGATTGTTAAGCAGTAACATCCATCAATATCGAGCCAGGAGTCAAGGCTGAAGTTACCATTGCAGATGCTTAAATCAGCCTTTGTAGTAAATTGACTATCAGCTGTTTAAAGAAAAAAAAGTCAAGGTGCAAAAGAAGAGTATATATAAATGCTACAATTTGTGTAAAAACCTGAGTTAGGGGCAGAAGGATATCTATTGCTAATAAATGCAATATGTGGCCAACAGTTATCTATTTCTAGGAACAGGAAATGGGTGTCTCATACAGTGGTAAGATGGGAACCTTTTGAATTCTATGAGTTCATTAACTGTTCAAATAAATAAAATGTAACTTAAAAAGAAATCCCCTAGCCAGGAAATAATTTCTCTCCACTCTTCCAAAATCCTTCAGCTCTCATTTCTGAATCACATTCACCTGTACCACAGACATTTGTATGGGTGCCCAAGAGGGGAGTAGGAAGTAACAACTGAACTAAAGGAAGGGAGTCTTGCTCTAGATCCATAGAGCTCCAGATGCTCCAAACTAATCCATCTCCCTGCACAGCTCCCACCTGTCAATGGCCCAAATCCTGCTGGCATAGCACCCAACCCCTCACCTGGCCCTGTATTAAGTACCTGCAGGGACCCAATGCTGCCCCTCCCCAACTATTGTGGCAGAACCCCAGCCTCTAAGAGAGTTGGGAGATGGCTCTTGGCCACTGCCCTCTCTCCATCACAAAGAAAATTAGATGTTCCCCAGTTCCCTCACACTTTCTCCTCCAGACACATCCCTACTCCCCCAAGTACAAGCAGCCAATGAGAAAAGGAGATACCTGCCCAGCCCCTTTGACAATAAAAAGAAGCAATGTGTGCCTAGAAGAATCAGGGTCTTCAGCCTCAGGTGAGGGAGGGAGAGAATGGGGCATTGGGGGCTGTAACTATTGCCACCTCACTACTTAAATTCTTTGTACTGTCATCAAACCCCAAGGTCCTGGTGGATCTCAGGTCCTCCCTTCCAGATCCCCCCACAAGAGCCCTCTAGCTTACAGAGAAGGAACTAGGGGAAGGGTACCCTTCCTCCTTCAGTCTCAATCCCTGAAAATCATGGAGCCCCAGGAAATGGGATGGTCTGGGCAAGGAGAAGAGAAGCTCCAGAAGGGGCCCCTGAAATGTGAGGTGGCGAGGGGAAGGTCAGAGAGATGGGGTCAGGGGCTGAAAGACTGCTGTGCTAGCCTGTGGCTCCAGGATAGGATGAAAGACTCAGTCAGCCTAACTGCCTCTGACCACGGTGGAGGCTGGGCATCCCACGCCCTCAGGCCCTGGCCTGACTGAACAGGGCCATGTCCTGCTGTCAGGAAAGATGTCTGGGTATGGGAGTGAGGTGGAGGTCTGAGGTCCCAGGTGGAGAGGAGGAAGGGTCCCTGGAAACTGCAGAAACCATTACCTGTCCTCCCTAACAGTTATGCATCCTGCACCCACCTACCTTCTCCCCTTAAAATGCTGGAGTAATACTGGGCACCTGTCACTCAGACTTGAATGCTTTCATGGTCCTAGAGGGCTGGAAGGTATGACAGGCAGTATCCCAAACTGAGGCCTGAGACAGAGAGAAATGGAGAACAAGGGAGAGAGGAGGGGAGAGTGGGAGACAGGTAGGAAGTTGTCTCAAGAAACACAGGAAGTTCATGTAGGGACTCACCCCACCCCTTTTCTTTTCTTGGGTTCTAAGAGTTCATTTTCCGGAAGTTACAGAAGAGACAAGTGGCTCTGAAGCATGTCAACCTTATCGCAAGGTCAGAGTTCTCATCCAAAGTCCAGGGCCTTCACTTACCAGGGGATGAAAGTAAGCAGAAACTTAACCTCTGTGAGTGTCAGTTTCAGTTTCCTGACTGTCCAATTGTAAGGATAATAAGGTATGCCCCGCTGATTGTTGTAAGCAGGAATTAGATAGTAAAGCGTTCAGGCTAGTGCCTAGCAAACATGTCCCCAGTAAACATTAACATTGAAATAACACTGGGTCTGAGCTATTCACCAACCTGCTCTGGTATTCCCGATATTGTAGACATTCACCTAGGGCTCCAAATTTCACAAGAATGTTGGCCATGCTGCCAACCTTGAAGCTAGCCAGCACTGTCCCCAGGCACAGTGGGGGATCCCAGACAAACTATTCCCACCTCTGTACCCCTCTGTGTCTAATGCTTGGCATCCCTGGAACCACAGCCAGGTTCATCCAAGGAACCTCTGTTTTGGGAGGCTCTCATTGGCTGACTGATACCTACAGAAGCTGCTGGGGACTTTTTTTTTCTTTTTTTTCTTTTTTCTTTTTTTTTTTAGAAACTCCCTGAGTGTCCAACATAGTGTAACCTAGCTGTTCCCAAGCAGTCATCCAGATATGTGCTGCTAATATTTAAACCAAAACCAGCAACAGGGTTGGTTGGAACCAGGGTCTGAGCAGGCAGTAGGTCTATACACCAGGAACCCTGTCAGGTGGGATCCCCAAATCCTTCAGGGTTCTGACATCAGGGCAGATAATTAGTAACACAGGGCAAAATGTACTCCTGATGAATTTATACATTTCATTCCTTTCCGAACCAGTACAGCTCATGGATGGAAATCAACCCGAGAAAGGTATTGATGTCTATAACTAATACATCTGGAGCACAGGATATGAAACGCCACCCTACCCTAACCCCAGCTAGAAAGAGGGTGAGAATAAGCAAAAGGATGTCTGATGAACTGCCTGACAAATACTGTAAACTGTTAAATATTTAACAATTGTGAAATTAGACTATACAGAGACAAACTAAAAATTGTGCGATATGCTCAAAACTAGCAAATGAGGGGAAAGGTACAAACAGGATGGGTAGATGGGTATAAGGAGGAATCGTGTGAAATTATGCAACTTGAATCAGTATTAATTTTAAGCCAACCTTCAGAAGGGATCACAGGAAGGAGTGGGGAAAGGGAGAAACATCTCTTGCATGGCTCAGGCTCCCAACTCCGCAGTTCAACAACCCAGCTTAATGGACAGTGGCCTCAAACAATGGCTGTCCCCCAGTATCTGCTCCCAGTCATCTGGAACAAAAACTACATCTCTGAACTTCCTGTATAAACAATTATGATTTCAGGATTAAGTTCTGGCCAGTGGAATATAATCAAAGGGCTGTGTGTGTGATTAAAAAATATATATATGTCCTTAAAGGGAGGAGCAATGCCCTTCTTCAATTCTTCCTCCTTCCTGCTGGCTGGAATGCAGATGTGATAGCTGATGTTCTAGCAGCTATATTACACCATGAAGTTGAAACTACATGCTGAAGATGGTTAAGTAACAAAATTCCGTATAAAGGAACCTGGTCCCTGGCATCCAGGGCAGCTTGCTAACCTTTCATATCCTACTTCTGGGTCTCTTTTATGTAAGAGGAAAATATATTTCCACTATATTTCATTCAAACAATTACTGTTTGTTTTCTGTCTCACACAGCTGAACTGAATCCTAACCAATAAACAGAGGAAATGAGAATACTTTTTGTTGGCAGTGGTAGGGCAAGGACTGTCATAGAAGTAGGGCTTCCTTGTGTTGGCAAAAGTGGGAGACAGACATGCAAGGAAGTAGGAGAGTTCTCCGAATTGGCAGAATTGGTAGTAGAAGAAAGATTGATTCCTGAATAAACAGACATGGTGAAGGAAGAAATGGAAGAATCAAAAACATCCCTGTAGTGATGGCTGTGGAGAGTGGGATCACAGAGGATGTTTTGGGGCTTACTATATTGGACTATGTAGAGAAAGATATCATGGCTAGACAGGTGAGATCACTTGGTCAACTAAGGATGGGAAGAGTCTCAAGGTAAAAAGAGGAATTGTTCCTGGAAGTTATATCCATTTTCAAGAACAAACTAAAATCCTTGCCCATCTCCCTTCATGGCCAGAGGTGTCCCTGTTAATTCTTGTACCTGCTGACTGCCCACAGCACCTCCTGCTGACCCACATAGCCTGTTGGTCCTCAGTAGGTCAGTTTGGACTGACTGTGGGGGCACCTAGTAAAGCTTTTCTCTTCATGTGGTCCTCAGACCACCCTCATGCCACTGTCCTGATGAACTGCTAAAAATGCAGACTAAGGACTCCACCCAATACCAAATGGATCACACACTCTAAGTGACCCCAATGATCCTGACATAAACTCAAGTCCACCATTTTACACTAGGGAAAACTGAGGCCCAGACAAAAAGTATGACTCTCCAGAGGTCTTACTGCCAATCAGCAGAGCACTGAATGAGAACCCAGGAATCAAGACCTCCAGTAGACCACAATTTACTTCAATCCCCCGTGGATCTCCCGATACCTAAAAACTCTCTGAGATGAAAACACAATCTTCATGGTCTCCATCCTTCATAACCCCAGGACAAAATGCAGGATGAGGACAAAGATGTCGGCACATCTCCCCGAGGTGTTTGCGGCTGCAGAGCCCCAGCCTCCTTCTGCAGCACCTAACTTGCAGGCACAAGGGCTACACTCACTAGGACTCCATGCAGACTTGCAGAGTCATCATCAGACTGGACTTTCAACTGAGCCCTCCCTGATCCAGGGTCTGGGGAAGCACATTAGGGGCTCTAGGAGCAGGACACTCTCCTTGGATTCCTATCTACCTACCCCACTTCTGGGCCTGCCTCCTGCCCATCTTCCCATCACCCCAGGCCTAGGGAGTGGGGAGGAGAGTACTGACATAAATGGCTACATCTTCTTCCTGGCCCAGATTTTTTACCATCTTTGGAAACTCCACTTCCCCTTCCCTCTCCTGCTGGCTGACCTTCCATAGTGTTCCCCCAACCCTACCTCACCCCCCAAAAGAATAAAGTTCTGACTGACTTCAGAAGTCTCCATAACCCATCTTGCCCTTAACTCCCATGGATCCCTCACAGGAACTGCACTGCTCATGCCGCACCCAAGCAGGCAGGAACTGCCCTTGTCCTTGCTCTCCACTCCAGCCCCTGCACACACATCTTGGCACCTTTTCTGGCTACATCCACTTACTAAGACCCAGATGAATATAGGGTCTGCCTCCCTGGGAGATTCCAGCCCACCCTAGATATCCTATCCTTGACTCCAGCAGCAGGTCCAGCCTAAGGTCAGCACTGACCTTTCTGAGGCAGTTTCTGCTGGGCCAGCTCTTAGAACATGTCCTGTCCTTTCACCTTCTAAGATATCTAAGATACCACTAGTTCATAACCCTGGGCTGTACTCTGTCCCTGCCCTATCTCCATGGTACACGTCTAGGGACTCTTGATTAGAGATGTCAGGTGAGGCTGTGAGTGGCAAAGCCAGTTTGGGAAAGCAACATGGAGGCAAGCCCCCATCACTACAGGCCCCAAATCCCTGCAGCCTAAGGCCCCGGAAAGGCCTCTGCTCATTCATTCAGTTGGTTTTCATCATTCTAATAATTAATAATTACCAGGCTGAGAAACCTGCCTCAGATCCCTTTCTCCTGCAGCTACACCAACTGTCCATTTTTCTGTGTTCTATCTCCACCTATAGCCCTTATACCAGCTCTTCAAGGAGCTGGACAGCTCTTATATCTGCTCTTCAGGGAGCTGGACTGGGGAAGTGATCTGACCACTGGGAGAGTTCTCAACCAATGGGATGGAACGTGGAAAGCTGGAAATAACCGGAAGAGATGACAAGGGAATAACCTCCGCATCGCCCCTACCCCCATCCCACCCTCCAAGACAAGAGCGGCTGCCTTCTGCGCCACCTGGCGGCTGCAGCCCGCGAACAGAGTACAGGCTTCGCGGGGCTCCAGGGCCTGGGGAGGCCGGTTCCCGCTTGGCGCGGGCTGGCTGGGGATGCCCAGCTTGGAGAACCAGGACCGCGCGGCCCAGGGAGAGCCGCGTCTCTGGATTCGGGCGGACCCCACAATCCACGCAACACCCAGCACTCGATGCCCTCCGCCCCTCGCGGCGGTAGACGCAGGACGCAAGAACAGCGGTGCGCTGGCAGCCGCGGGAGCGTGAGCGCGCGCGCCCGCCCCACGCAGAGCCCCGCACCGCCGCGCCCGGCACCGCCACGCGCACGCACGCCCCGGCGCTCGGCGGTGCTGGTAGATCTTCCACAGAGCCGGACGCCCGCTCGCGAGCCCGACGCCCGGAGAGAAGAGGGCCCTTTGGCGCGGGGCACTTGTGCGGGCACCGCCTCACACTTTTCTGCCTTCACCTCAGGCGTGAGATGCCGCAGCAGGCGCACGTTTCCTTGGGCGAGCCCATGGAGGGCGGGATGTAGGGGTCTATGCGGCCCCGGCCCCTCCGAATTGACTGGGGGCGCCGGGGCTAGGCCGCACCCAACCTGCTGGCCGCTGCGGCCAATGAGAGCCTGGCCTGGTGATGTCATGCCCCAACCGGACCCTGGTGACGAAGTCCGAGGTCACCCGTCAGGGAACCAGCGCAAACCCACCCGCGAGGGTTCCAGAAGTTTCCACTGAGGCGGCGGAGTGAGGCCTTGCACCGCAGCCTTGCGCGTACCATCACCTTGGCTTTCCTTCTGGGGTGCCCCGGAGTCATTTCCCTCTCCCCACCCCCGTCTCCTTCCTCCTAGCGGCCCCCTTCATTTTCACTTGTGATGTCATGTTCACATCTTCATTCCCACAGGTGTGCCCTCGTCCCCAAGATTTTACACCAGTGCCACCCGGGCGGCTGATGGGTCCTCAGCCACACTTTGGCGTGCTAGTCCCCCAATGCCAACCCTGCTGGTTCGTGGCCAAGGATGCTCATTTATTCGGCCACCGGCCCCGACCGAGGCTGTCGCCGTATCCAAGAGTGTCCGTCCGTCTGTGGATGTCGGTCACTGTGTTTGTGGCAGTCATTGCATGAGACCGTCCATCGGCGTGTGTCTGTTTTCGCGGGATTCTTTCTGTGTCGCTGTGGGTGTCTGCTCCACCGCTGCGAGTCTTTCGGTCGTGTCTGTCCGCCTGTCGGCGTCTGTCACTGGCGTCCGTCTGGGCCCCGGGTTCTCTCTCTGGGTCTCGGTTCCGAGGGAGGGAGAAGGGGAGGAGGTGGCAGCCCGGGGCGGCGGGGAGGGGCGGGGGCGGAGACAGTGGGCGGAGGCGGGGGCTCCGTGCGGCCCAGAGGGGGTGTGTGCGGGGGGCCGGAGGCGGCGGCTGTCAGAGTCAGCTCAGCCTGCGCGGGTGAACGTCCGCCGCCTCCAGCTCCCGGCGCGGCCCGGCCCGGCCGCCTCAGGTGAGTCTCCCGCCCTGTCCAGGACCCTCCCTCGGTCCGCAACCCATTCCGTGTCCGGGGGAAGGTGCGCTCCCAGAGGGATCCAGACCCCAAAACCGGACGCTCACTGTGCCCCCGGACCTGTCCAACGACGCCCCCCCGCCGCCCCACGCTCATCTTTAACTCTTCCCTCGCCGCCGCAGACTTACGGTCGCCCTCACGCGAGCCGGCACCCCGCAAAACCGGCCTTCACCTCTGCTCTTCATTTCCTATGGGGACTCCGGAGCGCCCCTTCCCCTGCTCGTTTCCAAGTCTGCGGCCACTAGAAGACACCCCCTGCTTGGGGCGGAACCCTGGCTGCGCAGGTTCCTGGTCCCTGGCTGGGCCTTCTCTGATCCCGCAACCCAGTGCCCCTGCGCAGCGTGGGCAAAGCCCAGCCAAAGCCCCCTCCCAGGCCCAGGCGTCCCCTCCCGCGGGGACTCCGTCTCTATTTTGAGGGTAGGGGAGGCTCAGCGGAAGCTCCGAGTTATTATTAGCCCCACTAGGATTTCCTAATTAATCTCAGCACTACCACTACCCCAGCTCAGGGAGCCGGAGGCTGAGTGAGGGGTGACCGCCGCGAGAGGGGGGAGTTCCGACCCAGGGAATTTTGATCCCTTGGCTGGAGATGCCGGAACCGCAGCAGCTGCTGCCTCAAAATAGCGCCCCCGCCCCTGCAGGGAGATCTCCGTAGCTCCGAGAACACAGGCGTCCTGGCTTACCCTTCAGACCTCTCTTCAGTGCCTGCGAACCCCCAGACCCACGCCCCAGGTTCCCAGCTTCTGGACTCGGGGCGGGGAACGCCGTCCTTTTCTTGGTCTCTACTGCCCCTCACTGGCGGCAGCGTGCGCAGCAGATCGGATGGATTGGGGTCGAGTCCTGGGGTCCAGGGCTGGTGAGCCTGTTCACTGAAGACAGGCGATGGGGTGCACAGCTAACGGGCACACCTGGGTACCAGCGCGCTGTACCAGATAGTGGATGAGCTGGGCTAGGCAAGGCAGTGTGTGGAGGAGGATTTGGGGTGCCCCGGGACCTGTGGCTTCCACACCCTGAATGCCCAACCCACCCCCCACCCCCAGAACCCCGGCCCTGGCCAACGCGGGAGAGGCTGCGTGCGCCTTTACGCCACCACACCGGCGGGTCGGCTCCTCCTGTCAGCGAGGGCCCCACCCCTGTCGGGTGGCCTGTAAGTGGACTGCGGCCTCTGGTGCCTGTGCCCGCACTGCTCACACTGGGCCTAGCCCAGTCTACCCAGCTAAGGGAAAGAGGTGAGGGCAGTGGGCCCTCTGCGGGGCAGGGGAGGGTATTGCTTGGCAGGCCTCATCTCTGTTCCCTACATTTGTCTGTCTGGGTGTATATGTGTCTGTTCTCTGTCCTCTTATTGTTTGCCTGCGTCCTTGTCTCTGCTTTTCTGTCTCCCTCCCTCCATTTCTCTCCTCCTCTCTGCCAACCTGCCCCGCCTCCTCTGCAGCTCAGCGATAACCCCTGGGCAAGAATGCTACCTAATCTCCCTCCTGGCAGCCTCAGGCCTTCACCCTCTGCCTTTTTTTCTCCCAGCAGCTGCCTGCTTGCCCTGGCAGCCATGAGGCCCCCGAGGTGTCCTCTGCACACTCTCTTCCCGACGTCCCCACTCCTTCTCCTCCTCCTTTTCCTCCTGGGAGGAAGGGCGGAGCGCCTAGAGGACCCAGAGCTGCTATTGACGGTGCGTGGGGGCCAGCTGCGGGGCATCCGCCTCACAGCCCCTGGGGGCCCTGTCTCTGCTTTTCTGGGCATCCCCTTCGCAGAGCCACCCGTGGGCCCCCGTCGCTTTCTGCCGCCAGAGCCCAAGCAGCCCTGGCCAGGGGTGCTGGATGCCACCACCTTCCAAAGTGTCTGCTACCAATACGTGGACACCTTGTACCCTGGCTTTGAGGGCACCGAGATGTGGAACCCCAACCGTGAGCTGAGTGAGGACTGCCTCTACCTCAACGTGTGGACACCCTACCCTCGGCCTACATCTCCCACCCCTGTCCTTGTCTGGATCTATGGGGGTGGCTTCTACAGTGGGGCCTCTTCCTTGGACGTTTATGATGGCCGCTTCCTGGCCCAGGCAGAGGGGACTGTGCTGGTATCTATGAACTACCGGGTGGGAGCCTTTGGCTTCCTGGCCCTACCAGGGAGCCGGGAGGCCCCAGGCAATGTAGGTCTCTTGGATCAGAGGCTGGCCCTGCAGTGGGTGCAGGAGAATGTGGCAGCCTTTGGGGGGACCCAATGTCAGTGACTCTGTTTGGGGAAAGTGCAGGTGCTGCCTCCGTGGGTATGCACCTGCTGTCCCCACCTAGCCGGGGCCTGTTCCACAGGGCTGTGCTTCAGAGTGGTGCACCCAATGGCCCCTGGGCCACGGTGGGCATGGGAGAGGCCCGCCGCAGGGCCACACTACTGGCCCGCCTTGTAGGCTGTCCCCCAGGTGGGGCTGGTAGCAATGATACAGAATTAGTTGCCTGCCTGCGGACACGGCCAGCTCAAGATCTGGTGGACCACGAGTGGCACGTGCTGCCTCAGGAAAGCGTCTTCCGCTTCTCTTTCGTGCCTGTGGTGGACGGAGACTTCCTCAGTGACACTCCTGAGGCCCTCATCAACACTGGAGACTTCCACAACCTGCAGGTGACTAGCGGCTGGAGGGGGTGGAGCTGGTTCTTTTAGGCCTGTTCTCCCACCTGCCCTCTCCCTGGGGACCCTCAAGACCCACTCCAAGAGGCCCAGGCTTCATTTCCCTGAGGGCTTGATCCCAGGGTGGCCAGTGGGACAGAGAGGAAAGGAAATGTGGGTATATTTTCTCCTTCTCTCTATCCCTTCCCAAATCTCGTACTCTCTTCCTCTGTGGTTCTGCTCTGTAACTTTACTCTTCTGGCTCTTTGTCCATCTGTTTCTGTCTACCTGTCTGTCTGTGTCTGCCCCATCCCCACTTCCTCCATCCTGTCCCCCCAGGTGCTGGTGGGTGTGGTGAAGGATGAGGGCTCCTATTTTCTGGTTTACGGGGCCCCAGGCTTCAGCAAAGACAACGAGTCTCATCATCGGCCCCAGTTCCTGGCCGGGGTGCGGGTCGGGGTCCCCAGGTGAGTGACCTGGCTGCCGAGGCTGTGGTCCTGCATTACACAGACTGGCTGCACCCTGAGGACCCAGCTCGCCTGAGGGAAGCCATGAGTGATGTGGTGGGCGACCACAACGTCGTGTGCCCTGTGGCCCAGCTGGCTGGGCGACTGGCTGCCCAGGGTGCTCGGGTCTATGCCTACATCTTTGAACACCGTGCGTCCACACTCTCCTGGCCCCTCTGGATGGGGGTGCCCCACGGCTACGAGATCGAGTTCATCTTTGGGCTCCCCTTGGAACCCTCGCTAAACTACACCATCGAAGAGAGAGCCTTTGCCCAGCGACTGATGAGATACTGGGCCAACTTCGCCCGCACAGGGTCAGCAGTGCCAAGGGGAGGACGACCTCTGGGAGCCAGGGAGGCAGGGCGCGTACAAACAGAGAGAAACAGAGAAAGAGGGAGACAGAGACAGACAGGAAGGGAGAGAGAGAGGAGGGAAAGTTCACAAAGGAAAGGAGAAAAGGGGGAGAGAGCGAATGACAAAGATAGAGAAAGGAAGACCGGAGGAAGGAAAGCAGGGTGGCAGATCCTGAAGAGACAAGGATAGCAAGAGAGGGAAGCAAAGAGATGGACAAGGAGAAACAGAAAAGTTAACATAGTTAGTAGCATGAGCTGTAGAGTTTGATCAGTTGGACTGGTGGTGATTTTATTAGCTGTGGTGCACACACATGCGTGCACACACACAGTTAACCTCAAGAAGGGGACAATCTGATATCACTTGTCTGTTGTCAGAAGTAAATGTAATGTTCATAGAGATAGGACTGGGCCTGGTTACATAGTAAGGGCTCAGTAAATCAATATTTTTAATGAGAGAAAGACAACGATGGAGCAGAAAAACGGAAAGGGAGAGGACAGAGGGAGGGCAGAAGGAAGGGGAAGACTCCCGACCATGAGGGTAGTGGAGAAGAGGAAGAAGAATTAAGTGGTGGCAGTGGAAGGGAGGGGATGGGACTCTCCTTGGAGCAAAAAGGGCATGGGGTCTAAAAGCAGCCTGACTCCTCCTCCTCCTCTCCAGCTCCATCCCCAGCTCCCAGAGGGGGCAGGCTTGCTTGAGGCTGAATCATTCTCTTCCTCCGCAGGGACCCCAATGACCCCGGGGACCCCAAAGCCCCGAAGTGGCCACCATACACGGGGGCAGCGCAGCAGTATGTGAGCCTGAACCTGCGGCCGCTGGAGGTGAGGCAGGGGCTGCGCGCCCAGGCCTGCGCTTTCTGGAACGGCTTCCTACCCAAATTGCTCAGTGCCACCGGTATGCAGGGGCCAGCGGGCAAGGGTTTGGGCAGAGTAGGGGAGAAATGGGGCAGGGAGAGAAAGAGAAGGGAGTGGAAGCCATCGGGTATAACCCCTCTCTTCTCCCCACCAGCCTCGGAGGCTCCCAGCACCTGCCCAGGCCCCACCCACGGGAAGGCTGCCCCGAGGCCCAGGCCTGGCCTCCCATTACCCCTCCTCCTCCTCCTCCTCCTCTCCGGGCTTCTGCGGCTGTGACCACGGCCTCTTTCCTCTCCGGCCTCAGGGGGCCCCTCCTCTAAAGAGTGGTTGGACCGTGGAGAAGGACCCCACTCAGGGATCTCCGACCCAGCGCCCCTTCCTTCTCAAACCGAGACACTCAAACTGGATAGGGCGTAGGGAAGGCTGACCTACGAGCCGTCTCAGGGACCCACGCGCCTTTGTTGTTTAAATGGAGATGAAAAAGCCTAATTTCTTTTTTTATAAAATTATTCCTTAGAGCCTGAGCCTGGTGTTGGGAGTAGAGGGAAGAGCCGAGGCTAGATAGTATCTCCTAGTGGGGCTATAACTGTCAACCATTTCTGTCTCTTCTCTTTTCCTCATCAACCAATGGATGCTCCCTCTTCTGATCCCTTCTATCCCTGTCTTCCGGTCATTTTCTCTCCCTCCCTCTTCCTTCCCGCATCCTTGTTCGGCCCACCTCTACCCTCATCCTCCCTCTGGTCTTTCGTCTTTCACATATTCTCCTGATCCTTTCCACCATCCCACGTGGCCTCCTTTCTCCTTGCGTCCTTCTGCACTCACGCCCCACCCCATGTCCGTTCCCCAACCTTCCCCATGTCCACCCCCACCCACTTGCCGAACGCCCTGGCCGCAGACACGCTGGACGAGGCGGAGCGCCAGTGGAAGGCCGAGTTCCACCGCTGGAGCTCCTACATGGTGCACTGGAAGAACCAGTTTGACCATTACAGCAAGCAGGATCGCTGCTCAGACCTGTGATCCAGGAGGGACCCCCACATCCCGCCGCCCTGCCCGTCCCTCCAGGCCCGCTAGCTGTATATATTATTTATCTGAGGGCTGGGATATAACCGGAGCCCTAGACCCTGCCCACCTGGACTTAGCCCGGGGGGCTCCCGGTCCTCTGCATGTCTCGGCTGAGCCCCCTCCCCTCACCACTCCCCCGCGGTGCCTTCGCCCCTCTGGGCTGCCAATAAACTGTTATGGCCACAGGCGTGTGCACGACTGGAAAGCGGGGGTTGGGCAGAATGCCTAACCACTGGAGCTGAGCGATCGGTGGGGTGGACACCTGAGACCGCGGACAAGCAGTCTGAAAAATAGGATGCCGGGTGCCCGCCCCAGCAAGGCGGAACTCGCGCCTGCGCAGTGAGCAGGGCGGTGCTGGCTCGGCGGGGCGGCGGTGCATTGTGGGAACCCCGCAGATTGGCTCGGTCCCCACCGCCATCCCGCGCTTTCCGCTGGTGCGGTTCCCAGCAAGAGTGTAGCCAGAACCTGCGCGACGGTCCGGCCCGCAGCTAACCCAAATCCGAACCGAGAGTAAGCATTGGAATTCGCCCTGTGGCCCCAGGACGCAGCATCTGCCAGGCTTCGGCAACCTCTGCCCTCGCTGACCGCCCTGGAGCCGCTTAAGGACGTCCACCTGGGCCTTGCCCCACCTATGCGGGGCCCCGCTCGCCTGGCGGCCCTGTCGGGTCACTATCTCTACTATCACTACGGCTGCGACGGTTTGGACGATCGAGGCTGGGGCTGCGGATATCGCACTCTACAGACGCTGTGCTCGTGGCCAGAGGGCCGGTCCGCCGGCGTACCCAGCCTGGCCGCCATACAGGCGGCACTGGAGGACATGGGCGACAAACCCCCCGGGTTCCGGGTTCCCGGAACTGGATCGGCTGTGTAGAGGCCAGCCTCTGCCTGGACCACTTCGGAGGACCCCAGGGGCGCCTATGCCATGTACCCCGTGGAGTGGGGCTTCAGGGAGAACTGGAGATGCTTTACTCCCACTTTACAGGGGGTGGGGACCTGTAATGGTTGGGGGGGACGTGGATGCCCAGTCTAAGGCCTTGCTGGGAGTCTGCCTGGGGCCAGGCACTGAAGCCCACGCCCTGATATTGAACCCTCACTACTGGGGTGCTCCGAAAAACCCCAGTGAACTACAGGCCACTGGGTGGGTGGGCTGGCAAGAAGTAAGCACAGCCTTTGACCCCAACTCCTTCTACAACCTGTGTTTGACCAGCCATAACTCTGAAAAGCAGCTGTCCACCCTGGACTGAGGCAAAAGTCCCAGAATGGAAAATGTTTCCAGCACCCCTGACCCCCGACCTCCACCTACCCACTCACAAAGGCAGAGGCTTAGAAACTGTATGTCAGGCCCTCCAGAAAGTCCCTGCAGAACCTGGTGCCTTTGGCATCAAAATGGCAAGCCCAGCTAACCACTGCCCAGCCAATGTTGGGGAAGCTCTTGGGAAATACATATACTATATATTCAGTCAGGAATCGCTGTGGAAGTGCTTTTATTGGCAGTAGGGCTGGATGTACAAAAAAATTCTCAGCTGGATAAGACAAGGCAGTCACAAGTATATAGGTAACAAGAGTGAGGAAAAGTAGATGGCTCAAAAGAAATCCACATCATCTGGAGCATCCAGGTCACGGTATTCCACAATAGCCCGTGGGTCTCCACGGACCATCCTGTGAGATAAGAGGTAAATGGAATGAGAGTTGGTCCTAGTTTGAAAAGGGTAAGAAAGTTTGGACAACTTAGCTTATTCTCACCTGTTGCGAGGTTTCCCAGGATAACCTCCCTGGCCTCGGAAGGCATCATAGTTCCCTCGACCAGCACCATAAGGGGCATGGGGATATGGAGGCCCTCCCGTGGGGACTGCAGGGCGGACAGCACCAGCTACAAAAAAGATCAGTGTTGAACTGAAAATCGATAACCTCACCTATATCTTAACTTTCTCCCAGCCCCTCACAATCACTAAGCCCTTTCAAGTCCCTCCTATACTTACCTCCATAGCCCAAGATGGGGGCCGGGGCTGACCATAGGGCATCAGGCCCTGGGGAGTCTGGTGTGGGTAGGGGAGTCCTGGGGTCAGGCCTGGGGGGAGTACAACACAGACAGGGACATGAATTACTGCGGGGGAGGGGGGAAGGAACAGGGGGCTGGCTTTTAGGAATATGGCCTGAGGTAGAGCAGAAACTTTTCAGGGGTCAATAGGATACAGAACCAGAAACCCTTGAAAGATAGAGAGATTGTGACAGACTGTCGTGGATCGTATCTTACTCTGAGCAGGGCCAGGTGGCTGAGCTGGCTTGATTTCAGGCAGAGCTGGACGTTTGGCATCAGTGAGAAAGTTGTTAAAAAATGCCACCTCCTTCTTCACTTCTTCAATTTTCTCTGCGTGCTTATTGAAAATATGTTTGCGTACAAACTCAGGGCCCTGGGTGAAAAAAGGAGGATCAGAACAGAGCAAGCAGTTCCTTATCACCCCAATCACCTTCCCCTCCCACTTAATCTGAGTGAGCAGTTTCTTCCCCGGCCTTGAGGCAGATTCCTGGCTCCATTCCCTTTTCCCACCTATCTAAGACACAACTCTAATATCCCAGACCTTGAATTTCTTGCCACTGAGAGGGCAAAGCCACTTATCCTTGCCCAGTTCCTGAGTGTTAGAGGTGACAAATTTTTCCACTTCCTGCTCAGGGTCTTTGCGACCCATTTTCTGGGCCTCTTCCTCCGAAAGAGATTCCCGCACACTCAGCAGCGGAGTAAGCTTTTCCTCAAACGTCTTCTGCCACTCTAGTACTGTGGTTTGGGAAGAGATGGCAGGTTGGAGAAGGGAGCAAGCAAGGAATAAAAAAGGAGAATGTTAGAGAAGGTGACAAAGCACTGCTCCAGAGCAGAAATAAAACCAGAGACAGCTAGGGAGAAAGGAGAATCAAAGGGGACTCAGCCAGGAAACTCACCTTCTCCGTGACTAATGCGGTTCGGTGGCATGGGCCCCCGAACATGAATGATGCCACAACGGTTGGGCATTTCATCCTCATTGGGGTACTCGCATGTGTTATAATAATCCATGGAATGCACAATGCGCAAATAGAGAAGGAGTTTGTCCAAAACCTAAGAGATATGAGAAGCCATGAGTTCACCACACTCTTGCCCCTTTACCACCCTAAGCCAGGTTCTTGTTCATCTCACACTCTGCTCTCACTGGCACCTTGATCAGCTTCTCATCCCGTTCCACGTTGATCTCCGCTGGGTTCCCTTCCTTAGGAGGTTCCTCAGGTGGGGCTCCCCCACTACTTCCCAGCAGCTCCTCCTCCTCAGCACTCACTTCCTCTATCAGGTAGTCAGTTATATTCTTCAAGATTGGGTTCTGAGAGGGCAGACTCTGGTTGGGAGGGAGAAGAGAGACAAGTGAGGCAGAGAAAGCCCCTTGGAGTAGGTAGTCCAGGAACTGCTTTTGAAAAGGCAAGGTGAGGGGCCAAGAATTCAAAGCTCACTTAGCCTGTTATTGCTACCTCAGGATTTGTCTTTATGTTTGCATCTGTTCTACCCTAACCCACAAGTAGTAACACCAATCTGTTCTGCTGGAAGCTGGAGGTGCTGCAAGGGGTCAGTGCTACAGATCATGTAAGACCAGAGATGCCCACAACGTATGAGGGGATATCAGTGGAGATTCACTAACTGTTGGCAGAGGAGGTGTCCCTGGCTCAGAGGCCCAGAGCTGGGTCCTATCATCCAGCGTATGGATCAGCTTGGCTGCCAGCTTGATGTCATTGCGCACTATCTGCTTGTGCTGGGTAATGCCATTGATGTTGCGGACACGACGGGTCAGGTCTCTGTTCACACCAGGACTCAGCTCACACTCCCGGAGCTGGAAGAAACAGAAAGCTTACCAACACTTGCCCAAGAAGCAGCAACTCAAAGAATGGCCCTACTGAGAGCACCAGTGATTAGGCTGTGAGTTCCCCAAGGACATGGACCAGGTATGTTCACCGTAACAGTCCCAGGGCCTAGCTCAGAGACAACAGTACACAATTAAAGTAAGCAGACTGCATGGATGAAATAGGGGGCAGAATGAATGAAGCAATCAACAAACAAAAGGATCAGAGGTTGTTTTGAGGAAGGAGAGCCATACTTTCTCACCCTTAAAACAGTCCCACTACCAGCACTCACTCTGATATTCTGCAGGTTCCAACAGATCTCTTTGATGTTAACACTGCGGTCAAATGTTACCCAGCCACGACGGAAAAACCTAAACAAGAAAAAATGTCACCATAATTCTGGGGTAAGAAGTAATGTTATGCTGGCCATTAACCTTCCCCGGCACCTTTTCTCCAACATATCCAGGGTCGCACTTCCCTCCACTCCATTCCTCACCTCCTCTCAGGCTGGGGCTCTGATAGTGCCACACGCATAAAACCTGGGTATCTTTTACAAAGCTGGAAAAACAGAGAAAGAGAAACCCCATTTAGTGATTCAAGGATTCACTTCCTCCTTCAGCCCCCATGTCCTTGAATCTTTACTTGGACAAGGAAATACTAACGAAGAGATTAAGAGTAATAGCATTTGAAAACGAATGGTGCAACCAGAACCAGCCCTTGAAAGCCATGGGCCCGTGGGAAGGAGGCCTCTCTAATCAGAGAAATAGGAATGTATGTCAGAAGCAGTGCCAGATTATCTTCTCCCCACCTCACACCTCCACCCCTTTAAGGATGGAACCTGGGTGCCATCCCTGCCCATAATGCCATTTTTCCTCACTCACAGAAATTATCTCAGCCCGGGAGATGTTGGGTGCGATGTTGCGCATGAAAAGAGAGCAAGTCTTATGCAGGGGCCGGGGTTTACATTCCAGCCCAGGAATGTCCTTGGGCTTCTCCCTTTCTTCTTCCTTGGGCTTCTCCTTTTCCTTGAGTGCTGCTTCTACACAGGAAATAGTGGGAGTTGATGAATATTATAGATTTTGGAAAGGAGGATAAACTGTCAGCCTCTCATCCCACCCGTCTTTCCCAAAAGACCATTCTCCCATCCATGTCACCGACCTCTCACCTCCCCTCCCCATTCAGCAGGAACAGAATGGTCTGAGAGCAAAAACTAAAACCTACCAGCCTCCTCCTTCTCTTCCTCAGCTTGGCCACTCTCAGACTCCGACTCTGACTCGGACACACTGCCTTCATCAAAGCTGTCGTCACCACTACGCTTCCTATTCCGCTTCTTGCTACTCTGTGGGGACCATGGCAAGAGGAAGTAAGCCAGATAACTAGGACCCCAGCCATGACAATGACCCCATGTAAGAGATTCCCTACCTTTTTGGCTTCTTTCTCAGAATCTTCTTTCTTCTCTTCCTTGTCCACATCACCCTCAGACTTCTTAGTTTTGTCATCACTAGAACTGTCATTTTCAGCCTACAGACAGAGACAGTTACTGGGCTGTCTATCTCCTCATCAACCTTTATCAGAGGGCCCCTCCCACCCTCTACTGCTGAGCCCGTAAGTTCACCCCTCCCCCTCCCAATACACAACTCTAGTTCCAGCTGTGAACCCCACCACCACCGAAACAGCTCCATTCTCCTCCCCCGGCGCTCACAGGCAGCACCCAGAGGCCCCAGCACTGAGACCTGTTTGCCATCTTCCTTCTTGTCTTCCTTCTCATTGGCCTTGCGCTCCCCATCCACCGGGCCTGGTCCCATCCGGCCTTCCTCTTTCTTGCTGGGCTCTCCAGGCTTTCCTGGCTGTTCCTCTTCCTCCTCTTGCTCCAAGATGCGTAGATCATTCTCTGTACCTCCTTCCATCTTAATTACAGCTACCAAATAAGGAAGCAGAGATCACAATCCAGGGCCCTGGCCTTCAGCCTCTGGCTTTTCTATCAACCTACTTCTATTTCCTAACAAAAACCTTGGTCACCAGACATCCACTGCTTGCCCTGCCCGCCCCCCACTCCAAATCCACCTACCTGCATCCAGCATCTTAACAATGGCATCAGCTTTGTCTATATCCAAAAGAAGATTATCAAACCAGCCACTCTCCATGAGGGAAAGAAATACTCTCAGTCGGTTTTGCAGGGCCCCCCGAGCCTCCTGCCGACGCTTCCCCACCTCATCTGGGTGGTACTTAGACCGAAACCTATAAAGGAAATGTGGAGGGAAGAGAGAAAACAGTCACTGAAGGCCAGGGCTGGGACATGGAGAGGGGCCCAGGAAAATCAGGGCTTAGCCCCCATCCTCTCACACCCACAAAAGATCATAAAAGCAGAGGAATTTGGGAGAGGGATATACTAGAACCACCCAAACCCACAGAGGAACCAGTTCATTGTCTGATTAGATTTGGGGGAAGAGCCAGGAACTAAGAGCCCTGGATTTGTGAAGAATAATGACTATGGCAGTGGGGGTGGGGCATGGCTGAAGAGGCAAACTGATTGCCCTAAATCTCTGGGAATCACTAACTTAAAGTGTAGTTTCCCAAAGCTTCTTAGAGGAAGGCTAAGGAAACAGTAGGCCCCAAAAAACCTCCCTCTCCTTGCCAACCCCAAACTAGAGTCATTAAAAGGACTGCTCCCACCAACTCCCTCCATCCATAGGTGAAAGACAGAAGGAAACCTGAAATGCACCAGATAGGAAAAGCCAAAAAAGGGCAGGATACCTTTCTTCCCACCATGGGGAAGATAAGCAGATGGTGAACAGACAGGGAAAGACCAAAGGGAAAACTTGAAGTGCCCTTATAATCTCACATACTGCCCACAGGAAGAGCAAGAGTAGAGGGGTGGAGAATTAGGGTGGAGGATGAAAAAAACATTTAAAATAGAACCTTGGGGCAGGAGGAGGGGACAGGAAATTAGACATGAGAAAAAGTATGAGAAACTCCCAGGTCGAAAACAAAGGGAAAAACTGAAGACCAGACAGAGCAACTGGGGGGGGGGGGGAACAGGGACCAGAGGAAGGTGTTAGGGAGCAAGAACAAAAACAGGGAGAGAAAGGTACATGAGAGTAAGATAAAGAGAAAGAAAAAAGGGACAGTAAAAGACAGAACAGAACCACAAGTTGAGCGTAAGAGAAAAGGAAAGCCGCAGGCATCACCTCCAGGATCTTTACCTTGGCCGCTTGGTCAAACAGAGCTCAAGATTTAACTAGCGCGCCCAGGGCCCATGCTGGCAGGTGGGCCACCGGCTGGCTCCTGGCTGGGGTGTCCCGGCCCGGATGCCCCACCCCCGCGGGACTCCGCGGTGGGGGCCCTGACTGACTAACTGCCTGAGTAATCACATTCAGCTAAACTGCTGCATTGTGCACAGCAGTGCCCTGCCTGTCTGCCTGGCCGGGGCAGCGCGGCTCAGCCCAGGGGCTCATGTATGGGCTGGGTATGGTGGGGGTGGAGGTGGGTTTGCTCCGAGCTCCGTCGATGAGCGGGTGTAGTTCCCAGTTCTGGCTCTTTTCAAGGAGGAGGAGCAGAAAGAGGGTGAGGAGGAGGAGGAGGAGCAGGAAGGGGGGAAAAGATGGTTGATTAAAATTAAAACATCCACAAAAAGAAAAAAATTAAAATTCTTTTTCTGTCAAACGACCCTGAGATCTTTGCTTTTCTTGTCTGAATTCATTCGTTGCTTTTGGGAGGATGCCACAGCCACACAGGGTCCCGGCGATCAGGGATGACAATGACCCAAATCCAGCAAGTGGGAAACAGTCTGTCTGCTGCCCCAAGGGAACAGGTGGCTCTGGCCAAGTGTCTGGAGGTGCCCACTGACTGAGGACAGTGGGGAAGGGAGATGGGTAGGGGGCCGTGGCAGATGCTGAAGTGAGGAGGAGAACCCATCAGCCAGTGCTACTGCACTTCCCACCCCCCACCCCCCAGGAAGTTTTGGATTGGGGAAAATGGAAAAGGACAGGACTGCAGGCTCCACTGGCGGGGCCAGGGGATACATGCTAGGGAAAAGATAACAGGAAAGTAGGGGCACTCACCACTCCTCATCCTTATGAGCCAGGAAGAAATCCTGCATCTGCTGTCTTCGAAAATCCAGCTTATAGTCATTATAGCGCTTAACTGCCTCTGTCTCATCCACAGAGTCATCCAACGAAAGGAGAAATTCCTTGAACGTCTTCATCACGGGTGGTGGAACACCCAAGTCAATCTCTGCTATGCTGCCCAGCCTGGGGCGGGGGGGGGGGGGCGGTCAGGAAGTCTTGGTTGTGGGGGGAAGGGGTGGGCAAGGTAGACAAGTACCCCCTTCCCTTTGCCCACATGGACAACACCCCAGGCACTAATTGCTACCACCCTCACAGGCACTACCTCTGTGTGCCTCAGTTCCTGCAACAGTCTTCAGCAACCCCAACCCATTCCCCAAGCCCACCAACTCCCTTCTCCCAAGAACTGTAGACCCTAGGTCTTTTACCTGGCCTGGATAGGCAGAACATGATGCTGCATGATGTGGACGTCTGGGTGGCCCCAGGGCTGAGGGGGGCCATAAGTTGGGCCCCACCCCCCCAGCATAGGGCATCTCATAGCCACTGTGGTATGGGTCAGAGCTGTGCTCATCCCTGAGGGTGGGGGACACAAAAGTCAGACAGAGGACAGAATCATCTCTCCAGAGCATGAAGGAGGATAGAGAAAGGGAACATATGGAATGTCGTCTCTCACCCAAAGGTTTAAAGGGACAAAAAAAGATGGGTTTATGAACGTTTAAGAAAAGGAAATTACAAAGGAAGTTCTCAGCAGAAGTGAGGGAAGAAAACTTGCCATCTCACCAGTCTCGCCTCATGCGTTTCTGCGGGGGGCTAAGCTCATGGCGGGGAGGAGAGAAGCGCTCTCGCCGATTCCGGTCATAGTCACGATATTCACCCCGACTACGGCGCTCCCGGCCACGGTCCCACTCTCTGGTGATAAGAACAAGTAATAGTAAATAAGATACAGTTGGATATCACAAGGTCAAACTCCTGGACGGGCGCTTTCTATCCTATCTGAGACACCAGACTAAAAGCCTAAAATTATAAAACTACTCTCTCAACAGGAAAAGACTCTTGCCTACTTTCATCACTTCAGCCATTGCCCACAAACTGAGAGCTCTCAACTCTATTTCCTCCAGCCTGGCTGACCAGCATTCACAATCCCCTACTAGAAAGCCATTGTCACCTCAAATTCAACATGTCAGAATTCAGCCCATTATTTCCACCACTATGGGCCCAAACTTGCTTCCCTCCTTCTGTTTTCTATGCTTGATATTCCAATATAGCACCCTGTATCCAGTTGTCAAGGGTCACCCTCACCACTACTTTGTTATTGGCTTGTTAATCCTCTGCCTTAAAACCTATCAAAGCTGCCCTCTTCCTTGTCATCCCCTGATTGAGAAATTTCTCCTGAGTGCAGCACTGGTTCTGCTTACCTGCCTCTGGTCCTCCCTCTTCTCTACAGTCAAAGTGATATTTCTCAAACACAAATCTGATCATGCTATGCCCTTGCCAGCACAGAACACTGTTCAAAATCTTGGTTTCTGGCTGTCATTCCAGACTCTCCATCATCAGTCACCAGCCACTCCCATCCTCATCTTAACAATTTTTTTTTTAAAAATCATCTGCTCTAACCCAGTGATTTTTCAAACTTTTTAGCCTTATACTCTTAAAAATGATTGAAAATTAAAGAATTTTTGTTTATGTGAGTTATAACTATCAATCTTTAATGTTTTTAAAATAAAAAAGTATGTATTCACTTTGTATACATTAACATAAACTATGTATTTTTATGAAAAACGGCTATTAAAAAAAGTAGTCAGAAAAGTAGCACTGTCTTTACATTTACAAATCTTTTCATGGTCTGGCTTAACAGAGACAACTAGATTTTCATATTTGCTTCTATATTCAATCTGTTGTGATAAGTTGTTTGGTTGAAAAATATGAAGAAAATCTGGCCTCACACTGATCCGAAGATGGAAAAAGGAATACTTTAATACGGCCTTTTCATATAACTGGGAATATTCTTTGATACCACCTTGACAAGAGGTAGTTTCTTAAAGGCTGGATGCAATATTGAATCTGAAACCACATTATGATCATTTTGTACTGTGCTACATTAACATCCACTGTTCTATTTTATTCTTTGAGAAGACCTTGACACATTCCAGTACATAACATAAAAATGTTATATTTAATAATATCACTATCTCCACAGAAAAAGTCTTTTAGTGGGGAGCTGTCAAGCTCACATTGGTGGATATGTTTTCCAAAATTTTAGTCATCACTGGAAAGTTCCACTTCTTCGTTGGCAACAAAACTGACAATTTTCCTTGATATAACAGGTTCTCTTCGTTTGTTTTCAAGAAAAATGTCTGCCAAATATCCAAATATGAATTACCGCTATTTTACAGTCTTTCATTTGGACAGGGAGGCATTCCCCCACTCCTGCCCCCCACACGCACACACACTGTTATTCAACTGACAACTCAATCCCGCAAATGCTCTTCCTGGAGATAACCACTGTACCCACTACATGCAACAAAAGTGCTTTATGCATGCTTCCCATTTGTCATGTATATTAAAAAGATGTATATTCAAGAATCCAATTTAATATAACTTTAAAGTTCTACCACTTCAGCAAGGACATTAAGCAAAATTGGCTTTTTTTTTTTCTGTTTGGTGTCACTGCCTTGATTTGTGCTAAAGCTCCAGCAGTTTTACCCACAATCACTATAGCACCATCAGTGCAAATGTAAACACTATCAAAAACAGTTGTAACCTCACACACATCCACCCCAGGGTCTGTGGACCACATTTCAAGAACCACTACTCTAAAAACCTAGAGTATGTGCTCTTTGAATTATATCTACAATTGAAAGATGTTCATACCACCTATGTCTGGGGATTTCCTACTCACCTTTCCAAGTCATGCTAAGGGTCACTTTCCTGTAGCTCTCTGAGACAAACCACTCCTCCCTTAAAAGGTCTGTTCCCTCAAAACTTACCATTTTTATGATGACCTCTCATATATACTCATTTACAGCACACACCCCAAGCTATTTTGCCCCCCAGACTGTAAGCTCCTTATCCATCTTCAGAGTTCAGAACAGCTTTTTCTTTTTTCTTACAAAATACCAAGGAAAACAAACTGCCACAGTCTCCACAGTGAAGAGATACAGTGACTTACAGACTGATTTACTAAATTCATTTTCAAAACCGTATTGAATGAATAAATGCTCTCACAAAGTCACCACGAACCTTTTTCTGATGTTTCCAAATCGAGCCAGTACCATCTGCTCACTGATTAGAAATTTTGTAACACCCCTTATATTAAATTTTCCACAGTTCCTCTTAACCTTACCTTATTTGAAACCACACTAGATGTTTGTTAATTGAAACACCATATCTACAATTAAGAATATTCTAGAAAACTAATCAGTAGCTGAATCAAACCTAACCCCATCACTGTCAAACCCGATCATCACTGTCCAAAAAACTCTGATTTTAAGCAAGATAAATTACAAGAAATGTAATCATATTATACCAGGAATTGATCTGACCTCCTCATCGATCAAATCAATTCTATATTACCTTAAACCCAACCTTTTTGAGGTATAACTTACAAACAACAAAGTACACACATTTTAAGTGAATTCATAAATACTTTGTCCCTACTCAAACTCTTAGCTCTATTGCTTTGATCTTCCAGATAATTCGAAAATCTTTGGCCAACAGCAAAGAGTTTAAACGAAACCCATAAAACGGTCAGGTATGGGCGATTTCATATGCTTTGCCCTAATAAAATTGCAAGGGAAACGTAACAAAATGAAACGGAGGGCAAAACTGAGGAAAAGTGTCTTACCGGTCATTCCAATCATCCCCTCGACGTCTTTCATCTCTTTCCCGCGAACGGTCATAGTCACTGCGCTCTCTTCTAAACTTGTCCCTGCGCCTTCTATCGTATTCGTCGTCACTGTCACCCATGACGCGGTCTGAAGAGCCTAGAGCCCGGACAGAGGTGGTCAGAGTATTGAACAATGAAGAGAGGACGAAAAGATCGCCCCTCTGGAACTGCACAACCACCACCCCACGTAAGGGCCAGCCTTCTGCAGTCTCCGCCATCCCGTGCCCTCTTCTCTAACAACTGGAAGGCCTCGACAAGCCGCTCGTCCCTAGGGGTCTCCCGCCCACCCCCGTGAGACCCGGGGGCCTTTCCCTCCCCACCGCCCTGGCCAGGGCTCTTAAGGCCCCTCCCCTCCCCCACCTGGAAGGAGTCGCGGCCGTTAGTCTCGAGCTCCGGCTAGCTAGTTCTCAAGGATACCTAGGCCCGCCCCTTCCCTCCGGCGCGCGATGAAAACGACGCAGAGGGTGAGAAAAACAAGAGGCTCTAAGCTATGGGGCCGAGACGCGAAGAAAGGGGGAAAGCAGAGGACTGGCAGTCGGCGCGCGCCTCTCGCGTAGCGCCTGCGTCACTCGCTGAACGGCGCCTCGAACTACAAACTACTCCCCGCGCCGCTCCAACTAGAACGAAACCAAAGAAGGCCGGGAGCCGCGGGGGATGATGGGAAGGGATAGGGCACTCAGAAGTCTCGCGACATTCCGAGACGAGAACTCCGCGACCGAGAGAAACCACGGAGGCCGGGCTGGACCAAGCGCGGCCTGGGGAAGGCGGTGGAGTCTTCTGTATGTAAAAGAGAACTTCCTCGGGCCTAGGCCAAAGGTCGCACTTACCCGGAAGTGTCCGGTTCTGAACCAGTTCGCATCTAGCTGTTTTACCCTACCACTTTGCTTTCGGCCCTTCGGACCTCATCCAGCGTAGCTCCTCGCGCAGGGCAGGGGTTTGGGGAGTGCGGGCGTTGAGCGGGATAGAGCAACCATTTTAAAGCCTCTACCACCATTTTGTGCTCCCACAGGGGGACCAGCCTTTGTGGGTACCTCGGTAAAACGCAACCTGCAAGACCCATTGTTCCTGCTTTTCTTCTCAAGGTATCCCCTCCTCTTGTAAGCAAAACTGGTAAATGTCATCCCCAACCAGTTCTTTGATGAGGTAGGTTGTAGGTTAAGGTCTTGCTCAACAGGCAGCTTCTAGCTTAACCCATATTAAATGCACCACCACCCCGAGGATAACACCAAGTCCTTGATAGGTGAGTTGACTGAAGACTTAGTAGGAAATGCTCTCCCTGGAGCACGCTGCAACCTTGGTCCCAACTGAGAGGAGGAGTGTCTTTATGCCAAACTACATAAAAAGGGTATATACATTCACCCCCTTGGGGGCGGGGTACCTTGGTATCCACAGAGGATTGGTTCCAGGATTCCTGGGGATACCACAATCTTCAGATGCTCGAGTCTTTTTTATAAAGTGGTTGCAGTGTTTGCTTGTAAATTACACACATCCTACTATATACTTTAAATCTTTATATAGTGTGTGTAATGCCCAATACAATGTAAACGCTGTGTAAGTAGTTGTTACACTGTACTGCTTAGGGACTAATGACAAGGAAAAAAGTGTACATGTTAATTACCAAGTACAACCATGGTAGGTCTAACTACATAGTACATGTTAGCCAAATGTAACTTTTCCTGAAATTTTCTATCTGTTGATTGAACTCAGGATAGAGAGGGCCAAGTGTGGTAGAGTTGCAAAAATTGGACCAGGACTAAGAAGACCAAAGTTCTGCCACTTGGGAACCATGCAACTTGGAAAGTCACGTCTCAGCTGAAAATGCAGACAGTCACAACAGTTGTGCTTGTGTGGGGTTGCTGTGAGAATCAGATGAGACAACAGATTTAAGTGTTATGTAAACTCTTGGGAGATTATTATTACATGATTGGAGGAAGAGGAAACAGCATTTGGTGACAAAGTTGTAAAGGTGGATGTCAGGGAAGGTGGTTGATGAAAAGGGAGAATGCAGCAGATGCTTCTGGGAAAACTCAGCAGTCAGTGGTGACCGTGGCTGAGAGCTCCTGGATGCGCCAGGCGCTGCAGGCCTTGCACAAGATGTGTCCATCCAGTGGGTAGCAGCCCTGACATTCACCCTCAGAGGAGAGCAGCAGCCCACACTCCTGTTAGAAAAAAGCAACAACTTTCCATCAGGCCCAGACCCCTGGGTTGTACCATACCTGACATCCCCAGACCTCAAGAATCCCTTTAACCCCTTGCCCAGGCCCCCTAACCTCACACTTGTAACAGCCGATGTGAAAACTGCGATCCAGAGCAACAATTCGCACAGTCTCCTCCTGACCTGGCTCAGGCATGATGGCTCCACCACACACTGAGCAACGTGGGGCAAACTTCCTGGGGTAGAAGGGAACCAAGGAGGTTGTCAAGCCCCAGAGTTGGAGGGGACCAACAGTGGAGCCCAGAGAAGGTGGGATATAGGAAGGAATGGAAGCGGCCAGAGGTATGGTCTTGGATCTTGGGGAAAAAAGAGATGTTAGCAAGAACAAGGCATGGCAAGTGAGAAACAGGAGAGGTTGGTACTGAAGATGAGGAAGATAAGAAAGGCCAGACATACTGAGATAAAGTTGGGGACCCAGCCTGACCTGTGGAAGTCCTCAATGCAGTGAATCTGGCTAGTGGCATCTACTGTGAACGGGATGCCGTCAAGGCCACGGTGGCACACCACACAAGTGAAGCAGCTAGGGTGGTAGGCCTTCCCCATAGCCCGCAGGATCCGGTCCAAGATGGGTTGAGAGCACATGGAACACTTCTCCAAGGTGGCCTGTTGGGAAGGAGGGCAGGAAGGTCAGGGGCTGGGGAGGTCCACGGCAGCCCTACAGGCATCCTGCCAACCCACCCAACTGTTTAATTCCCTGCATTGATTTAGTGAAAGGTGGCCTTGAACAGCTCTAAGTGCAAATTCCAGCACTGCAGCTTCCCAGACAAGTTATTTAACTTCTATGAACTTCAGTTTCCTTCAGAAATTAGTAATATCTGCTTCACAGCGTGTTGCGGGAATTTAACATACTCCCTAAACTCTAAAACAAATGCCTCAAATTTGTAAGAGGCTGTTGTCCTTCCCTTCCAGCAGCCACTATTTAGCTACCTAATTCATCCCTTCTTGTGTATCAGTTTTAGTCCCCCAGCTCTTTGGGACTTGGACATCTAGTTCCCATCTTGGATGGAAGCCATCTGCCTCCTCTGCAGACTCTACCGCCCAGCCCCAACCACTTACCACATAGCAGCTCTCACAATACGCCCTCCTATCCACGGCGTAGAAATGTTGGCCCCGAAGCTGAGCCCGGCACGTAGAACACACAAAGCAGCCAACATGAAAGATGCGGTCCAGGGCCACAACTCCTGCTCCATCCCCAACCACATCTTCTCCGCAGCCACCACACCGGCCTGGGGACAGGAAGGGACAGAGTCAACCTGCATAGCCCAGGAAGCCAAATCCACTGTCCCTCTGACTCCAGCCTCCCACGCTTTCCATCCACCCTGACTCAGCTCACCAAAGTACTCCCCATTGGGTGGGTGGCTCATGTCGTACACCAGCTTCTTGGTCAGCCTCTCAAGCTCCTCCTCAGGAGGCTGGCTCAGGGGAATCTGAGAGGTAAGAATCAAGGGTTAGGCTCTACCTTGAGCTCTTGATGCTGTCAAATACCAGAGAGTAACAGATAATTCCACACAAAAAGTTCACTGGAGAACATCTCAGCTCAGGGTCCAGGGGCAGGCCTCAAACCAATGTGCCACTCCAGTCCCTTCCCTCCTATATTTCCTGACCTGCCCCACACCCCCAAGGGGTCCAGAGCTCTGACAACCCAGACTTCTGACAACCAGGACTAAAACACCACTTCCTACCCACCCAATTAGTGTCCAGTTGTCCGAGGACCCCAAATCCCAGTACAAAGGGCTTACCTGAGGCCCATACCCGCCTCCTCTTCCTCCTCCTGCAGGGCTGGAGACCCCAGCAGTATCCAATTTACCCCCAGGCCCTGGCTCTCGGTGGCTCCTATAGCCAGCCCCCCAGACTTCACCTCGGCCTGGGAGAGGAAAGGGGCCCGAAAGGGGCCCAGAGGCCTGAGAGGCCCCTTGCCTGGGGGCACCACAGCCTCTCACTGGCTGTGCCACCTTAACTTGCACAGGGAAGGCAGGGCCAGCGGGCGTGCTGGCTGTAGCATAGGAGGCTGGAGTGGGACCCCCATAGTGGGATGCTGGAAGCAGAGGAGGAACACCCCCTCCGTCACGCTTCAGGGAGCCTGAGCCAGGGCGGTAGGCAGGGGGCTGAGGAGGCTCATAAGCCTGGGGAGAAAGACAGATAAAAAAGGAGTACAGAGGCCTGTTACAGTACACACACAGTCATGGAAACCTCCCTCCACCCCATGTGTGAGGCCACCAGGTAAGGGCTGGTTTTTGATAAGGGTCCACCCTTGAGTGGCTGACAACCCAGTAAGCTCTAGTGGCCCAGCTTCTGTGTGTGCATCACTTACATAGAGGGGGAGGGAAGGTGGGAGTATGCTGGCTGGACAAAGAAGAGACTAGGCTGGGGGAAAGGAGGCAGGGGACAAGGAGCAGGGGAGGACAAGAGCAGGTTAGGAAGGATACCTGCTGGTCAGGCCTCCGAGGGGTGTGATCACGACCCCCATCCAGCTCAGCCAGCATGCTGGTCAGGGAATCTATCTCAGCATCCAGGCTTCCTGGTCGCAGGCCCCCCCTATCTTGGGGAAGACCCTGGGAATAGAGCAAATGCAGGGAGAATGCAAATCATATTTCCTCATCTCCAGCCCTGGGTGCCCCCCCCAATCCCGGTTCTCACCTGTGAGCCCTGGGGTGCTCCATGGCAACCCACCCAGGCTGGCCCCCGATCCTCTGGTCCCCCTGGGGCCTGGTAACACTGCTCAGATGGGAGGGGGCAAAAATTGACCCTGGCGGGTGGGGCTGGAGTGCTGGGGTAAGGGAAAAGAGTGAAGGTGGGGATGGGGAAGGAGACAAGGGTGACACTTGTGGAGGCCCCCCTCTCCGGTTTTTCTTCTCCCCCTCCCCTGCCCCTTGCCGCCCCGCCCCCGCACCTGGGATCCGAGAATGAGGCAGCGGGCAGGGAGAGCAGAGAGAGGGTAGGGGCGGCTGGATCCAGCCTGGCTGACAGGAGTAGGCTCCACGGGAGGCAGGAGCGGTGGCCTAGGCCACCACACTGGGGCTACCTTACCCGCTCCGTGGCTGGGGCGGCGGCCCCAGGATGCCTCGGGGGTGAGATCGTCCCAGAGAGACTCTGGCAGGCTCAGGCTGCTTCGGGGGGAGCCAGGTGGGTCCCGACATGTCCTAGAATGGGGGACTCGGGACAGCAGTCAGAATCCCACGGCACCCCAGACCTCAGGCCTTGACCCCTTCTTCCGTCACACACCTCGTTTTGGAAAGAAACTCCAGGAAAGAAACTTTTTCTGGTTTTTTTTCCCTTTCCTCTCCAATTTGGGGGACGGCCACGCCCCCAGTGACATCACCACATTCCTGGGGGAGGGTCACGTGGCCCCCTAGGCCCTAAACCGAGTTCCTCCCGTTCCTCCCCAGAGTCGGCCTCCTCCTGCCCCTGAGCAGGGAGGGCTTTCCACGGGAGCCCCAGACTGAGGGGCGGGGAGCAGCCTCCATTTCTCTTTCCCTCAGGCCGGCGCCCCAAGTCCTACACGTGGCCCCTTCGCTGTTGGGGCATTCCAGCGCTCTTCTTTCTCCCCATACAGATCTCTCCCTCTTCCTGTCCCACCTACCCACCCACCACCACCACCACCAACAGTGTTCAGTCAGCCAGTAGTGTTTTGGTCTTTTATTCACGCTTAGTAGTTAGAAAAATAAAACAGAACAAAACATCACAACCTCACGAGTCTGTTGGGCAAAGGGAAGACTGAGGTAGCCTAGAGTCACAAGCCGAGAGACCCAACCCCCGTCAAGGCACCGGTGAAGGGAGGGAGGACGCAGGGCTGACTGCCTTCCCTGGGTGGCAGGGAAACCCACTCTACATTAGTGCACCAGTCTCCCAAAGACAGAGATACCCCAGCCCAGGATCTCCTAATGCCTCCACCTGGCTCTGTGTCCCATGTGCAAGGTAGGCAGGAGGTGGCCCTTCTCCTCATCCACAAATTAAGGTGGGCTGCCAGACTTGGACGCTATACTTCAGGAATGGGGCATCAGAGATCAGTGCAAGTGACAGGGGTGACACCGTGAATGAGCAGCGTAGGACCCAGGTCTCTGCTCAGAATCTCCAACAGCGCCAGGTAGCGGGAGGTAGCGAGCAGGATCAGCAGGCGGCCGAGGCAAGTACAGGAAAGTGAGGGCTGTGGTGGGCCCCTCCTCACCATCCCCACCCTCAGGCCCCCCAGGCCCTCCTCTTCTGCCACGCCCCTGCTGGGCCTGAACCAGTGCGTTAGCGCTGCATGCCAGGGCCTCTGCCTCCTCATCACCCCGCCCGCCATTCACAAAGTCCCCTTCCTCCTCCTCAGGCTCTCCAGAACCAGCCACGTCACCCCACATCACCTCCTGCACCTTGGCCCGGATCCTCAGTTGGCTCAGCAGTGCCTGAAGCCGCCCCTCCGCCGCCCCCCGGGCCTCTCGAGGCCCCAAGCACAAGAAGATCCGAAGCCTGGCACTGTGCCAAGCAGGCACCATGCCCAAGATGGTTGCCATCTGCAGCAGGAAGAGGCCACAGACATCCACATAGCCAGGTCCACCCCGGGGCCGCAGAAGGTTGAGGGGCCACACATCCACATGATGTGGATGAGAGGTGCCCCCAGACCCCCGGCTTAGCCGCTCAGGGGGCAGGGCCCCACAGGCCCTTGCCAGAACCACATTCTTGTTCATCTTGAGGGCATCCGCCACTGTGGCCACATAGTCCTGGGGACTGAGAGCCCGGGGACTCCCAGGAGACCGGGGTGGAGGGAACAGGGTGCTCAGAGCTGGGGACCCGCCCTCCTGGGTGCCCTCAGCAGGCTCAGAGAAAGCCGGATCCGTCAGGAAGTGGTCCTGGGGTGGTGTATCATCATAGAAACCCAGGACCAACGTGTTGGGCTTCATGCCACCTAGGGGAAGAGAGAAGGAAATGGGAAAGAACCCACAGGAATCATACTCAACGACTGAGTTTACGCCCTACATGAATCCACTCATACACACTGATGGCAACATCAGGTATGTTATAGTTTGCACTCTGCTTAGACTCTTAGGGCAAAGTTATGCACGTTTGCATAATGACTTCGTTTTCCTGAACACTTTCACATGCATTTATTTGATTTATCTCCATAACTAATCTCCACTGTTTAAATAGGCAAAGTTCACCTTAGGATTCTCTTAACTAATGAGCACTTTGGGTGGCAGTAGGATGCATTCACTCCCGATTCTAGCAGCACACCTTTTCATGATGAGTCCGATCCAATGTTCAGACCAGAACCCCTGAATAATTAAGCTTACAGCCTTAATATCCAGGGAAACAGCACCCAGATTCTGCTGGGGGAGGATGAGAACTCAGGGCTGGGGCTATGTAATATTTCTGTAATGATGGCATGTCCAAAGCATGGTCCGTAGAGAAGGGATAGCTACCATCTGCATGCTAACCAGGGGCCATGTCCTGTTGAAAACACTTCATGTTTTAACTTATCTGATTCTTTAAACAACACTATGAGGTAGAGACTATTTACTCACTCCCTTTTACAGATAAGGAAACTGAGACAGAGCAGTGAAATTACCTGCCCAAAGGTATATACTGGAGCAGCAGGTGAACAAATGCACCCAACACTAGAGCCCATTCTCTGGACCCATAAGCTGTGGGTGTATCGACCATGATGCCCCAAATTCCTGTCAACACTCCTGGTTTTTACTTTTGAACAACCAATATAGAATCAAATAATCCACCCTGCTTCCCCTTAAGAAGGCTGACTGTACAGGAAGATCTGAACCTCTTCTAAGACCCTTTCTCTTGACACAAATGGTTACCAGGAGAATCTACTGTTTAAAGGAAACCTTTTTCCTTTTATTTGAATCATTTCCCATGGAATAAATTTCATAAAAGTAGTGGTCTTTGGCACAGATTTTCCTACAAAAGGTGGGGCTGAGGAGAGACTAGGCCCTCAGATGCTTAATAACATCCTAAAACACCTCAGCACGTGTGAACTCTAGCTGATCTTGCAAATTAGACTAGTCACACCCCCTCCTAAGCATTTTCCAGCGTTCTGATTTACACCAAACAGGGCAATGTCCAAAACTTGATCTTTAGCCAGATTCTAAGTGAAGAAGGAAGCATACACTCTGAGAGGGGACAGAAGCCTGTCCCAGGATTAAGAAAGAAGGAGGAGGCTAAGCACAGATTTGGAGGGAGCTGGGATACAAGGCCAGAGGCCTCAACAGTAAGACCCAGTCACAAAGCTGGGAAACTTCCACTCCACCCAAAAACATCAGCCTTATACACCCTCTGCATCTTTGCAGTATCTGTGGGCTGTATTACACCACTCCCTATTTCCTTGCCCCCTTCAAGGCCCAAGTGAGATACCATCTAATCACAAAACCTTTGCTGGCCACACGAGTGGTCTTCCTTTCTCTGAACTCGGGTGGTTAAAAACCTTCTGCCACAAATTTGATGGGGCAGTCCCCAGCTTCCAATATTCTTCCATTGCCCCCAGATATACAACATGATGTTCAGAGCCTGTGCCCCAACATTTGGGTCAGAAAAAAATAAGTGTTACCTCATCTCTAGTCCTTAAATATCTCTTCAGAGACTTGATCACACATTGTGTGTTATCACTGAGTGTCTTATCTGCACTAGACTGTGGGTTCCTTTTGGGGTTTATAATCTGTGGTTTATTCTCTTGGGTGGTGGTGATGGGGTAGTCGCGGAGACTGAAAAGGGCCTCAGAGTGGGCAGAGGGGACCCAAGAAGGAGCAGCTTACCAAGACCTGAGATCCGGAGCAGGTGCTGAGCGCCCTGACGCACAGAGGGCGAGAGGGTGAGGTCCACAAAGGCCTTCACTTGGGCCCGGTCCACAAGGCTCAGCCATGCTCCATACTGCGGCTGCACAGGGTCTGAGGGCAGGCAATCTGCAGAAAAGAAAGGCAGCAAATGTAGGCCAAACTCATGTACTTTCTCCTAGAGTCCAAATCCAAAATGGCAGGAGAAAAAGGTCTGGGCAGGGCTGTGTGCTGGTTGGAAGGGTCATCTGGGAAGATACGTGAGGCCTCTGGGACACAAAGAACACAGGAGTGTCTGAAACCAAAAGGGAGAGGAGGAATGGAGGGGAACTCACCAAGGTCTCCCAGGGTGACATGACCCAGCACATAGAGGCCCCCCTTCTTGAGCTGGTTAGCCAACCTCAGTAGAGGCAGAGCGCCCCGGGGATTCCCCACCAGGAGCAGCAGCTGGGGCCGCCAGAACTTCACGTGCTCCTTCCGAACATCCAGCCGGAGAAGGTATTTGCGCACCTGGGGACAGAGTAAAGTGGTGGGAAGGAAGGGCTCAAGTGGGCAGCCCCCACTACTCAACACCTCTCAGACAGAAACTCCAACTCTAGCCAAGGGACATGGAGGACTCCTTTTTTGGGTAGGTTTTCTCAGATTGCCTCCTCCCTTCCCTACCCTCCTCCAAGCTCCTCTGACCTGGTGGAAAAGCAAGGCCTGGCTGACATAGCCTGGGGCCACCTCGAGCAGTAAGCAGGGCAGAAAGCAGGCCCATGAGCAGCAGGGAGCCGCCAGCAGCCCCGGGGCTGATGAGGAACATCATGAGCAGGCAGGAGGCCACCCCTAGCAAGCAGGTGTGCCAGGAGAACAGGCTGAAGGTGGGGCTGCAGGTGAACAGAGAGAAGAAAGGCCACTCAGGGCCAGCTCTGAACACCAGACCACTCCACTCCATTCCCAGCCTCACCCCTCTTGGTCTGAGTCCTTCCCATTTATCCCTCTTTTTCCGGGGACACAGGCATCTTATTCTCTCACCGAAAGTTGGGGCCGAGGCCCACTCCAGGCTCAGGCAGGACAGGTCCACTGCAGCATAGGCCACCAAGTAGAAGACAGTGACCACTGCAGCCAGTGTGTTCAGCTTCCCAGCCAGGAGCACCAGCTGGACACATACCAAAAGGCTGAGCATTGAGCCACCTCCCCCTGCACCAAATCCTGCCTTTTCATTCACATCCCCCAGCCCATGCCTAATCCCCTCCTGGTCCAATGAGTGTAACCAGGAGGGGCTTAGGGTGAGGAAAAGGACAGCTTAAAGGAAGAACAGCTTACCTGTACTAGGACCCATGAATAGAGCACAGCCCCCCAGGGGTTCCCCCCTTGGGATACAACCTTGGCTGGTGCCAGGATCATTCCTGTATAAACAGAAATGCAGCAGACACATCAGCCTGGGCCAAGGAGAGACTGAGAGACATGGGAGGGCACGCCCAGAGCCAGGCAACAAGACAGGGGATAGCGCACCAAAGAGGTCATCCTGGGCCAGGGCGTGGAGGATGCGGGAAGCACCAATGAGGGAGCTCATAGAGGCTGAGAGGGATGTGGCGTAGATACCGATCAATACCAGTGGGGGCCACACACTAATGGCACGAAAGAACCCATAGTCCTCTTGTAATAGGGTCCTACAGGGAGGAGAAGAGAAGGACACTGAAAAAAAAATGTGCAGCCATCCTGTGGTCCTCGTGAGAATAGTACTCACAACACTGGGTGAGGTTAAGAGCTAGACATTCTCAACTGACCCCAGCCCTAATCTCAAGAACCACAGTAATAGATCAAGGGTGCTGGGGGATAGACTTGGCATTCATAAGTTATCGTTGCGCTGCTGTAGGCTTAATCATGTGATGGACATTCCCAATAGTCCATGCACAAGAAGCCAACTGTTTATGGAAATTGACTAGAAAGCCATTCCCCACCCCACCCCCAAACCAAGTATTTACAACAGTACCAGGCACGTGGCCGATTCTAGTTTCAGGCTGTCTGTCACTACTTAGCCAACCCTCCCACCAGCAGCAGCAGCTCTACTACTTTCCTGTGGGAGAAACAGTCCCCATTTTCCCTATACCCTAACAACTTGAGTATCTACCCCCAATCCTGTGCTAGGTTTGATAATCCAGGTATATAAACCTTGCCCCGACAACCCCCTCCACCCCCTAGAGGGCCAGGTTCACCCCCTCCCTAGGCACCTGTCACAGGTAAAGCTGGAGAGGAAGAAAAGCAGGATGTAGATGAAAAAGGTGTAGGCAACAGCCACAATGGTGCCCAGAGGAATTGCCCTGCTGGGGTCCTTCAGTTCCCCTAGAGGGAGGGGAGCAGAGGGAGACAGGTCAGCCCTCCACCATCCCCTACATCCCTGAGCCCTGAGCACCCAGATTGGGGCACAGGGTGGCAGCCCCTCACCCCCAAGCGGCAGTAGGCAGGGATTCTCACCTGACATGTTGGCCCCAGCCATGATGCCTGTGCAGCCATTAAAAAGGACAGCAAAGACGCTGGCGAAGGTCATCATGGCCCCTGTGGTATAGTCCTTGGAGTAGCCAGCTGAGGAGGGATCATTCCCAGGGGGGAGGGTGTCAACATCCCTCCTAGTGAGCCAGGTATCTTGGCCTTGCCCCCTGGTCCTCACATTCCACAAGACCCCTGCCTCCCCCACCACCCTCACCAAGACCCCATCCCTGATTCATCTCTGGCCCTGGCTCAGGTCATCACCCCCTCCTGAATACTCTTCTCCTCCCTCCAGGTCTCATTCATACTCTTTCCTGAGATCCTTCTCTCCCACTCCTACCTGAATTCCCTAGCCCACCCTGGGCCACCCCTAGCTCTACCTGCTCCTGCCCTCCCCAGCCACATGCTGGTCTCGCTCCTCTTGACTCCTTGATTCTTGTCTACTTCAATCACATTTGGTCTATTACGCTATTTAACTATGTCCTGAATGTACACCTTATCTCTCCAACTAAACATGTTCCTCTAAGGCAGGGACTATGCTGCAGTCCCTCTTGTGCTCCACTGAGCCAAACACACACCGGCCAATACACGATGGACAGAGCCTAATTGAACTGCTCTGCTCCGAGGTCTAGACCTCCTGCCCCTGATTCTCTCTGACATCTGTTCTCATGTGGAGATAGGGCCCAGCCTCCACATGTGCCTACCCCTCACCCCGAGAACTTCAGCACCCCTGGGCCCAGCTCACCACCCAAGTTGGCCTTCAAGGTGCTGCTGTTGAAGCCAGTGAAGTGGCCAACCTGGGGCGGCAGGGAAGATCCATTGGAGCCAGGCCGAGGGGTCAAGTGGATGATCCTGGGCCCCACAGCCACAAAGCTGACCAGCACTGAGGCCAGGGAACCAGAGACCAGCAGGAATGTGAGGAAGGAGGCACGGGCATAGAGGCCAGCCCCCAGTGTGCAGACCCCACCCACCAGGCCCAACAGCAGGGAGCCATAGAGCAGACTCCAGCCGTAGCCTTGGGGCAGGACACGGAGCCCACTGGACCCAGTGGCATCTGCAGAAGAAGGAACAGGGTTAAAAGGCCAGGCCCTGAGGAGGGACCCCAACCATGACTCAAAGCAGGAACAGATCCCCCTTTGGCCCACCCGTCCTCAGAAAAGCCATCTTCCCTACTCCCCCACTCAACTGTACCCCAGCATCCTAGCCTGTGGGTACTACCAATCTTGATGTCGACTTTAGGAGTATTAGCCTGGCCTCCGTGACTAGATGGTTAAGCTCTCTGTGGGCCAGGACAATCTCTCAGACATCTACATACAGCTAGGCACAGCTGTATGTAGCTCAAGAAAGCCAAGTTGATGGGCCTCTTTCCCTCATGATCCCAGAATACTAGACCCTGCAAACCCACAGAGAGCACAGACCAGTCCCGAAGACATCGAGCACGGCCTCCACCAGCCCCAGCAGGGAGACAGCACAGCCACACACATTAGCCAGGTAGAACATGAGGCCAATGCTGCCTCCAACCTCAGGTCCCAGAGTCCGGCTGATCATGACTAAAAGTGAAAGCAGGGGGTGAGTGTTAAGGGAAAAGAAACTGAAATGGACCATGAGGAAGGGCCTCAGCACAAAGCACTCTGAAGCTGACCCTACTGGTCTTGCCTCCCTATACACACTGGGACTGTTCACAGCAGCAATGGCTCCCAGAGCAGCCACTCCCAAGCCATGTGGCTTCACACAAGCCCCTAATGCTCTTGAGTTCCAGTTTCTTTCTCTGTAAAAGGAATGCAACCTAATTGATAAGACTGTTAGGAGAACCAAAATGACAGCTGAAAGACAACTGGTGTACTGGAAAATGGCACTAACATGTAAGGCTACATCGGTCACCTTCCCCATACCAGCCTGCCTGCAAAACATTAACTAGGACTTGCCTCCCTTTTGCCCTACCCCACAGGGGATGGAGGGAGGGACCCCTTCCTTCTCCCTACAAGACCAAAGAGCCCAGACACCAGTCCATCAATGTTGGAGGATACAGTAGGCTCCACCGCCCCGCACAGCTCCATTGGTGGCAATGGCACAGACAGAGAGAACAGTGAGTGCCAGGATGAAGTAGGCAACCAGGAGCATGGCCAAAGCCTGCAGCAGCCCAGCATGGCCCACCACAAACCCTGGAACAGGAATGGCAAAGCAGGTCAGAGGGTAGCTCACATCCCACACACCGCACCTCTACACCCCACCCCACTGGTCATTAGTAACCTCTAGACCAGAGCTGAACTCAGGCCTCAGGAAACCCCCTCCCCAAGCCCTTCATCCACCCACTTTTCCCTGGGCTCTTCCCCAACCTCATTTAAGTGCCCCTTCCCCACCCTCCTACTGCACCCCCAAGTAAGCCCCTCCCCACTCACTCACCAATCCTCAGGAAGACAACTATACTAAACATGGACAGGACTGTGGGCACCACCACACCCAGGAAGGTGGAGAGCTTCCTGGTGGATGCTCCTCCAGGCCCTCCGGCCCCATTAGCAGGGAAGGCAATCCCCTCTTCCCCCAGGAGCCGGTAGGCCAGCAAAGGAGAGTTCTCATTAGCCATGGTGGAGAGCAGGCAGAGGAAGCCAGATGGGTTATGAGGCCTGCACAAGAGAGTATATCAAATGAAAAGCAGGTCCACTGAGCCCCCAAAATACCTCTCAGCACTCAGAAGCCTCACCCAAACTGAGAGCCGCAAGGACACACACACACACACACACACACACACACACACACACACACACACAGTTAGGGAAGGGGGGCGGTGACTGGCCCTGGCCACTGGCCCAACAATGGCAGAATCTGAGTATGGAGCCTCTCTCAGCTCCTGGGGGCAACCGCTCCCCCATATCCCTGAGACTAGGTATGGCAATGGCTCTGGAAAGGAGCAAAGATCCTCTCCCTTCTTAACTAACAGTAGAAGAGGAAGCAAATCCCCCAAAAGGGAAGTGATTTATGGGCAGGAAGCTCATACTCTTCTCCTCATACCCTTCTCTGGAGTCCTGAGCCACCCCCTCCCTCAAGCTTCCCCATGCAGTCACCTCACCTACGGGCAACAAGAAACTTCCAAATCTTCCAACACCCCATCCTCCTCCATCAGCTATCTCCCTTAAACCAGCTCAAAGCAGCTCCTCCTCTTCTTAGCCTCACCAGATTTCTCCCACCCACACAAGGCACCCCCAAACACTACCAACACAAACACACCCTTCGACTACCAAAACAGTAACACAAGGTAGGACCTCCTCCCCACCGCTTCCTGCCCCCTTTCTCCCTAGGCGGGTAGAAGGGGGCCACGATCCCACTTCTCCCTGGCCAGGTGCATCCCCACAGCCCGGATGCGGCAGGGCGTTCACTCACCTACCCGGAGGACGCAGCCGCTCGGGGCGTGTGATCCCGAGAGCCCGAGGGGTCCGCTACCGGCGGAGGGTCGCGGGTGCCGGAAAAGACAGCTCGGGTTACCGGGATGCCAGGCCCAGAGCCTGCCCCCTAACACACGCGCCCCATTGGTTCCCGGGCCCAGGCCCAGCTCCTCCCTGTGGGCGCGCCCGGGGAGGCCCCGCCCCCCGGGCAAGAGCCGCCAACGCGTCTCCAGGCCCACCTGCTCGCGGGATGCTGCTCAGGTTCTTCTTGGGAGCGCGGCTCCCTCCGAGTGTGGGCCATGGCTCCTACAGAGCCCATCACCCTGGTGCAACATAAGCTCCTGTCGCCCGGGAGGGACCCTAATCCGAGCTCCGAGGCATTCCGGAAGAGACACTGCTGAAAGGGGCGTGTGATGACAGCAGCCGACATGCTGCAGGTGGGCGGGTCCGCGACACCTGGTCCAGGTGCGTGGCGAGGAACGCGGACCCTTGTCAGTCCACGCCTTCTGGGGTCTTACTCCTCTAGCCTCTCGAATCCCCCGAATGTCCGCCGGATTCTGGTCTCACGCTTCACTATCTGCGCCTTCCCCTCGCTCCCGGTCCAGCCTACCAGCTGAGCTTTTTGCTTCCGCCACCGGAGGGAGCCATTGGCCGCTGATCCGGGCAGCCTTGGAGGCACTGGCCGCCGTCGGTCCTCACCACCTGCCGCCTGCTTTCGTGCCTCCTCGCCTCCGTGCATGGTGTTTTCCCTCTAGTAGAGGTTACAGTATTTTTGAACCTCCTAGAGTTAGGACCCCTTCTTCACTCTCTTCAGGTACCAGCAACATCAGCACCACCTAGCAATGTTTCCTCATCCTCCCGCATAAGGTTATTGTAAGAGTTCACGAATAGGCACTTGAGAACAATGCTGAAAGTTCAATAAGTTATTATTTGCATGTACTACTACATTAAATATACATAACCACTCTGTGAGGTAGATATTACTACTATTTACATTTTTCATTAGGAAATTGAAGCTTGGAGAGCTTCGGTAATAAATTCTTAACTTTTATACAGTCCTTTATAGTTACATCATAATTTGAGCCTCCGGAGATGAACACTGCTTTTCTTACCACCGGTCTTCGGCTGTAGATTATCCACAACATTTCCCTAGGAAGGAAGGAGTTTAAACCAGCTCAAATGTGGCTTTGCCAGTTAAACTGTGGCATTTTCAGTGGTCATCTCTGCTGCCTAAAACATGCAGTGTGGTTCCTGGATCTCTCCAACACAACTCCTGTCACAATTTTTGGTGATTTCAATATCCACATCAATGAGACTTCCAACACCCTGGCAAAGCAGTTGTTTAAACTCTACTTCTGTATAGATCTCACCCTCCACCCTACCCAGTGGTCATCTCTAAACCTTGTCCTTACCAGTAACTGTAGGCCCCCTCGTTTCATTCTCTTCTAGTAGGTCTGTTGAGAAAAAAATTAATCAGACACTTGTTAAAACAGTACGGAAGGTACAATATAGTGACAGCTAGAGGGGAGAGGATGTTGGGGGGTTAGGAGAAAGGGGTGAAGGGTTAAAGAAGTACAAATTAGCAGTTGATAGATGGTCACAGGGATGTGGAGCACAGCATAGGGAACGCAGTCAGCATAAATGTAGTGGTTAGGTGTAGAGTCAGAGGAGAGGAGAGCAATGAGGGGGATCATTTCATAAACTATAAAAATGTCTAACCAATGTTAATGTACTGTATACTTGAAACTAAAAATAAAATAAAATTTTTAAATCTTATTTTCAAAATGTCTCTCAACAAGTAAAAACGAAGATAAACAATTACAATTCTTGTTGTCATTGGGGAAAAACTGGGAAAGTGAGCTCCCTTAAAGAATCAATTATTTAATTCTGAATTAGCTTAATTAAGGAGTAGCTGGATTTTCAAAAATGTGTATGCACTTACCTTTTCCACAACATATTTGCAAAAAAACAGCATATTCATACTGCAGAGCCATGAAAGCCCAATTTGGAAGTAGTCTTAAAAGGCACTCAATATGAGGGTCCAGCTCAGCAACATGATTCCTAATAAAAAATGAGTGTGTGACCCAAACAAGCAAACAAACAAACAAACAAAACTGCATGGAGATATCATTACCATTTAAAAAAAAATTTATGTTATATTTTATAAAAATTTTGACACATTGTATTGTCATAAAATAAAAATTTTTCTAAAAGAATGGTAAGGAAGATTTTATTTGAGATTATTGTAATAGATATCAAGATCATCACAACAGGGGACAGAGATGGAGCTCAACCCCCAAATACAACAAATACAGCTTGTTATACCTAACAAGCAGAATGAGGGGGTTAGTGAATGATAAATTTCTAAGAGGAAATGCCAAGCTTAGGAAGAGTCTAGCTAAGCAGACAGGGTTCTTGCTGAAGGCAGGCCAGGGTGATCAGATATCAAGATATCAGATATCTCTCTAAAATGGGCTAGGCAGGCCCAGCAAGGATGGGGGCAAAAGTCAAGGCTTAGTCCAGAAAAGGGTTCAGAGAAGCCTGACTCAAATTTGATCAAGAAGAGGGTCTTTCTCATGCTCTGACCACAACAATTCTCTGGACTCCCAATCCATTGATCCTGACCACTTTCCACTGACCCCCACTCATTTCCCTTCTTGCCCAGCTTACTTTGCAATCAATAAAAAGCAGTCCCTTGCCCCTCTCTCACTTTGTTACACCTCCTGGCAAAACCACAGCCCTGTTAAACACAATTTTATCTCCTGAACCTGCCCAAGCGGCTGAATGTGGCTGGAGAAAACACCCAACCATGGCAGCTAGTGTCCTTTCAAATTCATGACTATGTACTAAAAGTAGGTCCTTAATGCAGCCCAGCACTCAGACAAGATTTCTCCAGCCCATTTACTCTCCCACACTCCCAGATGACTATAATATCTTCACCCCTCTCTTCAACCCTCCAGTGCTTCCCCACAGTTCTCACTCTCAGCTCATTGCCTTGCTTCCCAATTGAGAAAACAAGCCAACAGATGAGATCTAAAAGCTCCTATCTGCTTTGCTCTGCCCTCCCTCCTGTTACTAGGGATGAACTGATCATGCACCCAGCGAGGTTAATCTGCCGCTAGCTCCTGTGTCATCATCGTGTTTTCCCTTTCTATTGGATCATTCCCACTAGAATACAAATATGCTTTTATTTCTTGTCTTAAATTTTTTTTTCTTAAATCTACTACAGCCCCCATTACCACTCCATTTCTTTGTTTCTTTATAGGAAAACTTCTTACATGAGCTGTCTTTACTAGTTGTTTCCTATCCCCTCCCGTTTCTTCTAAAACCCACTACATTTGTGCTTCTGCACCTCAGCAAAAGGGAAACTGCTCATCAAGTCGCCAGTGACTTCCACTTGGTCAATCTGTGAGGGTCACTGCTAAGTCCTCATTTTACTAAACTACCGCATCATTTGACATACTACCTTCTCCTCCAACACGTTCCTCATGTGGCTTCTAAGACACCACACTCTCATGGATTTCCTCCTGCTCACGCCCCTTTGCTGGTTCTTCTTCATCTCTCCTCTTAATTCAGGAGCCCCCTAGTTGTTGTTAGAGGAACAGCCAAGAGGCCACTGTGGACTGGCGTCTCTACTGAGGACTGGAAGCTCAATCCTCACATTTCTTTTCACCATTTACATTAATTCTCTTGGTAATCTCACCCAATTTCATAATTTTAAACTCCATTTCTATAATAGTATCTCCAAGGGTATATCTCCAGCCCAGATCTCTACTCTGAACCTCAGACTGTATGTCCAATAATATACTAACATCTCTGCTTGGAGGTTGAACAGGCAACTCAAACTTGGTATGTCCAAAATCAAACTCTTAAACTTACTCCCACAATCAACTCCTCTTGTGATCCACTTTCTCAGTTGCTTAGGTGAAAAACATTGGGATTATGTTTGAATACTCTTTCTTACCTCCAAAATCCAACTTATCAGCAATTCCTTTGCCCCTACTTTTAAAATATAACCTGTACCGAACTACCTCTTACCACCCTAGTCTAAGTCACCATCATCTCTTACCTACATTATTGCACTGCCCCCTAACTGGTTTCCTACTCTGCTCTTGCTTCTGCAGTCTGTTCTCACCAGCGCAGTGGAGAGATGCTATTAAAGCAAATATTAGTTCATGATGCTACTCTTTTTCAAAACTCTCCAATGATTTCCCATTTTCCTCAAAGTAAAGGCCAAAGGCCCTTATTCATAGGGTAACCATTCTCACCTCCTGATTGACTGACTGTAGTCCTACTACAACAGTTTGTTGGCTTGGCATACGTATTAACAACGTTTCCTTTGCTTAGACGTGACCCAGAGCGGTTTAGATATTACAAGGCCAACCTACCCTTGAAGCCCTACAGCATCTACATCCCTCCCCTACCTCTGCTCATCTGCTCCTAGACTATTGCCAAGAACGCGCTGAGGTTCATAGGGCAAGAGCTTCCTTTGTCTTCTGGGTTCAAATATTACCTTTAGTGAAATCTTCTCCACCAACCCCATTTAAAATTGAGCCACACTTTCCTTCCCATCCCCTTTCCTATTTTTTTTCCCTAAAGCCTTTAACAAGATTTGTAAACAAATATTTAACAAATATGTCGTATACTTGTTTATCTTGTTCATTGCCTGCCTCCTCCCAATATAAAGATGAGCTCACGAAATAGGAATTTTTGTTTGCTTCGGTGCGGTAGCTCCCGATGCTTCTGACAGTCCCTGGCACTCAAGTAGCCCTTAACAACCATTCTTTCACTGACTGTAGGAACCCTAGCAGACCTGGCGCTTGCTCCTAACGTGACGATAATGACCCCGCCCCGCCTACTGGGAAGGGGAGATGGCGGCGCCCAGAAAGGCCTCAGAGAGAAGGCAACCAACGAGAGGGTGCCCGTGGCTCGCTAGAGCGCCCACGCTGTGCCTGTTCTGCGGTTGCGTCCTGGGAAGGCGCGCATTCTGGGTCTGCGTGCTGGTCCTCCTCCCCTACATTTTTTAAAGAAAAAAAAAAAAAAAAAAACAAATAGCTAATCCTCAGGTTGTGTGGTCAGACCTGCCTTGCTGCATCACTACTGATTGGGATCCCCAGGATCCGAGGCGTGTAGGATGAGGTTGTGGGATTTAGTAACTGGGTTTTTCTCCCCAGGTGTTGGCTACCAGGTCATATTAGGTGCCTTCGAGTGTCTATTCAATCTAGGGATCCTAAACACAGGGGTCCCCAACCCAACACCCCACTCCTCCCTCCCCATCCCGAGCCACAGACCGGTATGCGGTCTGTGGACTGTTAAGAACCAGGTGGCACAGAAGGAGGTGAGCAGCGGATGAACGGATGAACGAGCGAAGCTTCATCTGTATTTGCAGCCACTCTCCAGTGCTAGCACCACCGCCTGAACTCCACCTCAGATCATCAGGCAGCGGTCACTGGTGCCAAGTTTGAGGACCGCTGCTAACACACCCCAGCCCTCCCCTCAGGGACAAAGACATCCAATTCGCCCAGCCTGGGGGTGCCTCATTCCAAGTTCAGGCCCTAAATACTAATTCCCTGGTGATCCACCCTCCCCACCCCTGCCGTGAGCTCCCCAGGATTAAGTCTAATGAGCCCAGACCCCCTCCCTCAGGCCCCAGGGGCAGATGAGCCCTTAACCACCGCCCCTACAATTTCCTGCAGACCCAGCAAACAAAAGGCTCGGGAAGAGAGGCGAGGTTGAGGCTAAGCAGGGTGCCCTTCCTGCTGGAACAGCTGATGGAGCAAACTGCGCCTGAGGGAGCGCCTGAGGGAGTGGAGGGGAGGAATGAAATTTCAGGATTCCTGGAGGACCACAGACTCCTAGATCCCAGGGAGATAGAGAATCTAGAGAAGTGGATGTGGAGGACCCAGGCAGGACACATGAGTTTGCTGGGCACTACTAGATGCCTACTGCTTTGGTAGGAGTGATGTCAACCTTAGAGAATGGAGGGGGTGGGGGGTACATAGGTTCAGGTGAGCTTTCAGGCCCTGAGGCTGGAATGGTAGGGGCTGGGAGATGCCTAAAGCCCTGCGTCATCTCCTCTGGGCCCAACCTACAGCCCCCTGGCCTGACCTGCTACCCTCTGTGCCGGCCCCACCCAAGCCTGGCTTCCTGCTCCTCCCTAGGCACAGAGCTTTTCAGGCCAAGCTCCGTGAACCAACCTGGGAGCTGCTTGTCCCTTATGGACCCTGGTAGCCTAGCCCCCAGCCATGAATAGTCCTTATGTTCCCTCCTAGAGCCAAAGCTCCTGCCCCATTCCTGTCAATGACACAATGGTAAGGGAAGGGCCAGGTCCAGTGGGTGGGGAGATGCTGGCATGGGGGGGGGGCAGGGGAGGGGGGGCTTGGCCTCATATCCTGTCAGGCTGCCAAGGGAAGAGAAGAAACAAAAGACTTCCCCCTGCTGGGACAATGCAACTCCCACTACCTCTCCCCTCCTTCCACCCTCCACCCCCAGCCTCACCCTTTTAGCTCTGGCCCCAACCGTTTTGCTCCCTTCTCTCCACCTCCTTGCCTTCTGGTAGCTTTGGCCTCTCCTGTTAGCTCTGCCCTTCTCCTTCCCTTCCTATCAGCTCCCACTGATGCTTGCTCCCAGTCCTAGCTGTTTCAGTCCTCTGCTATCCCATCAGTGCTCAGGGTTCTTTTCCTCTATCCCCAGTGTCAAGATTAGGGGCTGCATGGGCAAGGCTCTAGTAAATGTTAGGGGGTAAATCACACCCCTTTAATGACTGGTGGAAAGAATATGTTCTGCAATAGAAAGGCTCCAAATCAGAGGGTGGGAAATGTCCTCTGCCTGGCCTGGGTGACAGAGGAAGAAGGAAAAGGCTTCCTTGGAGGTGGAGCTAGAAGGCAGTAATGCGTGCTGAATGCAGTGGAAGAGCACCGCAGTGGAGTCAGGCTGGCATGTTGACTATTAGTAAGTGCACTGGACAGGTCACTTAACCTTCTGAGCCTATCTTATCTTTAAAGTACATGTCATAATAGTGCCCATCCTGCATCTCTAACAAGGCTCTTATGATGATTTAAATGTTTGCTTTGAAAAAAATGAGGGTGAAATAGTAAGGTTTGCCTGTCTTCCCAATCTATAGTCTCCTCCATAATCCCATTACCACTCCCCACAGCTTCCGTCACTACATATGCCCAAAACTCCTAAACCTGCATCTCCAGCCAAAAAGCTCTCTCTGAGCTCCAGACCTGAATGGTACACAGGAATCTCAAAGTCAACATGCCCATCATCTTCCTTTCCTGTGGTCTGTTTCACTAGCTCCTACCTAGCTGCTGGAGTCTGAAACTTGAATCATGCTTGATTTCAGTCTCCCTGACCTCCCTACAGCCTGATTCCAAGTCCTGCCTATTCTAGCTCCTAAAGGACTCTTGAATCCTCCCCCAAGACACCCTGCACCGCCCCCCCACCCTGCCCATACACACACACATGCATTCGTGCCCTCTGTCATTTGGAGAACTGCATTTAGTTTCTCTGCCTTCTGTCTTGATCCTTTTCAATCAATTCTCATATAAGTGGGATCTTTCTAGACAAATCCACCAATATTGTTTCTTTGCTGAAAACCCTTTGGTGGCTCCCAAGGTATTCAGGACAAGCCCACACTCCTGGAAGGTCCTGCAATGACCAAGGCTGGCCATTGCTCCTCTCCAGATTATCCATTGTCACTGTCTTTGCACAGCACGTCCTGGCATTGTGAACTCTGGCAGCTTGGGGACAATCTCACAAGTTCATGCTGTGGTATCTGCCCCTCCTTTTGCCTTTAAAGCAAACTTTCCTGCCAGTCTCCACTAGGACTCATTTAGACAGCATCATCTCCTCCAGAAAGCTCACCTTGATCCTGTAGGCTGGATTCGGTGTGCTTCCTACCTGATCCCATAGGACCCTCTGTATGCCACCTTTTGTGCTCAACACATAGCCTCCACATTAGCAGTTTCGTAGCTAGTCCTAGCCCTGGGATATCAAGTCCTGGAAGGTAGAGGATGACTTTGTGTCCCCAGTCCAGTCCCAAATATTCAATAAATAATTGCTGAGTTAATTAAAGAATGACTAGTCAATAAAGAGTAGTTAATGAGCTTTTCACGAAGATGCAAATGAATGAATGAATGAATGAATGAATGAATAATAAAAGAAGATACGCAAGTCACCCACCTTCCGAAGGACCAAGACACTGTGGCCAAAGGCAACCCACATATCTTCAGAAGAGCGCCCCCAGAGAAACAAGCTTGACCCCTGTACTATCATCAAGTTCCTCCTGACTACTGAGTCAGCCATGAAGAAGATATAAGGCAATGATACACTTGTGTTCATTGTGGATGTCAAGGCCAATAAGCACTTGATCAAACAGGCTGTGAAGGAGCTCTATGACATTGATGTGGCCAAAGTCAATACCCTGATCAGCCCTGATGGAGAGAAGAAGGCATATATATGTTCAGTTGGCTCCTGACTATGATGCTTTGGATGTTGCCAACAAAATTGGGATCATTTAAATTGATCCCAATTATAAATATAAAAAATTATAAATTTTATAATTATAAATATAAATTATAAATATAATTATAATTATAATTATAATTATAAAAAATTTTCACTGTATGTTTATGTCGATTTCTGATTGGGCTGTGGGGAGGCCATACTGTGTTGTATACACATTATAGATAATGGAGTTCGGAAAAAAAAAAAAAAAAAAAGAATAGTTAATGAATATTTACTGACTATTTACTATGGACTAGATCTGTACTGGACTTACAGTATATGTTGAGTATATGTTGCACTGCTTTCATGAAATTTAGGGCCACATACAAGTAAATATACAATCACTAATAAACTAATAAAGGTTTTTATGTGCATATCTATTATAATTTTGTATTTGATTAGTTCAGCAAGATTTGTGGTAACCAGAAGAGGTATGAATTCATGTTTTGTGAATTTTGAAGTTTATAAAATTTGGAGAACACTAAGAAAACAAAAACAAAATTAGAATACAAAATTAGCTATAAACAATGTTTAGTTAGATTGAGAAATCACAAGTTGCAAATGTTAAGATGACAAATACCATACATGTTAAAAAAGCTATTTGTAGTAAATAAGTGCTCAATACACCTCTATAATATTTTCATGTCCTACCTTTTTCTTACATGTCTACTCTTTGACCACCTCTTCATATGATAATTTTGTATTTGTATTTTCTACTCTTTCTATATCTCAGTCTTCCCTCTAGTATGGCCAATTGAACTTTTTTTCTTTCATTGTTGAGAGTTTATAAAAGTCTCTTTTGGTTTTACAACTCATTATTTGTAAGATTAAAACTTTTATCAAATTCCTTTCCTACAAGAGCTGTAAAATTCCAGGCCATTTCAAATGTTCACAAGTTGTGACTCCCTTTAAAAACTATTTAACCAGGGTGGTAGGAGGAGTCAGGTAGGTGAGGGGTACCCAAGTGTAAACTTCTGAGCTTCCAGGCAAACTTAACTCTAGACTTGACAGGGTTAGCTGGGCTGGGATATGGAAGAGGAGTGATAATTTTTTTAATTTATGGTGAAAATAGATGAGTTGCTGTTTGTTTAGTATATATAGGAAAAGTCCTAACTCCAAGACTGTTCTAAACACTGTTACAATGTAGATAAGCAAAAAGAAAACCCTGTCAGCAGTTCAGGGGGTGCTCCATATAGGTATTGCCATGGCAATGAGGGATAGCAGCATAGTGATCATGGGCAGGGGATAGGGCAACAGCCAAATATTTGGAGTGGGAGGACAGTGAAATGCCCTAAGTGTTCTAATAATGAGGAAAGGAAGACCTGAGATTTGTCTGGGCCAATCCAAATAGTGACATGGATGTTTACCTGTGTAACGTAATTCAGTAGATACTGCATTGACTTGCCTAGGAAGTGGTCCTGGGTGGTCAGGGGTATAGGAAGTGACCTCACATCTACAGGATAAACAGAAAGTGATTCCTGAGCATTGGAGTGAAAATCTCAGCTATCATATCCATGGAAAAAGCAATGGGATTTCTACCAGTTTATAATCTTTGAGGCCAGGAGCTATGTTTTACAAATCTTGCAAACTAGCACAGTGATCACCCAGTACATAGTAGATGCTCAATAAAGGTTTCATTTTATTCATTCTTTTATTAGTATACACTGTGTACTAGGAAATGGATTATATGATGGAAGGGGTTGGGGTGGGAGCTGTGGACTCAATGATATGGGATCTACTGGGTATTTTCTCACTGAAGATGCTTTCTTCTCTCTAGCTGAGGGGGCAGCCTGGTCGTCAAGGGTCAGAAATATAGGGTTCAAATCTGCAGTGAGCTATTACACTATTTTACCCCACTGTCTTATCAGTTTCTTATTCCACACTACCTGATTTCTCTGTGTATCTGGGTCTCTCTACCATTCAGGCCATGCACCCCTCCACCCCATATGATGAATTATGATTCATCTATAATGATGCACCCCCCCACACACACACACAGAATCACCATCACTAAATGAGAAATTCAAGCAGAGCCCGGGAGACGACAGAGATAGTTTTAGAGGAGAGAATCTGAGTGCAGAACAAATGCAGGGAAAGGGAGGTGGGATGTAACCTGGAGAAAAACTGACTAAGAGAAGAGAGACACTGGGATCAGGGAGGGAGGAAGGGTATTCCCAGCCCCTGCCTGGTCTGCCTGGCTCCAGCCAAGCCGGCTGTTTCCTGCCCTCTGTGACCCCCACCCCACCCAGAGCAGAACTCAGGCAGGGCAGTGTGGAAGGGCAGGGGTGTGGGGAGAACCACTTTGCGGCAGGAAGATAAATGAACAGGGACAAGAGGTCACTGCAGCCTGGCTGTCCTCTCTAGGGGTTTAGAGGCCCTTGGCAGTCCCCAGGCATCAGGGACTCCTTCCCTCTCCACTTGCTCAACTCCTCCAGACTCTGTCCTCCTTAAATACTTTTGAGTCTCAGCCCTTTCCTCCCAGCTCTTCCACTGGAGGACTCTTGCAGAACCCTCCATTCACCCCATGACCTACGCTAGGTACCCTGACACAGAAGCGGGTTGCTTTCCCGGACCCCCCCTTATAACTGATGGGATGGGAGTGGTCGGTGGTGGTGGTGGCAATCAGAGGAAGGACTCTCCCAGCCATCCCGTGAGCCCTCAGGAGCCAGACAGGAAACGGCCTCAGGAAAGAGAGCGGCTGCCTGGGCCCCAGCCCTAGCCGCAGAGGTCAGGGCTGCGGGCGGCGCGGAGCCCTCCCAAACGCGACAGTGAGAATGGGGACGGTGATTTGGAATCCATCCGGACTCACTCTCTCGGACACAACTACCTTTTATTTATCCCTGCTTCCTATACTTTTCTATACTCCCCACCTCAACCCAGTTGTCTCACTCTCTTCCCACATTTTTCAGCGCCAAGCTGCGAACATGGGGGGGGTCCCCCATACTTAATATTTGTTGAATGATTGTGTGAACATTCGTTCTAGGGTTATCTAAGCTGAGATCACTGCCTCGGGGATCGCTTGGCCACCCTCCATCCTCAAAGGCTTCCCCAAAACACGGTCCTCTGCACCAAGCGGGGGGGTCGCATCCAGAAGAATCCGAAGTCCGAAAGAGGATCATGCGCACTTCCGTGCCGAACCCCGCGCTACTGGGTGTGCTTCTCTGCTCCCCAGTGTATGCCGGGTTCGGGCCTGCCCCGGGGATCCCCGCGCCCTGGCCCGGACACCCGCGGTGCTGGCCAGGGCGCACAGCCGCTGTGCTCGTCTCGGCGGTCTGCGAGTTCCGCGCCTGTTGCCTCTCCTCCTTCTCCAAACTTTCTCCCAACTTCCCGACTTGCTCCACTTGGCGGTCAGCTCCTCTTCCCTAATGAATTATTCAGCAGCGCGCGCTCCAATCAGCGCGCCCCGGCCTCCTGGCCGAACCCAGGCTGGGGGGCGCCTACCCCCACCCCTCGCGCGCCGCTCCCTCTCAGGGCAGGCGCCGCGCAGCCCAGTCCTAGCCCCGCCCAGCCACAGCCTCCGGCCCAGCTCCGAAGTCTCCCTCCCTCCCGCTCTGTCCCGGCTCCGGCTTCCACCCTCCTCGCCCGAGCCGAGCGCACTCGGACCCGAGGCGCGAGCAGCGCCAGTCCAGGGAGGGGGTGGAGACTGCGCGCGGCAGGCCCACCCCCAGCCAGCCGGGGGAGACCCCGAGGCCCCGAAGGGACCCCGACTCCGGCCACGTCTCGCTCTGCTCCCGCCCGACGCGACCCCTGCAAGGACGCCCCCAGTCCTCCCGCCCTCGCGCGCTACTAGGACGCGGGGCCACACCTGGGCACTGCTGCCCGGTGCCGGGCGCGCCCGCATGGGCCCGCGCTGAGGCCCGAACCGAGAGTCCCACGCGGAGAATCGGCGTCTACCCAGTCGGAGGGGTTCAGACCTGGGGGGCTAGCGCCCCCCAAACTCAGATCGAATCCAACCGGAGCGAGGCGGCGCCATGGAGCTCCGGACTCTTCTTTGCTGGGCTTCGCTCGCAACCGCTTTAGAAGGTGAGTTTCCTTGGTGGTATCCCGCCACTCCTGGTCCCCAGAATTGGGCCTCGGAGTGGATGGGCCGACCTCCCTCTACCTTTCCAGCGGCACCCCAACCCAGAACTTATCGAACCAATAGTGTTAGGCCGGGTGGGGGGCGGGGAAGAGGCGGCCCAGCAGGGACTGGAGTTTTCTTTTGTTTGGGAGAGAGATGGAGTCGGGCTCCGTCCCGGGACGTTCCCCTGCCCCAGCTCCCCAAACTTCACTCCTGACTCCAGACATCCTTGGCATCCTCTCCTTTTCTCCCTACTCCAATCTTCAAAACTCTTCTGTCCTTCTTCCCACCTCCACCAAACAGAAAAGAGGAAACTTTCTGGAGGAACAACTGCAGACAGGGCAGAACTTTGTGCTAGGCCATAAACTGCCCCCACCCCTCATGCCACAGTACTCACACCTTTATCTTGCAATTCCACACACCTCTGTTAGGATGGCCACCTTGTGTCACTCACATTTCAAATCCCCAGATCTCTTCCAAAGTCACTGCCCCTGCTACAGCGAAGCCCTCTTCCTGATTTCTCCAGGCTGCACCCCAGCCCTTTAAATGCTCTTTAGACCCCAGCCCTGCCCAAGTCCTGGACAAACTGGCTTTCTTCCGACCCTACCTGACCTGTGCAGGCCCTGACCTGACCTGTGCAGGCCCTGTGTCGCCCTAACTCAGCCTAACACCACCTCCTAGTCTCTAAATTTCTAATTTTTCTATCACCCCCCTGAAATGTTCCTTCATCCATTAGTCTCACCCCTCTCCTTACCCCCTCGAGGGGGAACCAAGGGCCCTATAAACCCTCCTCCTAACAGCCCTAATCTCCTTTCAGTGAGCTGCCTCCTTTCCCCTCTTCACTACCTGAAATCAAAGGGGTCTCTGGGGAGGAGGCTTTGGGGGGCTGCTGAGGAAGAGGAATCAAAGGCAGTTAGAAACCCCACTCCCTCAGGCTGGGCAGTGCTGCTCTGTGCTGGGGATCAAAGGCTGGGTGTGAGGAGAGGGGAGACTGGCCTAGTTCTGAGAAAAAAGGAGAAAGAACTGTAGGAGTGAGAAAGGAAAGCAGAGCAGAGAGAAAACCTACTAGGACAAAGTGGCGGGAGAGGGAAAGAAATATGCAAAAATGAAGAAATCACTACTAATTCCAGTTAACAAGTGCTTTCCAAGCCTCAGGCCCTTGCTGAGGGCTTTGGTTTCCACAACCCTGAGAGTGGGAGGAGTTGTCCCATTTTACAGATGCGGAGCCTGAGGCTTGGAAGGGTTAAATCATTTATCTAAGGTCATGTGCCCCAGTGAAGGTGAAAGGTAGGAGACAAAAGGGAGGAGAGAGACAGTTAGAAAGAGAAATGGAGGTGGGCAGAGCTGGGGAGCGAGAGGTGAGAGGCAAGGGGGCTGACAAGGTCAAAGAGAGCTAGAGGAGGAGAGACCAAGATAGGGTGAGAGAAAGTGCGAGGCTCAGCATAGGGGACTGCCCTGAAACAGAGACAGTGTGTAAATTGGAGACAGGAAAACACTATCCAGGCTGGAACAATGAAGGGTGGAGACGGCAGCCTCTATCCACCCCCTTCCCAGAGCCCGGGCATCCTGTCCCCAGCATGCTGGGCTGTCTCTTGACACCCATGGGGGCTAGGGCCTCACCTGGGGCAGGCCAGTGTCCTCCGGCCTCACTCCTTTGCCTCTGTAGACCTCACTTGTTCCCTGGGAGGACGCTGCCCCACCCACCTGTCTTTCCTTCTCTTCTGCAGCCCCCACGGGAAAGGGAGAGCCTAGTCCCAGGTATGCCGCCGGCTCACTTAAGGGCCCCCACTCTGTTCCTCCCAGGACAGGCCTTTAGGCCCACCACCTTGCCCTGGCCTCCAAGGGGATTCTCCTACCCTCCCTCCACCCTCCACTCTCCACCCTTCACCCTCCACCCTCCACAGCCAGGGCTTTTGCAGTTTCCCCTAATCCCCCACTTCCTCCTGAGCCTTGCCCTTCCCCTGAGGGCCCTCCCCTAGGACAAGCAGAGCCAGGTGTGTTCACCCCCCCATACACACACACACACACACACACACACACGCACACACACACGCACACACCCTTAAAGTCTCCTCCCCTTTTCCTTCCCGTAACCAAATCCAGATGTGAGGCCTCTGCTCTCAGGGGCCGGGGTGGGAAGGAACCCAAGTGTCCAGGCCTCCAGCATTTACTCCTCTGACAGCAGTGAGCCGGGGAGGGATGGGTAGCTGAGGGGGAGGATCGGAACTGGGCCTCAGGAGCTGAGCACCACGTTCCAGGATCTGAAGGACCTGAACTGTTGTGTCCCAAAAGGGAAGTGGGGATTTGGAAGAATAGAGTTGTGGGGAGGGAGGCAACAACTTTGAGATTGGAGAAGTGGAGTCTGAGCCAGGCCCTGTAGGGAGGACTGTCTTCATGCCATCTGCCCTTTACTCACCACAGGGTCAGGGTTCTAGTTTCATCCTTTCGAAGCTGTTTGCCTGGCTCCCCCTCTCCTCCAGGGCACATTGATTCACGGAGGCCTTCATCTGGGAGTCCTGAGAGGGCAGCCCAAGCCTGCCAGCTGTTAGGGGTGGGGTTGGCATTCAGAAAAAGGCGAGAAATGGTGGGAGCTGAGGTCAGGGTTCACTCCCCTTCTCTTTTCTGTCTGCTTAACTCCAATTTAGAGCTAAGAGGCCTTCCCTGTCTCTGTTCTAGGGATCTGGTCTTCCTGATGTCTCCCCAACCATTGACTGACTCTGTGTCTGTCTGTCTGTCTGTCTTAGAGACCCTACTAAACACAAAATTGGAAACTGCTGACCTGAAGTGGGTGACATTCCCTCAGGTGGAGGGGCAGGTAAGAGCTGGGCCCAGGAGCTGGGTTCAGGAGGGAAACTGAGGGAGAAGGGACGAGGGGCACCAGTGCTGACCTGCTTAACTGCCCCTTAGATCACAGCAGTGGGAACAAGTGTGCTCTGAGCTCTTGCTCTCAGAGGTCTCCTTCCTTAGTCCTTCCTGTTTTATGACAAATACCCTCCCACTGACCTTCAACCCCTTCAGTAGCCCCCACACTGATCCCCTTCTCCCCACAGTGGGAGGAGCTGAGTGGCCTGGATGAGGAGCAGCACAGCGTTCGGACTTACGAGGTGTGTGACCTGCAGCGGGCCCCAGGCCTGGCCCACTGGCTGCGTACGGGCTGGGTCCCACGGCGCGGCGCTGTGCACGTATACGCCACCTTGCGCTTCACCATGATGGAGTGCCTGTCCCTGCCCCGGGCCGGGCGCTCCTGCAAGGAGACCTTTACGGTCTTCTACTTCGAGAGCGATGCTGACACGGCCACAGCCCTCACACCAGCCTGGATGGAGAACCCGTACATCAAGGTACCCAGGCGCCGGGGCTGGGGCAGTCCTGTGGTCTAGAGGCAGTGGAGGTGAACTTCCAAGACCCAGGGCACTGAATGCTGAAAGCGGGAGCCTCAGGTCTGAGGAAGGAAGAAGGTGGTGTGCTGGATGGAACAGCAGCATGCAGCTGGGCTGCCCACCTGGCGCCCAGGGGGCGTCTTCTCCATCACTCTGCTCCACTGTACTTGGGCCACCTTACACTTTCCCTTTTTTCCTACTACCATTCGCCCTGGAATCCCTTCTCTCTGCCTCTTCTACCCACATACTACTTCTCTTCTAAGTTCCAGCTCCAAAGTCTCCTCTGGGACGGATGCCTTTGCTGAGATGTCCCACCTGTGATGACACTCATCATACTTTATAAGTTGTCTGTGTTTCTTTCATTCCTGTTTCCTTAGCACTGAATTCAGGGCCTGGCATAGAGTAGGTGTTGATAAATGTTTGTAGGATGAGTGAATGAACGGAAAGGGAGTGCAAGCCAGAGGCTAGACACATAGTAGGAGCACAGCACGTATTCATGGACAATGTTGGAGCTTTCAGGAAAGTGTAGGTAGAGAGAAGGTTCTGGAACAGGAACCCAGAAGGTCAGGGAGAAGGTGAGCTAGGAAGGAGAAGACAGTCCACCGGGTCCTTAGGGAGTGGAGAATAGCAGCAGTGAGTCTTTCTCCAACCTGGCAGGTGGACACAGTGGCTGCTGAGCACCTGACCCGAAAGCGCCCTGGAGCTGAGGCAACCGGGAAGGTGAATGTCAAGACTTTGCGTCTGGGCCCACTCACCAAGGCTGGCTTCTACCTGGCTTTCCAGGACCAGGGCGCCTGCATGGCCCTGCTGTCCCTGCACCTCTTCTACAAAAAGTGTGCCCAGCTGACCGTGAACCTCACCCGATTCCCGGAGACTGTGCCTCGTGAACTTGTGGTACCTGTGGCAGGGAGCTGCGTGGCTGATGCCGTCCCTGCTCCTGGCCCCAGTCCCAGCCTCTACTGCCGGGAGGATGGACAGTGGGCCGAACAGCCAGTAACTGGCTGCACCTGTACTCCTGGGTTTGAGGCTGCTGAAGGGAATACCAGGTGCCGAGGTGAGGGCTGGCATGTCCCTGATAAAGTATTGGCCATCCATGAGGGGAAAGTCCCATACCCTGCTCTTGGATCCACTTCTTAAATTTCTATTTTGAACACTCTTTGCTATTCTAGGCACTCAGTTCCTGGAGCTCTTGCTCCTGTTTTCATCCTTCCTCCCTCCTCCTACCCCCCAGCATTCGTTTGGAGCCCTTCCTCACTTCCACACTCTTCCTTCTAACTACGTCCACTCTTTTCAGGACATGGGAGACGCAGGGAGGCAGGCCTGTCCTCAGGTGCAGGGGACCTTGTTAGACTTAGAGGACAAAGGTGTCAGGGTCTTTATTCTTGTCTATTCCTGGGTATTTTCCCATTATGATAGATGATGTAAGAATGTCAAATGCTGTGTTTGTTCCTCACCATGTCAGTATCATGGTGGCTATTAGATCACCTGCTATATCTTGCTGATAAAGAAATGCATGCGTTTCAATGTCACAAATTTTTCTTCACATTTTAATCATTGTATTTTAATTTGGTTTCCTTTGTAATCCTCCTATTGTTTTTTGGTGTGCATTTAAAGTCATTCTGAGCAGGGATCTGTGGGGCGGTGAGGTCAGGGTTAATTCCCTAATCTGGAGGTTTCTGAGCTCCTTCTGCCCTGTTTTCCCCCTGTGCACTTCATGCAACCTTAAGAGCAGTTGCATGTTTTTGATGAATGTTTTGGTGAATGCCTTCTCTTTCTCAGCCTGTGCCCAGGGCACCTTCAAACCCTTGTCTGGGGAGGTACCCTGCCAGCCGTGCCCAGCCAACAGCCACTCTAACACCATTGGCTCGCCTATCTGCCAGTGCCGCGTTGGCTATTTCCGGGCCCGCACAGACCCCCGGAGTGCACCCTGCACAAGTAAGTGACCAGTGACCCCTCGGGTGGATCCTCACCTTAGCCCCCATCCTCCCAGGTCTTCCTTCTCTTGACCCTGGCCTGCTGGTGCCCAGCCAAATCATTGTGGCTGCTTATCTGTCCCACTGCCCACTCCTCGAATCTGCTTAGCCTCTGTCTTACTCCCTGGTCTCCCTCAGCCCCTCCATCAGCTCCGAGAAGCGTAGTTCCCCGCCTGAACGGCTCCTCCCTGCGCCTGGAGTGGAGTGCCCCGCTTGAGTCAGGTGGCCGGGAGGACCTCACCTACGCACTTCGCTGCCAGGAGTGCCGTCCTGGGGGTTCCTGCACACCCTGTGAAGGAGACCTGACTTTCGACCCTGGCCCCCGGGACCTGGTGGAGTCCTGGGTGGCAGTTCGTGGGCTTCGTCCTGACTTCACCTATACCTTCGAGGTCACTGCCTTGAATGGGGTATCCTCCTTAGCCAGCGGGCCAGTCCCATTTGAGGCTGTGAATGTCACCACTGACCGTGAGGGTGAGACTGAGGGCTGGGGACAGCCTGTGGTTGGATGGGAGAGATGTTGGTGGGAGAGGTCAGTGAGGCCTAAAGGAAAAAAAAGGCAGAGGCTGTGGAGGGGGCTCCCTAGGAGGTATGGAGGGTCAGGCTTTGGTGGAAAGAGGCAGAAAGATAGTTAAAAAGATTCAAAAGTAGTCTGGAGAGTTGAAGATGGGGCAGAGAGAGCCTGGAGGAATTCTTGAAACAGCTGGATGACCGAGACAAGTGTAGCCAACAGAAGAACTGGGAGAGGTAAGGGACAGGCCTACCATGTGGCAGAACCCCAACGTATCCTGTCTCTCTCAGTGCCGCCCCCAGTGTCCGACATCCGGGTGACACGGTCATCACCCAGCAGCTTGAGCCTGGCTTGGGCAGTTCCCCGAGCACACAGTGGAGCAGTGCTGGACTATGAGGTCAAGTACCACGAGAAGGTGAGACCAGGCCCTGTCCTGAGGGTGGGGATGGGCAGTGGGACGTGCCCTGAGGGCAGGACACCTGAATTGCAGGCACTTGAATTTCAGCTCTGTTACAACTAGCTGAGTGACCTTCCACCAGCCCTTTGGCATCTCTGAGCTCAATATCCCCATCCGTCAAATAGTTGATAGTGGTGCTATCCTCACAGAATTGCTGCAGGGATTAGATGAGAAAATGAATGTGAAACGCTTGGCCCAGTGCATGTAAGCGAGCACAAGTCCTCACCTGCTCTGGGGGCGGGGCAGGGAGAGGTGGGAAGAACATCTGAAATTGGGAACCCGAACTTATGTCCAGCCCCTCCTGCTCCTGGACAGGGTGCAGAAGGCCCCAGCAGTGTGCGGTTCCTGAAGACATCGGAAAACCGGGCAGAGCTACGGGGGCTGAAGCGAGGAGCCAGCTACCTGGTCCAGGTGCGGGCGCGCTCTGAGGCTGGCTATGGACCCTTCGGCCAGGAGCACCATAGCAGACTCAGCTAGATGGTGAGCCTGGGGAGCAGGACATGGGCGGGGGTGCTGCCCCAGAAGGTCAGACCCTCAAAGTCACACCCCCGTGTTCCCCTTTCACCTTCAAGGCACTTTGGCCTGGTGAGGGAAGCATAGAAACCCAAACCACCAGCTGGGCGTGAAGACTCGCTCAGCAGCCTTTCAGCTAGCTGTGACCTTTAGCAAAGACGTGACCCCTGAGCCCCAGCTTCTTTATCCAAAAAAAAAAAAAAAAGGAAATATGAGGCATCTCTCATGGGGCTCCAAGAATTAAATGAGGTGACACCTGTTAGTTGTAATATGCTGGCCCAGTGGTTTTCTAAACTTTAAAACTTTTTTAAAGTTTTGAGATATGATTTATATAACATGTAGTTCACCCATCTAAAGGGTACATTTTATTGGCTTTTAGTGTAGTCACGGCGTCATACAACCATCACCACAGTTAATTCTAGAACATTTCAGCACCCCCAAAGGAGACCCCATGCCCCTTCTATCACCCCCCGGCCCCTGGCAGATATGAATCTACTTTATGAATTTGCCTATTCCAGACATTTCATACACATGGAATCATACAATAGGTCTTTTGTGACTGGCTTCTTTCACTTGATCTAATGTTTTCAAGGTCCATCCAGTTTTAGCATGTAGCATGTATTCATTTCTTTTGTAGCTGAAAAATGTTTATCGTATGGCCATAGCATGTTTTATTTATCCACCACTGAACCTTGGAGTTGTGTCCACTTTAGGGCTATAAACCCTTTCATTTTTATTTAGCCTTTGGAAACTTTCATTCAAATGGGAATTTTGTGGTCACCAGTATTTATAACAGAACAAGATTCAACCCTCTCTAGCAGTAATAAGGCTGGGAAACTTTCTTCCTTTCCCTGGGGGGCTCTGGAGGGACCCACAGACCTGTAGAAAGCAGTTTGAAAAACTGTGCTTCCCCAAAACCCGCCTCTCCTTCGTCCTATTTCACCTGCCACACAGTTCTCAGGGGAACCACAGCTCACATTCAGGGGTCATCAGGTTCTCCTGATCATGTTTTTTCTACCCCAGAGAAAGAGAGCTGGCGGGAGCAGCTGGCTCTGATTGCAGGCACTACGGTCTTGGGCGTGGTGCTGGTCCTGGTGGTCATCCTCATCGCTGTTCTCTGCTTCAGGTGAGGGCTCGGTGCACCTGCAAGCCCCTGTGAAACCCCTTTAGATAGCCACCTGCCTCTTGCCCTCCAGGGCAAGCCTCCCTTGATGCCCTAGGAGCCCATTTCACTTGGAATCTTCTCTGGTCCCTGCTTCTCTTTTCCATCCTGTCCCTTTGGGATATAAGTGACTCAGTTTATCTTTTCTTCTCCATTGTCTATAGGAAGCAGAGCAGTGGAAGAGAAGCTGAATATTCAGACAAACATGGACAGTATCTCATTGGGCACGGTGGGTAGGCCTATCTTGAAAGAAACAGGGCTGGGGCAAGGCTGTGAGCCAAGAATTAAGGGCTTCTGAGTGCAGGGGAAAGTTTTCTTGGCTAACGGGCCCTGCATGATTCCTCAGGTACTAAAGGTCTACATTGACCCTTTCACTTATGAAGACCCTAATGAAGCTGTGAGGGAATTCGCAAAAGAGATTGATGTCTCTTATGTCAAGATTGAAGAGGTGATTGGTGCAGGTGAGAGGAAAGGTGCCTGGTTACCCCTGAGGAAGATGGGGTAGGGAGGGAAGGCAGGGCCAGATCAAGCCAAGGAGAGCTGACCCTTGGCATCCTTTCTAAAGGCGAGTTTGGGGAGGTGTGCCGGGGGCGACTCAAGGCCCCAGGGAAGAAGGAGAGCTGTGTAGCCATCAAGACCCTGAAGGGCGGCTACACGGAGCGGCAGCGGCGGGAGTTCCTGAGTGAGGCCTCCATCATGGGCCAGTTTGAGCACCCCAACATCATCCGTTTGGAGGGCGTGGTCACCAACAGTGTGCCCGTCATGATCCTCACTGAGTTCATGGAGAATGGTGCCCTGGACTCCTTCTTGCGGGTGAGCCCCCCTCCCTCCAGCCTCCTGTGGCCTCTCATGCACCCAGGTGCAGTCAAGGAGTTCAGAACCCAGGACAGATGGTGCATCCCACATCATTTGCCCCCTGTCCTTCATTCTCCCTTCAGGAAAGGTTGAGTCCTTGGGACTGTCTCTTCCTTAGGCCATAGGTAGAATTGGCTTGTCTGTGAGGTAGCCGACCCTAGTGTATAAGGAGTCATCATTTGTCCTTTTGACAAAATTTCTCAGTGCCTCTTGAGCACCAGCCACTGTCCTACGCCCCAGGAATAAAGCATGAACGTCTCTACTCTTGGGGAACTGATAGTGTGATGGGGGAGATGGAAAATTAACAAGTAAATGAGCTTTTATAAAAAGTAAACAAGTAGTTTCAGATGTAAAAAATAGGATCATGGAGTAATGGCTAGAGATGATGAGGAATAGCTTATTTTTGTCACTTTAACAGGTTTTATTGAATTATTATTTTGTTAATTTCACAGTGCGTTTTTTTTTAAATTCAAAACATTTTCCTACATAACAATAATATTGCATTTAATAAAGTTACAACAAACAATTCTGGTATTCTCTAATATCAAGTCAATATCCACATTTCCCCAGTTGTCCCCAAAATGTCCCTTACTGCTGGTTTATCCAAACCATCATGCAGTTTTATGATCAAGCATTGTCCTGGTGGTTATTGTTTTAGAGCCTCTTCTAAATCCAGGATGGTCCCTTGTCATGACCCTGGCATATTGAAGAGCTGGGCTATTTGTTCCCTTGGTTATCTCATCTTGTGGATTTACCAGATTCTTCCCTGTGGGGTCATTTAGCTCATTTCTCTTTATTTTCTATAAAAGAAGCTATGTATAATATTTCGATATGTTCAAAAGTAAACCTAGTTGGCCAGCCTATATTGGGGGTGCTGTGAACTTAACACCCCATGAGGAGACACAGGCCACCTGGCTCCCCCTGTGAGTGATGCTAAGGTTGACCTGGAATAGTGTGATGATGGCCTGACTCTCCCTGTGGGCACGGGAGTCTGTTCCATTGATAGCAGATTGAGATCTGATAGCAAGGAGGGAAAGGGGGGTGATCTATTTTAGAAGAGATGACATTTGGGTAGATTGGAAAGAGCCAGCTTGAAAAGATGGTGGAGGAGAAGTGTGTTGAGGGCAGAGAGTAGAGACCAGAGTGGGCAGGAGCTCAGCAGGTTCAAGAAGCAGAAAGGCCAGTAAGGCTGAACCCAGGGAGCAGAGGACTCATGGTGTATCCTAATGTGGATGGTGGCCAGGCCTTGTGGCCTTTGTTCAGAATTTGAGTTTGATTGGAAGTTCCAGGGGAAGCCTTGAAAGGATTTTAGTAGTAGTGTGAGGTGGTTTAGAGATTCCTTTGGCGGGCGCTGGGGAGCAAGAACAAAATGAAACCAATGAGGAGAATTGCAATCACTCAGGCTGTTAGGGTTGCAGTGAGGTGCAGAGAAATGGTTGGATTTGGGATAGGTTTTGAAAGCAGGCAAGTAAAACTTGCTAATGGATTATAAGTGGCAGGTGAGGAGGAGAAAGGAAGGAATCATGGAGGCTCTGAGGTCTATACCCCAAGTAGCTGGCAAGAGGTGTTTCCATGAACTGTGATTTGAAGTCTGGGATAAGTGTAGGCTTGGAAGATGGATTCAGAATTCATTTTTTGGACTCTGTTCTTGGCCCTGCAGAGATGCCAAGGGTTCCCTGTATACTAGCTGAATCTAGAAGATGGGATTAGTTAACCATCCATAACTGGTTGGCTTGCCTGGTAAGAGCAAACTATAAAGGTCAAGATTGGGATTTAGACCTTGGTTTTGGTGTTGTGGTCACTGATCATATCCTAATTCTTCACTGTTCTCTCAGTTGGTCCAAGAGGGCTGAGTGGGATTTTGGCTAGATCAGCACAAATGGGTGTCTACCTGTAGACAGTGCAGAGAACACTGTTGTCATAACTCTGTTGCTGCTAAATAAAAAGAATATATTAAATCAAAAGCGTTTGTTAAGTATTTCCTGGATGTAAAGCACCATATTAGGTTAAATGGAAAAAAATTTTCATTCTCTTCTTGCAATCTAATTAAGAGAGAATGAATGCATATATTTGAAATAGGAACCACTTATAAGTATTGCATCATGTCATGATAGTGTAGTAAGAGCTCAGAGAACTCAGGGTAAGTAAGATAAAGGAGGAGAGTTTACCTGGAATGTTTTTTGACTTGCTTTACAGGTGAATGTGAGATGTGTCTGAAAGTGCCAAATATAGTTTAGAATGTGGAAGGATGGGGGAATGGAGGTGAGCTGTCCTAACTATGTCCCTCTCCCTTTTCTGGTCTCCAGCTGAATGATGGACAGTTCACTGTAATCCAGCTGGTGGGCATGTTACGGGGCATTGCCTCAGGCATGCGGTACCTTGCTGAAATGAGCTACGTCCACCGAGACCTGGCTGCCCGCAACATCCTGGTCAATAGCAACCTTGTCTGCAAGGTTTCTGACTTCGGCCTTTCCCGATTCCTGGAGGAGAACTCTTCTGACCCTACCTACACAAGCTCTCTGGTGAGGCTGGGGAACTCACATAGGAACTAGGTTCCTAAGGCCAGGTGGAGAGGAAAGGTTGGAAAGGTGGGAGGCTGGGAGGTTGACAGCTCTGATCCAGAGACAGGATGTAGGAGCAGACCACGGATTTGGTGGTCAGCTTTGGGAACCCAACTTTCGGGTATTGAGGAAAAGAATAGAGTTGAGGAGCTGAGTGCTTAGGCCCCAGAAAGAAAGGAGGCCTGAGTTAGGGGAAAAGATAAGGCTGGGAGCAGAGTTCTGGGTCCTGTGAGATCCTCAGTTCATCTTTGCTTTCCTCATCTGTAGGGAGGAAAGATTCCAATCCGATGGACAGCCCCTGAGGCCATTGCTTTCAGGAAATTCACATCTGCCAGTGATGCCTGGAGCTATGGTATTGTGATGTGGGAGGTCATGTCATTTGGAGAACGGCCATACTGGGATATGAGCAATCAGGATGTAAGTGTCCCACCGCCCTACCAAGCTTTCTTGGCCTCACCTGGGATGTGGGGTAAGGGTAGGGTTCCTGAGAGCTCATCACTGTTTGAGATGATGAGGGTTGGCACAGAGTTGATCTTTGCACCCAAGAGTTTGATACAGCATGTGTAGTCACAGAAGGACGCAGGGATAGAGGGCAGGATTGGGAGGTTACACATCTGGATCATAGCCCAAGAGCTGCTGGGGCATTGAGCTGCAGCCACCCTCAGCCCCGGCTAGGAAGACCTCCATATTTGCCACAGTGGGAGGCAATAGCACACATCCTGGCATCTGCAAAGTTTTCATTTCTTTGGGGCCCTTTGGCATCCTCATTCTCCCTGGACATTCTCATCCATTGCTTCTGTCGTTCTAGGTGATCAATGCCATTGAACAGGACTACCGGTTGCCCCCTCCCCCAGACTGCCCCACCTCTCTGCATCAGCTCATGCTGGACTGTTGGCAGAAGGACAGGAATGCACGGCCCCGCTTCCCCCAGGTGGTTAGCGCCCTCGACAAGATGATCCGGAACCCTGCCAGCCTCAAAATCGTAGCCAGGGAAAACGGCGGGTGAGGACCCCTGAGACTGGGCCCTCCTTCCTGCACTTGTCATCCCCCTGAGAACCTGCCTTCCCCCAAAAAATGTCTGTCCCTTTGGTGTGGGATTGTCCCCATCTACCTCTCCGAGGCTGGACTCAGTGTCCCCATCCTGACAGCCCTGCTACTTAGCGCATCTTTCCTATCCTTGCCTCTCAGGGCCTCACACCCACTCCTGGATCAGCGACAGCCTCACTACTCAGCTTTTGGCTCTGTGGGTGAGTGGCTTCGAGCCATCAAGATGGGAAGATACGAAGAAAGTTTTGCAGCTGCTGGGTTTGGCTCCTTCGAGCTGGTCAGCCAGATCTCTGCCGAGTAAGTCGTGGAAGAGCTGGGGGTGGAGGTTAGAGCCAAGCACTCACAGGGGCACCTGGGGACCAGAATCAGGCCCACGGGTTCAGCCGGGGTCTTTGGGATCAACTCTTGGAGCCAGTCGTTTTCTAGAGCTCCTGCCCCAAAGCAATAACAGCTGCTGGGGCCAAGAGCCCAGGGAATCTTCCAGGCCAGCTGTGTCCCCCTCACCCCCTTGCACCATCTCAACCCTGTCCATCTCACTCTCTGCCTGGCAATCTGTATCTCTATCTTGCTTGGTGCATCTATCTACATTCCAGACCCTGCTCTCACATTAGCAGTGTGTCAACTCTGGATGTTTTTCCACCCATAAAAGGAGAAGATCGAACTAGGTTTCGGAGAACCTTTCCAGCTTTAATGTTAAATGGTTTTATGGTTCCAGTGCTTCCCAAATAGTTCTTTCCTAGTTTACATCTCTCTGGTATATCTTTCTGCCTTCCCATTGCTCTCTCAAGGACTCTTCTGGCCCCAGATTTGAATAACAAATAGAAGGAATAGAAATCTGGGACCTGAGTATCTGGGAGTGGGCCTGGGTACTCTCCTCCCAAACTTGTTTCAGCCTCACCTTGACACAGGTTCTTGCTCCCCATTTCCCACCTCTTCTTTTATCCTTATCTCAGTCTCCAGGCCTCAGGATGGAGGGGGAAGGCAGTTTGTTTTTCCCTCTTCCCTCCCCTTCCTCTCCACCCAGCACTTCCTCTCTCAGGCCTTTTCCTTCTGATTTCTCCTTCTTTAAAGCAATCTGTGCAGCCCCTTCCCCCAACCTCATTTTGTGGGGCTATCTCTTTTGTTCCTTCCCTTCTCTGATCCTCCTTCTTAATCCTTGCTGGAGCATCCATCCAAGCCGCAGCCCCCACCTCCCGCCTCTCGACCCCGCCCCCTGGGCCCAGGCCTGCGGAATACCTAGCCCCACCCCCTACTGCGGCTGCGTAGAAGCAGTGTGTCCTGGCTCCTAAATCCTCCTGAAACTGCCCGGCAACTATGATGTGTGCCCCTCCCCCGCTGGCTTTCCTGATTGGCTGACAGTCCTAGTGACCAGGTTTCTGGAGCTAAACCAGGGGAGTCGCTCTAGGAGCTGTATGGCATCAACTAGCTCTCCGTTCTTCACCAGGGACCTGCTCCGAATTGGAGTCACTCTGGCGGGACACCAGAAGAAAATCCTGGCCAGTGTACAGCACATGAAGTCCCAGCCCAAACCTGGACCCTCCAGCGGGTCAGGAGCACCAGCCCCCAGTACTGACCAACACCTCTTCGTCTGGCCCCACAACTCTGCAGCAGCAGGAATTCCCAGGCCAGGGAAATAGTTCCCCTTTTGGGGCAGAGTCAGGTGGGGATCCAAGAAACTCCCATCCCTGTGCCCCACTGGATTGCACTTTGAACACATGGGGGTGGGTGGGGAGTTGGCAATTTGGAGAGACAGGATTTGGGAATTATGCCATATGGGAGTATAGAAATAACATGTCCCCCCAGGTGGGGAACCCCACACCAAGGGTGTGGGAGCCCTTCCCTCAGGATTGGATGTGACCAGAAGGAAAAGAAGCACCCATAATCTGCCAACTTTCCAAGGGTCTTTGGCCCGATCCCCACAGCTTCCCTCTGATCCCCGATTAGGGCCCCCAGGTACCTCTCCTCATCTTGAGGGGCCACAGCCCTGCAGACCAAAGAGAAGAGGGTGACAAGCCTGTGAGCTCGGGAGTGGAGTGCCGTGTCGGGAGGCAGGAAAGGGTTGTCATGGCCCAGTGACAAATCCATTGGGCTTGGATGACCCAACCATGCTGCTGTCTCCACCGAACTCAGTTTTCCCTTGTAAATGCCCCTCCCCCATCTGCTGCCTTCATATTGAAGGTTTTTGAGTTTTATTTTTTGTTTTTGGTCTTATTTTGCCTTCGTTTTTGTTTTTCTACTGTCCTTGTCATAACTTTTTGTGTTGGGGTGGGGGGACCTGTTTCATTATGGCCTCCTTTGCCCGAGTTGAAGCATGGACCCACCCTTGTGTCTATTTCCAGAACAGTGCCTTGGTCATACCACAGCCCCCAGACATTTCCCTCCCTGCCCCATCAAGTACCCCCAAGCTGTGTCTACGAGGGGGTATGTTGGGGGGGGAGCTGTGAGGTAGTGTGGAAACCAGAGACAGACAACAGTGCTTGGAGGGGGTTCTTAAATTATATTTAAAATGGTTTTTTATATATATAAATAAAAGAAAAATGGGAGGTATGGAAGCTCTGGGGCTGATTGGGAGTGGGAGATGGAGGGGGGAGGGGAGGGAGATCTAGAGATGGGGCTGTGAGAGCTGGGTGCTTAGTTCTCAGCCCCAGGGTGTGTTTGAGGTGGTGTGGTCGGGGCAGTGGAAGATGAGTCATTGGCAGCTGCTTCTAACAGGCTCCAAATGGCTCTGCCAAGAGCCTGGGGCACCTCCAGGGTGGGGCCATCCCCTGGCTCCCCTGCCCTGGGAAGGGGGTGTGTGAAGCAAGGAGAGGCCCTGAGCTCACAGCCCTGCCCTATAGCCCCCTGAGGTTGGGAACATGCCCTGGTGTGAGGGTCCAGTCAGATGAAGGAGACAGATGTGGACCAGATGTTGACAGCTGGGGTGGGTTTAAAGGCGAGAGGGGTGTGTCTGCATTGGCTGTGGGGGGGGGCAGAGAGCTAGGGTGGAGGATGCAGCCCCCTCCCCCACCATGTACACACATTTACTGGGCCAGGTCTGGGTCCGGAGTACAATTCCCCCTTTCAAGATGCTGCCCAGGCAGGTTCTCCCAGCCTCTTTGGGAAGGGGAGGGGGAAACTACCTGTTTTCCTCCTACTTCTTCCAAACAGGAAGATGAGGATGGGGTCAACCCACATTTTCTTTCTTGCTGTTTTCTGTTTCCTTTGCCCCTAGTCTACCTTCCTTTAGGGACGCCTGTAGGGACAGGCCCAGATGGGGCCAGCTTTGTTTAGTTGGAGCAGCTGCACCTTTTCTGTATCTAAGTTGCCCTCTGTTGTGTTGGGGTTGGTGCAGGACCTTAAATCAATTTCTGTCCCTCCCAGCCCAGGGAGCCTCAGCCAGTTTCCTACCTCTTCTGGGGTCCTTAATACTCAGGAATCCTCTTCCCTTCTCCCTTGATGACATTGCCCATATTTTGTACCTCCAAGATGCAGGGAAGGAAAGACTCACTCTTGCCAAGGATGGAAGGGTTGTGGGTCCAGAGGGAGGGAGGTCTATTCAGAGGATGCAGGCCCAGGCCACCCCCTTCCTCTGCCAGCCAGACATCGGGCTAGAGAAGGTGACCTTAGCTGGCCAGAAGAGGAACAGAGGTCAAGGGATCAGTACAAATGGACAGAAGCAAAGGATTAAAGACCAGGCAACGGTCTGGGAAGGTGTGCAGCAGGAAGCCCTGTGATACCCAGATTAAAGCATGGCCAGCCCAGCTCCAGACCCCATGAGCCTGCCTGCCATGCCCAGCTTGAGCTGCTTCCCCCAGCCAAGAATCAGAGTGGTCTGATTAGTGGCATACTCCCTCCTCAGAGCCCTTTTTCCACCCAGGGTAGGTCTCCCTTAAAGGAAGGTTGCTGCAGGGCCAGTCATCCCAGGATAAGCAGAGTAAGAATACCTTTCTAGAACTGTGTCTTGCCTGATTTAGCATCCCCAAACCGAAGTCCCTTGTCCTTTGGGGTCCTACATTCTGACACCTCTCACACACACACACACACGCACACACACACACACAGTGCACACACAGTTGCCAGCCTTCTTAGAGCCTAAGCAAAAAGTCATAGCCCTCTCCCCCAAACAAGGACATGCCTGGTGGGAGGCATTGGGCTGGTGAGCAGTAGGAATGTTTGCCCTTTGACCTCGGCCTGAGGTGAGCATTTGCTACCCATACAGGGTCCAAGTCCTCTCAGAATTCCTGGGAAAAAGAGGGAAAGTGCAGTTTTTTCACCTGTATCCCAGAAGCCAGAGGACTGATGGCCCATCCTGGTGTGGCTTTGCCTCAGGGACAAAATAGTCCCTCACCACCTCAGATCTCTCTGGACATTTTATGGGGCACTGAGCCCTAGACCCCCACACACCTGTCTCCCTCACACCCTGCCCCACAAAGGCCATCTCACAGACCCAGTGATCATATGAAATTCACATCTCAAAAATGAATAATTTTATTTCTCTCCTTTTTTGAGGACAGCTCAAAACTGAGGGGCTTTGAAGGCAGGCTCTGGGACAAAACCTGAGGAGAAAGTGAAAAAACCTGTGTTGGAGGCAAACCCAACCCCAGTAGCTAAGGTTCTGGGAAATGGGTTTGTTCTTACCTGTCTCTGTCCGGCTCTGCATTTTCTCTCTAGGAGGCAGTGGTGGGTTACAGAAGGTCAGCGCCCACTCCCCATGCTCACTCACCCCCAGCCACCCCTCCTTGTCTCCTCTCTTAGAACTCACCTCCTCCTTTTCCTGGAAATGCATTTTCTGGTCACTACCAACACTATGACCACCACAGGCACCAGCATTCCCAACAGGATGGCCACAAAGTTGGATGCTTCTGGGATGGGATAGGAAGGGGATGAGGGAGGAGACATTCACTTCTGGACTTTGGTCGCCATCTTGAAGGGACTGCACCCCCTAAATCCCTGGTTGTGGCTGGTTCTCCCTCCAGGGGCTCCAAGGTCTTAGTGCTGCCCCCGGGAACCCTTTGTTTCTTGACACACGACTCCCAGAAGCCGTTTAGGGGAATGTTCATCCAGTTGGTCCCCTGGAGTCCAGGGTATCAGCCAGTGCTTCTCAAAAAGGTACTCTAGAATCACTTTGATCCATCACCTAGGAGCTTGTTCAAAGTGCAGATTTCTGGGTTCATTCCAGACCTACCGAATCTGAATCTTGGGGTGAGTCCCGGAATGCACATGTTAAACCATTCTGCCCCATCCCACTCCAATCAGGGTAGATAAGTTGGAAAACCACTGGCCCACAGGCTCAAAGGAATTGTAGTATTGATTGGGGAGAAACACTAAAAGGTCCTGGAGAGGCTTAGAGTGATCCAAGAGGGGAAAAAACAGTGGGCGTGAGGCCTATGGACCTCAGAAGAGCTAGGGTTCAGAGAAAAGATTCCAGAGAATATGGGTAGGTGACGGGCACGGAGACTCAAGAGTCTTTGAGAACACTTGTCCTGCTAATCTGTGGGGATCATGTTATTATATATTATATTTTTCTGTAGATTATGCTCATACTATATTATCTATTTGTTATATACCTATAATAGTATCTATAGATGTGAACACTGTATACATGGAATAATGCTGTGGCAGTTTTTGGTGGAGAAGGGGCTATAAGGGTACAGGGCCTGAGATGAAGTTCTTACCTGGCTTTTTGCGGGGCACCACATCCTCAGGCTCCGTGCAGAGCTCTCCCCCATAACCAAGTTCACACTCACAGGTGAAGTGGGTACCATGCTCCTGACACTGCCCATCATTCTGACAGGGGTTCTGTAGACATGGGCTTTCTACAAGGAGAATAGGGGTTATGGTGGGTTGTTCTGGGAGGACACCCACAGTCAGGGCTGGGATCCTGGGGAACAAAACAGCAGCTTCCATTTCTGGCTCTGCACTCACTAGCTCTGGGCTCTGAGGAAATTGGTGATGCTCTCTGAACTCCATTTTCCTTACCTATAAAATGGGGAGGCTATGCTTGCTACCAAGTGCTAAGCAAGGACTAAAGGAGATCATGGAAAGCTGATGCTTGGAAAAGGCCCCAGCATAGTGCCCAGCAGATAGACAGCAGATACTCAGGACACAGCGGGTCCTCACCCTCTGCCCCTTCCGAAAAAGGAGGGGAGAGAGTGAGAAAGCAGGATTAAATGCCACAACCTTCCTGACATCAACGGGGAGGAGTCCAGGGGCCCAGGAGGTATGAAGGCAGCTTAAAGCCAAGGGGTGGTCTGGGCTCACCTCGAAAACAGCCCCGAGTGTGGTTCCTCAAGGTGCAGATCTCCCCAGCACTACAGCTGAGGGGCTCACACAGCAGGACCTCTGCCCTGGCACAGGTACAGCGCTGAGAGCAATCGTCAGTCACAAAGCTGTCTCCCCGCTGGAGAGGAAAGAAGGGCCAGGAGGAAAAGGTCTGATTTTCTTCTTTCAGCGCTCCCTCCAAATCTGTGCCCCCAGGGCTTCCCACTGCCCCCTGACCTGGTAGTAGATGCCGTTGTTGGTGCAGCCACAGAGGGCCAGGGGGAGGCTCTGGGCACCACTGTAGACATAGCCTGGGAGGGTGGCACAGCCTTCCACACAGGGACCCTTGCAGTCCCCAGGGGCTGCCAGGTTGGCACAGGAGCAGGGCAGGGTGTCATACAGCTCTGATAGACAGTATTGGCTGGACATGCCAAGGCTGAGGGGACAGAGTCACCTCTGTGAGTGAGGGGATGGCTGAGCTCGGGCTGGCCCAACAGGTGTGGGGAGTGTGGGGCCGGAGAGGGAACGAAGTCACCCACAGAACACAGCTCAGTATAGGCAGGGAAGCCAGGCAGTGGGCTGGCTCTGAGTATCACTTTGTCTGTGACATTAAGGCACATGAAAGAACTGGTGGAGCAAAGAGGGACATTGGTAAGAAGGAAAGGAATAGGGCGATGGGGTCGGGATGAGGCTTCCCAGGCAGAGGCAGAGAGGGCTTAGATTGGGAGGACGCTGACATGGTCAGTGCTGAGGGATGGGGAATCCAGACAGGAAGCCCCAGGTGGGGGCAAGGTGGGGCACGGAGCTGAGCAGAGGTAGAAATGGCTGAGGGGGTCACGGGCCAGCTGTGGGGAAGGTCAGTGCCTCACCGCAGCGGGTGTGGTCCCGCCAGCTGGCCAGGGTGGTACCTGCTTCCTGGCAAATGATTGCATACCCGCTGAGGACCTGGCAGCGCAGCTCCTCCTGCGCTTTGGGGTCTCGGGCGACACACAGATCAAACACACAGTGCCTGGGGAAGCAGCGGGGAAGGTGGGGGCTGTCAGGGGAGGAGGAGACTAGGACACCCAGCCCTGCAGAAGAGGGCCTGGAAGCCCCATCAGAAAGACATCAGGCAGTGCGCGTTTGGGGGTGTGTGTGCGTATGCCCGCGCATGTAGGGGGGTGGATGTCACAAGGAACTGAGGCCATGGAGAAGTGAACCAAACAGCACAAATCAGAGACGGGCAGCAGGGCCCAGAGAAAAGCAATTCCCAATGTCCTGGGCCCCTGACTCACTCCTGGAAGGGCTCTGGGTTCACAGTCTGGTGACAGGCAGCAAAAGGGCCCTCGGGGTCCACCAGCACCCTACAGGCCTGGGTGCTATTGATGAGCTCTAGCTGCTCCAGGCTGCAATCTGATACATGAAAGCCCAACTCCTCCTTTTCTCTCTTCTCCTCCTCTTGGATGGACCTGGGTCAGAGGCAGCCAAGGGTCAGGGGAGACCCCCAAGGACCGTGAACTTAGAACTGAAAGGGAGTGAAAGGGGAAGGAATGGGCACAGACGGATCCAGAAGGTAAGTGCCCCCTACAAGATTCGGAGAATCAGGTAAAAGTGTCTGGGTGTTTACCCGCGTCACAGGTTTCCTCCTCTCCGGAGGATGAAGATATGGGGGTGAGAGTGGTGTGGACAGATATTAGGCTGTTGCTCATGCCCCTGGGGTCTGGGCCTCCCTACTCTGAGCCCTAGCCCTCTCACCTTGAGAAGCAGGCAAGGCCTCCCTTCATCTTCACCTCCCAACTGTTGCCGAAATTGTTTATGTTCTGAGTGAGGGATCCATTGGGCAACATAAACTCATTCTTTGGGTTCTTGTCAAAGTTCCCACACAGGCCATGCACAAGTCCCTGGTACATGCTGGGCAAGGAGATCACTGCAGGATGAAGAGGGCATTCAGAGCAAGACTCCTCACCTCCCTCAATTTCCTGCCCTTCCTGGGGCCTCCACTGGCATCCAGGGCACCATTCCCAGGCAGGGGGCCTCTCACCATGCTTGGTCTGTCTAAGATGTGGTTTTCCTCCCCCATCCCAGAAACATCCCTTCTGCTCTCCTGACCCCTACCCTCAGGTACCTGCATTGTTCCTTCCACCAAAGCTGACCACCAGCTTAAAGTCAGTGATCAGATACAGCCGATGGCCCTTCATGGTAACCCAAAGATGCTCATTGGGGTTGTAGGGAATGGCCATCTTCTGGTTGTTGACCTGCAAGAGGAATACAGGAGCCACTGAGAGTCCTGAATCAAGCTGACCCTCTGCCACTTTGGCTCTGCCTCTCTCTACACATCGCGATGTCTCTCTGTGCTTTCATTCCGTGGACCAAGATACCCCGGTAGGCTTCGCTATCTGCATGGCAAAGGCCTACCTGAAGTTGGCTGCCTTAGCAGCCCCAGCCCCTTCCTTACAAAAGCATTGGCAGAGTGGATGCCCCTCGGTTGGCTCCACCTTCATACTGCAGGCTCTCTCCTCTCTCATTCCCTCCTCTCTCTAGCCTTTTGCTTAATCCCATGCCCTCCGCTGCCTCTCCCCATGAGGTAAGTGTGGCAGTGATTCTGACTTCTGTAATGAGGCAGCCACTACCGGAACTTCCCAGGGAACAGGGAGTCTTGGCTTCTTCACCTGCTTCAGGTGGCCCAGGTCTTACCACAAGCTGCAGTTCAGCCTGAAGCTGGACCGTGTAGCCATAGACCATCACGATAACTTCATGCAGGAAGATCGGGCTTAGTGGTGTGTACATCTTGTTGCGTCCCTCCACGACCAGGGGCACTATGCCGTCCGGAAGCACGTCCACTGTCTTGATCAGTGTGTAGGTCATGCGGCCCTGGAAGCGGTAGCTGAGGCCATCAAATGTGCGGTAATGAGGGTCCCCGAAAATTGAGCATTGTTCCAATTCTGCCAAGAAGGGCCAATGCTGAGAAGGCACCCTGCCCAGATATAACAGCCCCCAGAATCCTTTACCTGCCCTGATGTCTCCTGTTAACTTCCCTCTTAGCCCTGAGCTCCCTTGATACTTGAGCTGCAACTTTCTCCTCTCCCTGCCCCATTAAAAAAGGAAGATAACTCCTTGTCTGGTCCCCGCTTTTTTGCCCTTAAAGGAGTGAATCCTAGAGAGGGTCATAACTTACAGGTGGCCATAGAGCTGGAGAGAGCCAGGATGAGAACCCAGGCCCACTCCATGCCTGAACTTGATCCTTTCTCTCTCCAGAGCTTCCCGGCCTCAACCCCTCTAGCTCTGCCTCTCTCCACCTCCCCACCTGCCTCCCTTACTGTTGGGAGTGCATCTGCTGTTGCTGTTGGAGCTGGGCGGCAGTGGGAGCCAGGAGGACAGATGAAGGGCCGGCACTGAATGGCTCCTGCTCTGCAGGTACACCTCTGGGTGCAGCCGCTGGAAAGCCAGGTCTTCCCTGCCTGTGGAAGCCACAGGAAGAATAAGGGAATGAAATCAGAAGGGCCAGTTCTCTTTCCTCTCACCCTTTCTCTTTCCAGTTGTCTGAATGGCTCAATTGGCACAGGCCAAAGGCAGTTCTGGTGCCATCCACACACTTAACGTCCCTGTACCGCCCCCTAGAGGCATTGTGCTTGGTATCTTACATAGTTCAGGAGGTATGTTCAGGAACATAGTTATGTATGTTCTGGAGGATCCGTCTTATAGATGAAGAAACTGACGTAAGGCAGGAACCCTGAACAGTACCATCAGGATTCCAACTAGGACACACTCTCCCACGACACCATGCTTCATCCCAGATGTTTGGATTCCTCAGATCCAAATCACCCCAGCTCAGACCAACGTCCAGGCACCCCACAGTGATAGAGGCTGAGGAAAGGAGAAAGCACCATCCTCAAGGTACATTGTCCCCACCCCTACTTCCGTCCCCACTCACTGGAAGGGAGCTGCCTTGGGCATCCCTGCAGCCGCACTGAGTCCTGGGCACACACTGTTGCTCACTGAGCACGTAGCTGGGCTGACAAATGCAGCCCTCCTCACAGGTGGAGGGGACTTTGGTGTCCTCGCACTGGCTTTGCAGGTCCCAGCAGGAAGGTGAGCAGGAAGGAACACAGGTAGTGTAGGTGCTGTGGATGGGGCATTCCAGAGCTGGGGGGAAGCAGGGTGCAGGTAGAGACTTAATGATTGGAGCTATGTGCCAGGCCCCGAGAGAAGAAGAAAGAATGACTTTCCTAGTTCAGCATGGGAGACAAAGGTCAGCCAGCAGCGACCGCGTGACCATGACATGCAGAGTCACTAAGTGTGTGACAGGCACGTGTGTATGAGGTATAACAAGAACACAGAGGAGGGAGCTACTTGCTCTGCTGGAGGAATTAAATAAAACTCTTTAGGCAAAAGTAGTTGTGAACAAATGGAAATGTTCAAGGATAAGAAGAGTCTGAAACATGAAGATGTCAGTTCTCCTTCAGTTATACATTTAATATGATCCTATAAAATACACTAAAATGATTCTGCTTTTTAATAGGACAAGATGATATTAAAGTGGAGATGAAGACAGAAATAAACCAGAAGAGCCAGGAAAACTCTAACAACAACAAAAGAGCAGTGGGTAGTGATTCTCCCTATGAGGAATTAAAACACCTTTTTAAAATTCTTAATGATAGCAAAATTGTGTTACTAGTAAGTGAAGAGAGATAAAAATAATGGAAAGAGAGAGAAGGCCCAGATTGGACCCAAATCTGTATGGGAATTTAGTATAGGATAAATTGTGGCATTTCAGTCAGTGGAAAAGAGAGACTGGTCATTTAATAATGCTAGGGGGAAAAAAGTTGATTCATATCTTACACTAGATAAATCCTGTGGATCAAACATTCAAATACCAAAAATAATGAAATCATAAAAATACTAGAGCAAAATATGGGCAATTTTTTTAAACTTCAGAGTGGGGAAGGTATTTGTAAATATGGCTCAAAATGCAGAAGCCATAAAACAAAGACTAACATACTCAACCCCAAAATATATTATTATATATATATATATATATCTATATGTAATATAATTTTTTCTCTGCATGGCAAGAAGAGAGTCAAAGATTTTAAAAAAACTGGAAATTTTTTGGTAGCTCATACCACTAATAAAGAGTTATTCTCTGTAATAGATAAAGAACTTCTATAAAATAGTTTGAAAGGGCTAGCAACCCAGTGGAAAAATGGTGAATGGTATAAAGAGAGTTCATGGAAAGGGAAATTAAAATGGCTCCAAACATATGAAAGATGCACAATCTCATTCATAATAGGAAAAATGCAAATTAAGTTTACTTCCCACTTATCAGACTGGCAAAAATCCAAAAGTGTGATAATGGTCTATATCAGTGAGACTGGCGAAGCGGACGCTCATTAGATGCTAGTGGGAATGTAAATTCCTCACCCCCTCTGGAAAGCCAATTGACAACATCTCTCAAAAGTACAAAGGTACGCAGTCCTTGACCCAACAATTTCACTTCTAAGAATTTATCCTACGAACAGTAACACAGAAAATCATAACTGCCTAAGGTTATCCACTACAGCAGTGTTTGCAAGAGCAAAAGATTGGAAACAACTAGAAAGTCCATCAATAGGAGACTAGATAAATAAATGACAAGTGAATTGTGATTTAATAATGGAATATTATGCAGCTACAGAAAGAGAATGAGAGATGGCTTTGTGACATAGAAGGGAATATCAGATGTGGAAAGACCTCCAAGCTAAATCGTCAAGTGAAAAAAATAAAGTGCAAAATACTGCATCTCAAATGCTCTTTGCAAGAAAATAAGGAAAGTAAATTTGTATTTGTTTGTACGTGCACAAGTAAAAGACCTTTGGAAAAATACTCCGATGCTGATAACAGCATGCTGGGAACTGGGCCCATGAGGTCCGGGTGGGAAGGAGACTTTTCACTGGAGCTCTTAATGCTTTTAAGTTTTTGAACCATGGAATGCATCACATTCTAAAAACACTTTAATCGCAGTTATAAAATTTAAAAGGTTCTGGAATTAAATAGTGGTGATGGTTGCAGAACCTTGAAAAGATCCTAAAAACCAGTGAATTGTACACTTCTAAAGAGGTGAATATTATGGTTAGTGACTAATAATTTTTAAAAATTTTTAAAGGAAAGACTATAGAAAGATGCCTAAAAGTCTACCAGGCGGGGAGAAGAACTTTCCAGGCGCAAGAAGCAGAGAGGGTGGAAGAGCAAGGCCTGTGTGAGGAGTGGGTCCTTTGGTGCAGGTGATGGCAGGGGCACAGGATAGGGGTGAGAGAGGAGAGGCTGGGACAGAGTTCAGGATATCGTACATCTCAGGCGGGAGCTTGGACTTAATCTTGCAGGCAACAGTCATGCAGGGGAATAACACAATCACATTTCCTTTGGAAAGACAGTGTTGGCGAGGAAGCAGATGAGAAGCAGTTCGTGCTGTCCTGGTGAAAGGGGCACCGGTTAAGAAGTCATTGTAAACAGTACATGTCAGAGACGGCAAGGTCAGACATAGGTCGCAAACAATAGGAAAAGAGAACAGGGCAGCTTTAAGGGATCCACAGACAGAAACAGGGTTTGGGAACTGTTTGGGGATAAACATAGGGGACACTCACGGCAGAAACTGCTGTTTCTCCATACTGGGGGCTTGAGCCCCTGGGCCTGGCAGGCGGCCTCAAAGGCTTGCAGAGACTCGCAGAGGGCACGTTTTTGGCCTCCAAATTCACAGAGATTGTGCATACAGCTGAGCAGGAAGGGCTTAAGGGCCACGCGGGTGGCACATTTAGCCCAGGCCAAAGGCTGAAAGGCCACTTGGCATTGCTCCTGGGCTCTCGCTTGGTCAGCTGGCCTGCAGTTTGCATTCCGCTTCTCCCGCTGCCCTGCTTTGGTCTTTATCTGATCATCTTTCTGGTCATCTTGCTGGCAACTGGGAGGGAAAGGGGTCATCAGAGGGACACCCACTGCCCCACCTATGAAAATGATTTAGCGCTCCCAAATGACCCTGAAGATGCCTCTTGTCTTCACTGGGAAGCAGGTCTGAACTCTGGCCACCTTCCATGCAGCCTCAGTTCCCGCCCACATTTTGAAGCCAAGAAAGGAAGACTTTCATGTTTCCCCAAACAGATTCCCAGAACCCAGGAACCGTTCCACATCAAGTTACACACATAAAGGATAACGGACACTCTGATCTCCCTACCCTACGTGTGTCATACAGTCTAAAACGCGGACTTGTGTTCCTATGAGAAGGCAGAGAATCTCTGGGGACAATTACTTGGGGTCGGCCTCCTTATCTTGCCAACTCTCCACAAATTCAAAGTCACTCTGGGCTACTTCATCACTGGGCATCGTTAGTTCATCCTCTTCCTCACCATTGAAGTTCCCGCACATGCCACAGGCCTGGGTGGACAGAAGGGAGTCTCAACACAGGGTGGGGTTGGGGGGCAAGGCAGGAGAGCACTTCTTGTTGGCGTCTCCTTTTCCACTCTAAAGAAAAAGGCACACTGCACAACCCTCTCCTGTTCTGAGGAGTGACTTCTTGGGTCTAGAGCCCCCGCCTGTGGGGGAGGGGCTGACTCCTCTAAGAGAAGAGCCAGTCATTTTCCTCACCTTTCCATAATAGGCTCTAGAGAGTTTGATCTCTAAGAACCCATTGCCATCAAACTTGACTTGCAGCCTAGTGTCAACACTGAGCACAGTGTAGACGCCGTTGGCAGAGATGTTGACACCCTGGATCTGGTTGGTTGAGGGAAGGGTGACCTGTTTGCCATTGATCTACAGAGGGCAGGACACATGAGTGGGAAGAAAGATCAGAGCCGTCTTCCCAGAATTTGCTTCCTTTGTCCCTGCCCATGCCATGTGGCTCACCAGCACATGGTGGCCCTTTTGCAGGGTCACCAGGGAGTGATAGATGTCAATGTTGACCTGGCGGAAGTAGAAGGTGGGGGTTTGGCCTTCCCTCTTCCCATTCTTGCCACTGATCTTGAAGAAAGGCAGGTCCATGGTCGAATGGCATATTTTCACCAGGGTGTAAGTGCAGGTGCTCTTGATGGCGTGACGACTGCCATCAAAGCTCACATAGTGGGAACTGTCTGAGGTCCGGCACATTCCACTACCTGCAGGAAAGGAGGTGGATGAGGAGTGCCCACTCTCTGGCAAGAACAGGTATTCTCTCTACCTTCAAGAAAAGGACGTGAAGATGAGGGGGTCTCCAAATGGAAGGAAGAGAAAGAAAAGAGTAGAAACGAGGCACAAGGACCAGGCTGGCATGAGGCTGGGGGTGGAGCGGGTGTTATTCTGCCAGGGAAAGACTTTTAATGGCCCATCTAAGTCCAGTGACCCCAAGGAGCCCTTCCCGACAGACAGTACGACGGTCATCTTTCCATGACAGATGTTCTTTGGTATAGCAAGGCCACAACCCCGAGTGATACAGATGGCAGTGAGGAGAGTGTCAGGGGGAACTGGAAAGAACTCATCTTGGTGGCCGTGGGTCCTTCTCCATACTCAGTGGCTTCCTACCGTCCCGGCAGCGCATCAACCCATCCAGGGGCAACACATCTGTTTAGGCTTGCAGGAGGTTTTGAGGCAGGATATCTTGTTATAGGTAGAGCAGGTGCAGAGCCTGGAGCAGGTTTTGTCTGTGTACCAGCTCTCCCCAACCTGTGGAGCACGGGCATGCAACAGAAACTTGGAAGCCAGAGACTGGGACCCCAGCACCCCAAGCTCCCCATTAGGTTCACTTCAGTCAGTGATAGCCTCCATTGCTTCCCTCTCTCAGCCTTCTGACTTCTGGGCTTGCTCCTCAGCCCCCAGCACTGGCTCACCCAACCCCTTCTCAGGCTCTGAGTCCTTCTGCCCCCAAACCCATAGAGCTGGGAAGGGCAGGGCATCCCTTGTGGTCTGGTCTCTCACCCGGTAGTAGGCGCCCCCTGGGCTGATACAACCACACTGGCTGAGGGGCACACAGGAGGTTCCACTCAGGACGTGGCCTTTCTGGCACTCACAGCCCTCAGTGCAAGACAGTGCTGCCGGGCAGTCTTGTGGGGCGTTCAGGCTGAGGCAGGTGGCTGGGCAGGGGTTGGCACAGGGGCTATAGCTGCTGCCAGATGGGCACTTCATAGCTAAGAAGAAACCAGTGTTAGGAAGGGCTGAATGATTTCTGGTTCCCTGACCTTAGGGCATCAAAAATTCCCAGGAATGTCCATTAGATGAGTGGATAAATAAACTGGGGTTCATCTATACAATGGAATATGATTCATCCTTAGAAGGGAATTCTGGTACACCCACTACATGGATGAACCTTGAGCACATTATGCTAAGTAAAACAAGCCAGACACAAAAGACAAATATTGTGTGATTCCATGTATAAAGTCCCTAGAGTAGTCAAATTCGTAGAGACAAAGAGAATAGTGGGTACCAGGGCTGGGGTGGGGGGAATGGGGAATACTAGTGTTTACTGGAGATAGAGTTTCAGTTTGGGAAGATGAAAAAGTTCTGGAGATGAATGGTGGTCATGGCTGCACAACACTGTGAATGTACTTAATGCTACAGAAGTGGCATTAAAATGGCAAATTTTGTTATGTATATTTTACCACAATTTCTTTTTTTTTTTTTTTAAAAAGAGTTCCTGAGAAAGACAGGAAGAAAGGGAACAAAGCTGGCCTAGGTAAGAGCAGAAGGAGGCAGTAACCAAATGAAGGAAGAACTTTTTGGTGTGGTGACAGTCAGATGGAGGAGGCTTCCAGCGCAGACACATGCAGAGGATGGGGTCTGGGGCGGAGAGACAGTAGAGTGGAGAAGGGAAGAAGTCTCATGTGGGGGCTGAAGGCCAGGCTGTAAAGCGAAGGGCAGAGGAGCAGAATTTAGAGAAAGGAGGAGAGGACAGGGTTTGGGGGGGGGGCGCCCTCTAGGCTGCAAGAACGATGGTCAAGTCACTCACGGCAGAAGGTGCTATTCCGCCAGGCGGGGGTCTGGCCGGCCTGGGTGCAGAGGGATGCATAGGCCTGCAGGGAACGGCACAGGGTCAGGGCATCACCCTTGGTCCACACTGGCCATGCACACAACTGCTGAAGCTGGAGTGCGGGGGTACCACCCTGTGGCACTGAGAGAAGGGTCCTGGAGGATGAAACCACCAAGGTATGAGAGAGGAGAGGAAGCCTGGGCAGGGAGCAGAACCAGGCAGCTGCTTGGGGGAATCTGACATCCATTTCCATCAAAACCTGTATTTGCTGAGAACCTACTGCCTGAGATAAACATTAAAAAAATTTTTTACAGGGCTGATCTGTCAGGCTCCCAAGAAGGTGCACACTGCCTCTGCATTTCCATCTGCCCTCCTCCTGACTTTTCATCTTTTTCGCTCTCCCTCCCTCCCTGACAAGTACTGGGGGAGAAGAAAAGGGGCCAGCACGGAATGAGGCTTACCCAGAGGGTTCATTAAGATAGCACAATTCTTATTCCAGGTGTTTGGCATTTTGTTCCGCTGGCATCTGGGAGGCTCGCCACCAGTGATGAAACAGCTAAACAAAAACAGGGGAGAAAGGATAGAAATTTAGGGTTGGAAGAACCTTCCCCAAAACTGAAACAAAAGTGGAGAGAAAAACAGGGAGGTGAATGAAGACAGGAGAAAAGAACAAAGTGGTGCCTTCAAATAAGAAAGCCAGAAAATACAGCAGGAAGAAAGAAGGTTAGATCTCAAGATGGACTGACCAAAAGAATTCTTTAAAGAGACAGATCGGTAAGCATGGGAGAAATCAGCAGGCAGGGGCATGGGAGGTTAGAACGACCATCCAGCAACTCCGGTCTCAGGGAGATTGGGGACACACAGAGAGACCTGTAGGCCGCCCACTGAGGCTCCTCCCCAGGCCCATCTCCCTGTGCTTGCCATCCCCCATTCCTGGCTCACCCAGGTTCGGAGTACTCTTCTGACTTCCAGGCAATCCCCAGTTGCATGGAACTGTTCGCAGCCTTTTCATCTGGCTTCAGATTGTCATCTAAACTGTTGTTGTTGTAGTTCCCTGGAGGAGGAAGCAGTTAGGAGAGGCCACAGAGGTGCCCTGCTAACAGACCCAGCCCCAGGACCACCACCTTCCTTCCCCCAAGAGGACCCCTCACTCTGCACTTCACAGACCAAGGTTAACCCTATCTTTTTCTTCACTTTGGGCTTCCCTTACCACCCACCGTCATGCCCAGTACCCTCTACCCATGAACTGATGGACAAGCACTTAGAACACCTAATTCGGTGTGTGCATGAGCAGGATGCAAACAGGCTCCTTCCCATTATCCTGGTTTTGCCCCCAGGTGCCCAAGGAACTTACCACATAGCCCACAGAGCCGGCCGGCGTAGGAGGAGGGCACTGTCACTTCCACCAGGTGGTTCCCATCATAGCGAACTCGGAGCCCAAAATCCGTGTTGAGGAGAATAAAGTTGCCACTGGGCCTCATGATCACCCGACCTTGTAAAGGCCACACAGGCAGGGACACCCGGTGACCATTCAGCTACAAAGGCAGGGAGGGCATGGTAGAGAAAGGCATTTGGAAGAAGGACAACAACAGAGCCAACACCAGGGAGCAGGAGAGGGGTGGCAGGTGCGTTTCAGGAACTGAGCTGAGTCTGCTGCGGGTGATCCCCAGGGGCTCTATAAGCCAGACAGGTGGACCTGCGGGCAAGGAGGGGCAGAGCAGAGGTGCTAAGCAGGGTGGTGGTGTGGGGACTAGGAGGCAGGCGGAGGCACGCACCGTGACCTTATGGCCTTTGATTAACGAGATTTTGATGTTGAAGACCTGGACATGAACAGCTTTCACGTGGGATACTTCCAAATTCCCACCTTGCAACTCGTTGGTAGCACTCACGACGAAGTAGTTGTCGATGGCCCTCAACTGGCAAGGCCGGGTCAGGGTATAGCTGCAAGTGCCCATGAAGTGGTGCAGGGCTCCGTCAAATGTCAGGTAGTGGGGATCCCCTGAGACAGTGCAGGTGGCAGACCCTGGGAGGAGGAGATGGCGTTCAGAGGTGCACAGACCCTGTGCTGACATTCTGGTGAGTCCACATTGGGGTGGTTCCTATGGCTTACTGGGTGGTCAGCTTGGCTTGAAGAGGTCAAAAGACTACCCCAACCTCACTGCTCTGGCTCTGGGCAACCGCCTTCCAGCACTCAGTTATGCCCCCCGCTCTCTGGGGAGCCTGCTTTAGGGCAAGGCTATGCTCTTGCTTGAGGCCATATGGGCAGCCCACCTGCTCTCTTTCCACCTAACCGCTCACCCAGGGCATAGCAGTCGTAGATGCCATCCTGCTGACGACAGACCTCCTGGGCCTGGCACTTCCAGGGAACACAGCTAATTTTGTTGTTGCGCTCACAGAAACAGAACTGTCTGCAGCCTGGCTTGAACCACTGCTGCCCTACCTGGGGAATGAAAGGAAGGAAAAGAGGTTATTCCCAGGTCTAACTATTAGTCTACTGCTATTCAGATCACTGGCGTGCTCACTGGGGAGGCATTCCTGTCTTCCCAAAGCTCCTGGCTTAGTTGTAAAAGTCTGGCATTCCATCATTTGCTTGTTCCTTCACTATTTTAACAGATATTTATGTCTGCACTTTCCCAGGGGTTAAGGATTCAGCAATGAACCGGACGGACAATGTCCCTGCACTAAGAGAACTCACAACTCAGTGGGTGCATTAAACAAGTAAACTAATAGATCATGTGCTCCAACACGATAGGTACCCAAAGATGACAAGCAGGGCACCCAGTGAAAGTCTCCTATCATCAACACACACAGTAAGCACTTGCTTTAAGAGTTTAGAGGAGTGCTTTCTGACTTTGCCTATTAGGAAGGCTTCAAGGAGGAGGCTGCATTTCACCAGGGCCTCAGAGGAGGTGAAGGATTCCAACAGGCACAGATCGCTGGGTGGCTGGAGGCAGAGCAGGGTGCAAAGGACTGCAAAGAAGGTGAAATCGACAGGAGAGCAAGGCATAGATGAAGAGTGTTCAGTGAGCCTGGAATGGGGGCTGAGGGAAGGAGAGCCAAGTGAACTTCATGTGGCGGAGGGCTTTAATTGACATCAGTGTCATTCCCAGGACTGGGTGAGGGACAGGCAAAGAAGGAAGTGAGACGCTCCACAGACAAGGGTCTGGTTCCAAATGCTGCCTCTGAGAAGACTGTGAAGACCAAGGCCCAGGAAGAAGTTGTAGTCCTTCAGCAGAGAAAGGGGCCCTTGGTAGGAGAGGAGCAGTGTTTGGAAAGAGTGTAGGGGAGACACGGATGTATGAAACCGACTCAGGGACATGAAGGGCAGGGAAGATGCAAGGGGAGAAAAGCAGGGGTCTCAGGCTCTGCCAGGCAGTGTCGGCAGTAACTGCTAGGATTCCATCCCCATCTGCATGAAAAGTACTAAAGCTGAAAAAAAGAAAAAGAGAAAGGAAATCGGAGCCTGAATTTCCCTAATCCCAGCCTTATAGGACCGAGCTGTCCCCCAACTTTCTTTCCTGCAGCAGACTTCAGATCCCAGAGAAGGGCTGCCTGGCTGAGAGGCCCAGCCCTAGAGGCTCACCATGAAGTAGCCGGCTATGGGGTCAAGGCATCCACACTGGGACCGGGGGACGCACTGAAGACCACTGAGGATGAAGCCAGGGTTGCACTCACAGCCCTCCACACATCGGTCCTGGCACGACATGCCAGAGAACCTGGAATGGCAGGTGTCAGGGCACAGCTTGGCACACACCGTGTACTTGCTGTTGGGTGGGCAGGCCAGAGCTGGTGGAGGGAGAAGCACAGGTGAGAAGAGTGTGAGGCAGGCCTGAGACAAGAGAAAGAAGATTGGTAGCTAGTTCGTAGCCCAGAGGTAAGAAGGCCGACAGCTAGAGGCTTCTGCCCCATGTTGAGAAGAAGAGAAGGACTGGGAGAAACATGACTGAGGAGATCAGCTTCCACCCTGGGCCTGGAGGAGCAGCCTGCAGGGAGCTACCAAGAGACAGGTCCATGGGAGCTGTTATGTAGACATGCCCAAGGTGAGTGGTAAGGGTGGAAGGAGAGCAGGGGGACCACTCATGTGGTCTTGATCAAGGGCATGACCCTGCCCTAAAGCCGGATCCCCAAAGAGTTGGGCCATAACCAACAGGTATGGAGTAGTCATGGCAACCTCCCATCCACAAGTCCATATTTTATGTGTGCATTGGGCAACCTGGGCAGGCACGCACCCATAGGCATTGCCATAGCCTCAGGCAACTAGGAAGGCTTTCTGGGTTTGCAAGTGACCATGATTTTCTCGGTGGATATTTCTGACTGCAGATTTCTCTGTCCATGTGTAGAAGCAAAGGGGTTCAACCAGGCGCCCCCGGACTGTGCTAACACTTTTAGATGTCAGTCCTCTGCTCCTTCTGTGTCTGAGGGAATGGGGACCTCTGCTTCTCTACACAACTCACGGCAGAACTGGAGTCCTCTCCAGGGCTTCACCACGTAGCCAGCATCCTGGCAGGTCTCAGTCAAGGCCGCCATATGGGCACACAGCATCTGCTGCAGCCCCTGAAATTTACACATGTCATACATGCAGTTGTCAAAGAACAACGAGGCCATGAGATGAGGCAGGCATGCCCTGCAGAGAGAAGCCAGGTCAGAGGGACGGAAGGGGCAAAATCTCCCATCTCCCGCTTGGAGGACCCCAGGTGCCAAGTGCCCCTCCACCCATCCTGCTCCCTTTCATACGCAAAGGCTCCGTGGGAGACTATGAACCGTCCACAGAATTCTGGCCCCGACAGAGTGTTCTGCAAGGCTGAGCTGCAAGATGGGGGATTTACCGGGTTCTTCTGGCACCTAGAAGAGACCCACCCCAAATGCCCTAAGGGCAAGGCTAATCTTCATTGAGCCCTTACCTCAGCAGTCTCCTCTTTCTTGTCAATCCCTAATGAAGGACTTTTGAACACCAAGCCCTAAAGGAGGTAGGAAAACCTGGGCCAGGCAAGCAAGAAGGGAGCTGCTCAGAATTGCCTGAAGACCAATGATGGTAGGGCTGAGCCTGGTGGTAATGAGTTCATGAACTCGGCCAGGACAGAAGTGGGGGCATGCAGAAGAGGAGAGAGGAAGAAAAGGGTGTCACCAGTCAGGGTGTTTGGTTCTTAGAAGGGACAAAGGGGCAGGAGGGCAGAAACAGAGCTTAGGGGTGTCCTCACTCACTCCTTGTCTTTGTCCTCCACTGTCTGCCAGCTATTGCCCAGCTCCTCCTCATCTCCTGCTGGCCTGCCATCGGGCTTCCGGTTGTCATTGCTACTGTCACCGTCATAGTTGCCACATAAACCACAGAGTTTGCCAGAGTAGGTGCTGTGGGGGCCAGGTGAGGAGGAGCGTTAATGAGAAGAGGGGCCTCAGTCATCTGAGCGAGCTGAGTGGAGGAGTAAGAGGTTGCAGGCTCCCATCAAAGGGTCTATACAAGGTGCAAGGCACCTGAGGACCTCATAGCTCTCACCCCCAAGCCATCTTTACAGACTCTCCTCTTCTCTTTCATCTGCTCACACCCCATTTCCAACCATGACATACCTCTTTCTAGCCCTAAGACGTTCCAATTTTTTTCTTGCATTTGCTGTTCACTATTTCTATAGTCTTTCCCCTGCAAGCCACTCTTTCTTGAAGCTGGGATCAAGTGACCACTCTTCTGAAAGCTCCCATAGCCCATTAGTGACTACTAGCACATTCCCAAAGCATTGTGTGTATATCCTGCTATTATCACACTGCCCTGAAACCATTTCCTCCTGTCTCCTCATCCAAAGGGAGGCCTGCCTGCCAGTTGAGCTGGGTGCTTCCTACCCAGACGGAGAATTAGTGCCTGGAATGGAAGAGGAAGAGAATGAGAGAGTTTGGGGAGAGGGAGAGAGGCAGAGTGAGGAGAAGTGGCAGCTGCCTCCCTGGATTGCCCCCTCACCTGGGCACACTCATAAACAGTTGCTGGTCACCATCCCATCTCACTCGTAAACCAAACGCAGTTTGTAGTTCTACAAATCGCCCACTTGGAGTCAGGAAGATGCCTTTAGAAGGTATTGCTGGGAGAGTGACTTGTTGATCCCCAACCTGGAAGGTGGGGTTGAAGAAAGAGATAAACATATCTAAGGGTCAGGAAGATCTCCAGCAGACTCCCACATCCACCCTCCACTTGGAGTACTCTGGAGCCCGTCCCTGAGAGAATCTGGAGGCTGCAGGAACTGGCCAGTACAAGGCCAAGGCAGCCCACAGGACAGGCTGAAGCCAGGCCTGGCAGCCTCAGCAAGGTTGAGCAGAAAATGGGACTCACCAGCGTGCGCCTGCCCCTGAGCAGGGTGATGTTGGTTTCAGGTAGCCTCACGTAGACTTTGTTTAGGCAAGATGAGCCTTCCTGTCCTCGCTCCTCATTCTTCACCATCACCCTGAAGAAGGGCACTGGGTGGGGAGAAGGGTGAAGAGTGCCCAGGGGCTCATTCAACAAGCATCTCTGAGTGTCCCCCTGAGGGGGATCCATACCTGACACTCTGGGGATAAAGGGTTTACAGAGACACCTGCTCTGCAGTTCAGAGGGAAGCTGCCTCTTCCAGAACAGTCTTCCTCACAGTGTGCTGATAACGTCTCCCTCAGTGGACTGGGATATCTTCCAGGGCAGGTGTTTGTGCTACTTCTCTGTTCCCTTTATTGCTGCTGTGCCAGGTGGGCCTCTCAATAAAAACTGGCCAAGGGAGCAACTGATAAGGAAAAGTGTCTTAAAGTGCACTCTCCCCAGTGGTCTGCTACTGAGGAAGTCTTGCTTCTGGGGTGGGCATGTCAACCCTTGCTTTACTTGCCCTTCCTATCTGCTCCCATGCCCAGCTGTTCTAACCGAAGGCCCATTGCCCAGGCCACAGGGGCATCTCCAGGACCTTACCTGTTGAGTTGCCACAGGGTTGTGCCAAGATGTAGGTGCATTTGCCCATTAAATTAAAGTGCCTCCCGTCAAAGGTGAGATAATGAGGGTCTCCATAGACAAAGCAGGTGGCAGTGTCTGCCAAGAGGAGAAAGGGGACCATGTGAAGCTGGTTCACCAGGCTAGGTTCCACAGCCACCTCACCCACCCAGAGGCATGTCCCAGATTCTCTGGTCAAGGGAGGGATTGGGACCCTGGTGTCACACCCACTCTGACAGGCTGGCAGGTGGGGACAGCATGAGGAGAGGGTCTCACCGTAGGGAAGACATCTGTACTGGCCATTCTTCAGCTGGCACACCGTGTGTGTCCCACACTGAGAGATCCGGCACTCTACCCGACTTCCAGGCCAGCAGCGGCAAAGTTTTGTGCAATTGGGGCTGAACCACTCTGCCCCAGGCTGGGAGCAAGGGATTGGGGGTCACAACACTGTATCTCTTAGGTAGACTCTGTCATTCTGTGCAATAGGCCCCTTCTCCTCCACCACACCTGCAGACCTGACCTTGCTCATACTCTTCCTCTTCCCACCACTTACCAGATGTTCCTGCACATCGCAGGACATTTGCACATGTTTTTCTTGCATCCTGGAACGCTCTCCCTCCTCCTTCCTAGGTCAGTAGGTTCAATTCAAGGAACACTTCTTTCTCAGAAAGACTTTCCAAACCTCCCTGACTAAGTCATCATCATAGCTCTGGGTACTTTTCTCTCCCAGGACTTACCAAACAGGTGCACTTTAATATTTGGTTTTGGTATTATTTGATGATAAGCCCCCTATGAGGAACCATGTCTATCTTTACTCACTGTCTTAACCCCAACACATAGCACACTGCCCATCCAAGAGCTCTCATTCAATAAATACTTGCTGAACGAAAGAGTGAACCAAGACCCAATGTATTTCTCAGAATCTGACAGCATTAGAAGAATAAGGACTATACCTTATTCATGGTGACTCCAATGCTGAGAGGGTTCAAAATACTCAATAAACATTTGTTGAATATATAAGTGAATATATACTCCGTCTTCCAGAATATATACATGTCTTCCAGAGTAGAGAAGATTCTTGATGCTGACAGATTGTTCTACCCAGGTTGCCGCTGAAGCTATTCCTAACCCTGGACACAGGGACGCCTAAGAGACTGGTGAAGAAGACTGGGGTGGGGGAAGAAATGGCCCTCGAAGAGACAAGTAGGAACTCTGACAACCAAAGGAAAGAACAACAGGAACTGAGAAGAGGTACTGGACACTAATGAATAGCTTAATGCACCATTAATAGGTTGCATATAGTAGTTATCATAAACTGCTAAAATAATAATAATTAACATTTATTAAGTAATTGGTCTATATCAGGATCTAATTTCATCTTTACAACGATCTAATGAGGTAGAAAATCTTACTCTGCACACTTTATAGATATGAAAACAGATTCAAAGAGGTAAAGGCCCAAGGTCATTCAGTAAGAGTGCTGGACCAAGAATTCAAGCTTAGATTGGCCTGACTTTAGGGTGGCTCTGTCCAATACAGTAGCCGTCAGTCACATGGGGCCTCTGAACTCTTGAAATGTGGCCGGTCCAAATTCAGATATGCTGTAAGTGTAAAATACACTGGGTTTTGAAGACTTAGTATGGAAAAAAATGCAACTGTAAACAATCTCATTAGTTACTATTGACTACATGTTGAAATGAGAATATTTGAGTAGATTGCTAAAATTAGTTTAACCTATTTCTTTTTTTAATATGGTTATTAGGAAACATAAAACTGCTTGCATGCTATTCCTTTTGGACAGTGCTGGCCCAGAGCATACGCCCATCAGAGCCTCTGCTTTTGTTGAATCTCCCCCCGACCCCTCGGGGAGAGGGGTGGACATCATTGAAGGGAGACAAGAACAGTAACTGCTCTTTTTTCACCTATCCTATCAGGATTTTCAAGTTACTTTGGAAAAACGTTCTAGAATACCATTTTCTGCCCTGAACATGCCTACTCAGTGAGTGTACAGGGCTCTCTGCATACCCAGGGTCCTCCAACTTTCCTTAGAATGGAGATGAGGGACCTGCACATCTTGGCTGGTCTAGTGTCTAATCAAGGCTGCCAGTACAGAACAGAGAAGTACAGAAATATTGAGACTGCTAGGAGCATTTAGCACAGGGCCATGGAATGATGGAATCTTCCGCACAGCCTAGCATCATGCTCAGTCAAAGGGGCACTCAACAAACATTTATTGTATGAACAAAGATGTCAATCAAAACCACACGCTGAATGAATCACTCCGCCATTGTGTAACCACTGCTTGTGAACTGATCCTTTGGGACTGTCCTATGGATCCAAATTCACCTCACTTGGGGAGCAACTGGAACCAGAACCCGGGTGTTCCACTCACAGTCTCCCACAGGAGATCTTGGCATTCCATGGTCTTACCTTATAGTAAGTGTTGTTGTAGAAGCAGTTGCAGGAAGAGGCATTGATGCAGTGGGAGTCATTAAACAAAAAGCCAGAATTGCAGACACAGCCAGGCTTACAGAGAAGTTCACAGTTAGGTTTGGGGCTCTGGCAGGAAGCCGGGCAGGCGCAAGGTTCATAGTGGGCATTTGCTGGGCAGCTTGCTAAGGAGAAAACAGCCTCCATCAAGCCTCCACTCTACAGCATTTCCCAGGGAGACTTCTTGTTTTTTCAATACCCCCACACTCTAAGAAGTAGGCCCATATTATTCAGCCAGACAAAGGAATGGAGTCCTGATACATGGATGAAATTTGAAAATATTGTAAGTGAAAGAAGCCAGTCACAAAAGACTACATATTATGTGATTCCATTTGTATGAGATGTCTAGAACAGGTAAATCCATAGAGACAGAAAGTTGATTAGTGGTTGTGAAGGATTGGGGTTGGAGAGGAATGGGAGTAACTGTTAAATGGGTATGGGGTTTCTTTTGGGGGTGATGAAAATATTCTGGAATTAGAAAGTGATGATGTTTGCACAATTTTGCGAATATACTAAAACAACTGAATTGTACACTTTAAAAGGATGAATTTAATGGTATAATGAATTGTATCTCAATTAAAAAAAAATGATCAGAAGTAAGCCTGGCATTTGGTTCCCAACTACCCCCACTCACCCATGCCCTGCTATCCTTCTCACTCAGCGAAGTCAGTTATTATTTTTTTTAAAGTCTACCATGTCTGATTTATCTCTCCTCTAATACTATAGTTTTCTACTAGAAGCATCCCTTTCCATTATTCTCTTTCCTAGTCACAGTCTCTTATCTCCAGCCCTTGTCCAATGATTACATACCTGGAATAGGTCTAGGGGTTGCAGTGGTAGCCAGGGTCACAGTGGTCATGGAGGTTTGTGGAATAGTGGGAGGCATTACCAGGACTGTAGGCCGTTTGGGTACAAGTGTTGGGCTAGGTTGGGTTTTCTGTGGTGTTGGAGCTGTGGGCCTTTCAGTGGGGACAGTCAGTTTTTCAGTGGAAATGGTGGGCTTTTCAGTGGGGATTGTAGGTTTTTTTGTGGAGATGTTGGGCTTTTCTGTGGGGATCGTAGTCTTTTCTGTGGGGACAGTGAGCCTTTCTGCGGGGATCATAGACTTTTCTGTAGGAACAGTGGGCTTTTCTGTGGGGACGGTGGGTTTTTCTGTGGGGACAGTGGGCTTTTCTGTGGGAACAGTGGTCTTTTTAATGTGAACAGCAGGTTTTTCTGTGGGGACAATGGGCTTTTCTATGGGGATAGTGGACTTTTTTGTAGGGAGAGTGGGCTTTTCTGTAGGGATAGTGGATTTTTCTGTGGGGATGGTGGTGGACTTTTCTGTGAAGATGGTGGGCTTTTCTGTGGGGATAGTGGGCTTTTCTGTGGGGATCATAGACTTTTCTGTGGGGACAATGAGCTTTTCTGTGGGGATCATAGACTTTTCTGTAGGGACGGTGGGCTTTTCTGTGGGAATAGTGGACTTTTCTGTGGGGACGGTGGGTTTTTCTGTGGGGACGGTGGGCTTTCCTGTGGGAACAGTGGTCCTTTTAATGTGAACAGCAGGTTTTTCTGTGGGGACAGCGGGCTTTTCTATGGGGATAGTGGACTTTTTTGTAGGGACAGTGGGCTTTTCTGTGGGGACGGTGGGTTTTTCTGTGGGGATGGTGGTGGGCTTTTCTGTGGGGATGGTGGGCTTTTCTGTGGGGACAGTGGGTTTTTCTGTGGGGATCGTAGACTTTTCTGTAGGGACAGTGGGCTTTCCTGTGGAAACGGTGGGCTCTTCTGTGGGGACGGTGGGTTTTTCTGTGGGGATGGTGGGCTTTTCTGTGGAGACGGTGGGCTCTTCTGTGAGGACCGTGGGCTTTTCTGTGGAGACGGTGGGCTCTTCTGTGGGGATGGTGGGTTTTTCTGTGGGGATGGTGGGCTTTTCTGTGGAGACGGTGGGCTCTTCTGTGAGGACCGTGGGCTTTTCTGTGGAGACGGTGGGCTCTTCTGTGGGGATGGTGGGTTTTTCTGTGGGGATGGTGGGCTTTTCTGTGGAGACGGTGGCTCTTCTGTGGGGACGGTGGGTTTTTCTGTGGGACGGTGGGCTCTTCTGTGGGGACGGTGGGTTTTTCTGTGGGGATGATGAGTTTTTCTGTGAGGACCGTGGGCTTTTCTGTGGAGACGTGGGCTCTTCTGTGGGACGGTGGGTTTTTCTGTGGCTATTATGGGCTTTCCTGTGGAACAGTAGTTCTTTCAGTGTGTACAGTATGTTTTCTGTTGGGACAGTGGGCTCTTCGGGTGGGACAGTGGGTTTTTCTGTGGAACTGCAGGCTTTTCTGTAGGGATAGTGGACTTTTCTGTGGATACTATGGGCTTTCCTGTGGGGACAGTAGTCATTTCAGTGTAGATAGTATGTTTTTCTGTTGGGACAGTGGGCTCTTCAGGTGGGACAGTAGGTTTTTCTGTGGGGACAGTGGTCTTTTCTGTGGAATGGTGGATATTTCATTGGAGACAGTAGGTTTTTCTGTGGGGGCCACAGGTTTTTCTGTGGGGGCCACAGGTTTTTCTGTAGGGGCCACAGGTTTTTCTGTGGTGGCCATAGGTTTTTCTGTGGAGAGAGGAGTTTCAGAAGGGCCAGGAGATTTGGAAGGAAGCACTGTTGGCACAGGTTCTGCAAAGAAAAAAAATCCTTGGAGTTTAGTCAAAATCATACCACCACTTTCTTCACTCACATCTAATTGAAGTGGGTAGGATCAAAGGGATAGCTTATTCGCACTCCTCCTTCCACTCCCAACCTTATCTTCACTCACTTAACAAATACTCAACAACCACTGCTCCTAATATATATCAGATATTGTGCGAGGTACAGGAAACACAAAATGAATAGGATATCATTCTTCCCTTCAGGATCACCAGTCAATAGGTAAGGAGTTCTGGATCCCATCACAGAAATTTATGGCACCAAAGTCACATCCACTCAAGCAAGCATCCCGAAGGGGCCAGAAAAGTAGAGGTGAGCAGAATACAGAAAACAAAGCTATCTTGCAAACTCAGGCACAAGAGAGAACTTGCGTTTTAAGAAGTACGTATAGAGAAACCCAAGGGATGGTCATCCCAGAGCATTGTTCACTTTCTGGGGTCTTGGGTTCTGTCTTACCTCGACAGGTCCCATGATTAATCAAGATGAAACCCACAGCAACAACAAAGGCAGTGTTGGTACCCCTGATGGCTTCAAGTATCAACTAAAGGTAATGAGGGAGAGAGAAGGAAAATAGAAATGAAAGTAAATCCCCAGCACCTCAGCTACTCTGCCAGGCACAATCTGTCCTGTGCCAAAATGTCACCTTGTTCCAGCCTCAGCAGTCCAACTCTAGCCCTGCCCCTTTTCTGCAGCCTTCTCAGGAACACCAAATTCACCTCTGCTCTATTCTTCCAGCCTCCCATCTTCTCAGCCTTGGATGTGCTCCCAGATACCAGGCATTATGTCCCCCTTACCATACCCCACGCACACACTTATGGGGCTCACTCTCTCACCTGCATGGGCTGTTGATGTCCTGAAGGGATGGTGACGGAGACATTCAGCCAGTCAGGGCTCTGAGACCCAATGCGTTGCCAGAGAGAAGTTGGGGAACTGCCCGCAGGACTCCCCAGGAGGAGCCTCAGTTTAGTGCCCTCTTCGAGGCCATACATATAGTAGGCAAATTCCACACAGATTGCACCAGGAGCACAGAAGGGCCGGCTCACCAGTCTGAAAGACTGTCCTGCCCTGGAGAACCTGTTAGCCTCAAGGTAGATAAAGCCACCTTCTGGGCAAAAGAAAGGAATGGACAAGATGAGAAACCCCCACATGGCAAGTCTAATGCTGATTTCTTTAGTAACACCTTGTTTTCCAAATGGGGATTTGATGCAAATACCCAAACTCCCTCCATTGAAGCATTTGTTTTGTTTGCTCATTTTGGACTTTTCTAACTGAATATGGCAGGATCAGAAAGAAAGAGAAAATAAAACCAGCAACTCAGATTCCTTTCTTGGCTACAACAGTAAATGTCTTGAATGAAAACAAGATAGAAGATTTTGAAGCCTTGGGCTCAGTGAAATGAGATGCCTGGATTTTCTGGGGGGTTCAGTGACTCCACAGCCATGAGAATCCTCAACTCACTCTATCTCTGTCATCTGCACAGCCATGGCCCCATGGCATTTCCCAATAAACACTTGCTGGCTTATCTTTACTACCTACATCATTCCATTAATCACACCAGCCAGCCCTCTAGCTGGAGCAAATTTAGTAATCTTTTGGTTTAAGGGGTCCTCAATCTCCTCACCTCTGTTAAATAACATTCCGAAGGGGCCTGTATGCTGGATAGGCATATTTTTACTACCTCTGGTCCAGTATCCACCATCCTCTGATGTCTGGACCCAGTCACAGAAAGGATGGGCATCATCTTCAAAGTCACATTGAGGAAAGCTCTCTAAGGATTCAAAATGGGAAATTTGAGAAATTTTGACCATGTTCTCTATTCCTCCCCCATCCCACCCCTCGTTCTAAGAGATCTGGGCCTCCCAGGGCCTTTTCTCACCCCCACAGGGAGCAATGCTGATTGCATCCACTGCCACAGCTGGTTCTGGGATCTTTCCAAACACGCCCACCACAGTAAACTGAAGAGAGAGGGGAGAGAGGGCCAGGCATGAGAAAACAGCCCCAAAACCCAACCCCCATCTGATTTTATTCTATTCAGGGACCCAGGCACTTTGTTCCCAGTGCCCAGACCCTCAATCCATTTCAATATCAGGGGTGCCTACCATGGGCAAGGAAACCCAACCTCTTGCTCCTCTATACCTGAATCTGTCCCTGGCCTGTGTAATTGACAGAAACAGGCTGCCAGTTGGGACCAGACTGTCCTGAGAAAAGAGTGTGTTTCCGGATGCTACCTGCAATGAAAGGAATGCGAGGATATGAGATTACAGGGACCAGAAACTGACTTCAAACCTGTACTCAGAAGGATAAGCAGCAAAGGGAATACTTGTAGTGTATTCCCTTCCCTCGAATGCAGCACGTTCTCTCTCACCTCCTGGCACTTTATTTTTCCAGAACCCAGTGCCCTGATGGCTCTTGATTTCATTCTGCACATAGCCCAGATTTTCCTAGGCCCGTATCTCCCCATTAACTTGACCCTGGGAGATGAGCCTCAGGTTAGTGTAAATCCTGAGACTTCACCACTCTCACCCAGGACGGAAGCATAGACAGTAAGGGCTGCTCCAGGAGACTGGCCATGGAGGGTATAGTGGAAAGACAGGCTCAGACAGCCAGACGACTGGCTCAGAGGGCTCAGGAGGATAGATTTCTGCGTTGGTTTTGCATTCTTGGAGTCCAGGAGCATGTAGAAGCCACCTGTGAAGTAAAAGGTCAGTAAGATAGTGATTGAAATTGGGAGTGTGCACCCACACGGGCCCTGCAAGGGCAGGAGACCTGGCCCTGGGGAGCTCCAACAGCTGCCTAGAATCAGCCAGCTCTGAGGTGGGCCTACACGTCTCAGGACTGCTCGACGCCTTCAATCCTTCCAGAAGTGCTTGGCAGGGATATAAGGACGTGGGCGTCACCATATGAAAAGTGGTATCCTCCCAGAAGCAGCAGCCAAAATCCTTGTCCTTTGGATTCTGACTTTTTAGGTCCCTCAGACTCATATAGTTTGTTCTCTTGACCCACTGGACACAGCCAATTCACACAAACCTGAGAGACGGCTGGTCTACATAGATGAGCTAGCGTCTCCCCACCCCATCTTTGCCAGCAGCTCAGGCAGCCAATCGGCCTGGTGACGCAACGGGTAGCCAGGTGGCGGGGGCGGGGAGATGGTGCGGAGGCGGGGGCGGGAGATGGTGGCGGGGCGGGAGATGGGGGCGGGGGGAGATGGTGGGGCGGGGGCGGGGGGAATTAAGATGGCTGCGGACCGCGTGCCTGTGTGCGTGCAAGTTCTGGAGTCGAACGCGGGCCTGTCTGAATGAGCGCCCTCGCCGCGCGCCCGAGGAAGGTGGACTTCGGGCAAGGGAGAGGAGAGGGCTGAAAAAAGAGAATGGGCGGGAGTGGGAGAGAAATGAAAAGAGAAGAAAAACAGGGAAAGAGGAGGGAAAGGGCAGGAAAGGGCATGGTAAATGGTAAAAGAAAAAGCAAGGAGTGGCGATGCTGGGACACTGGAAAAATGGAGAAGTAGGAGAAAAAGAAAGGAAAGGTGAAAATATATAATTAAGTGAGCAAGATAGAAAAAGGAAGAGAGAAACTCTAAACAACGATATTTACTTAAACTGCTGGGCATGGGTTAGAGCGCTAAATGCTGGGGATGGGGGGCGACATAGAGATGGGCTGGTCCTGCCCTGCTCTCCAGGGGCTTAGAATACAAATGGGTGGGGGTTTCTCAAGTCTTTCTAGAAGGCAAACCTCAGGCAGCAGAAAAGCTCAAAGGAAGGAGAATATGGAGTTAGTTGGATAGGGCAGAAAGGGCCATGGAGTAGGGGAGGGAAAGCTGGCGTTAAAGAGAAAAGAAAATGAAAATAAGGCGTAGGAAGGGAAAGACTTGAAAATGGAGCAAGGCAAAAGGAAAGAGGAAAAAGAAGAGGTAGAAACTCGGAGAGGAAATTAGGCAGCATGATCCTCTATGACTTGTGGAGCTTGGCATGGCATGGCATGCACTCAGTGACTACTGAAAGTGTGCTTTGTGTGGGGCACATTGAGAGAGGAGGAGGTTGCTGTGAGGGAAAGAAAAGGAGCCGAAGTGGGGACAGGGAGGGAGGGTGGAAGGGAGGAAGGAGGAGAGAAGGATGGGAGGGAGTGAAGAAAGGGAAGAGAGAAGGAATAGAAGGAAGGAGGGAGAAAAGAGTCAACCATAAGAAGAAGAAATAAAGCCCAGCCAGGAGCACAGGGAGGTGGGGAAAAAGAAGCTATGGATAGACATGGATTGAACAGAAGAGGAAGAAAGAGTATCACCTAAGAGTATCACCTGGATTATTGCAAAAGCCTCCTAAATGGCCTCCTTGTATCTGCCCTTGCCCCATCCTTTTCAGTGGATTCTCAACACAAAAACCAGGAGAACCTTTTACACATAAGTCAGATCAAGTCACTCCTGTGCTCCAAATCTGCAAAGGCTCACCATCCATGCAGAATAAAAGCCACAGTCCTGACAACAGCCTTCAAGGCTCCACATGGTCTTTCCCTCCTTGGACTTGTCCAAGCTCATCCTCTCCATCCCAGCCACATGGTTCCCTGCTATATACTTCAACAGCTTCCCACCCCCAATCCCCACCAGCTCGCTGCTACTTCAGGGCTTTTGCATGACTGGCCCCTCTGGTTAGAACGTTTACCCTTTGAAATTTTCATGCCTCACTCCCTTACCTCCTTCAAATTTGTGCTCATATGTGACCTGAATGAGACCTACCCTGACTGCCCTATTTAAGATGTACAGCCCCTCCTACCCCTGCACTCCTAATCCCCTTACTTTGTGTTTTTCTGATAGCACTGCTCATCTTATAACTGTATAATTTACTTCTTTATTGTTTCAGGAACTTTTTCCTCTGGCCCCCACTGCTCCTTGTCTATTTTGTAAGCTGATATATCTTAAGTGCTTGGGACAGTACCTAGCACATTGTAGGTACTCAGTAAATATTTGTTGGATGAATGAAGAAGAAAGGTGATTGTGGGGTGGCAATAGGCTGATCTAGCTGGATGCCTGGCATCTGCTTTCTGCCAGGTAACTTGAGCTGATAGAAGTTTGAGATTGCTGGAGTTCACCCCGGATTGTCCCAAGTAGAGTTATTATTGTAGGGCTGTCAGGGAAACATCATAAACTCCTATGAGGTCACTACAAGCCCAGAAAGTCAGAGGACAGGAGTGTGGCCATTACTCACTACCAGGGCTGGAGAAGTCATCCTCAGGCCCCACGTTCAACACCCCTGATGACCCATTCTTCTGAACCCACTTGGCCCCAGAGGCTGTTGGGATCCAGCTCCAGCCACAGAGATCATTTGGAGTGTCGAAACTGCACGTATGCATTATGCAGACTGAGGGGAAAGAAAGGAGGAAAGATTTTACTTTTACCAAGAGGAGGAGGCTCTGAAGAGTACGCCTCAGTCTGGAGTCCTAATCTGAGCCACAAAGGGCTGGAAAGCCCGCTACAGTCCCACTCCCTAGTATTCCTGGCACAGATTACTTAAAATGCCCAAACCTTAGTTTCCTCACCTATAAACTGGAATAACAGCATCTGCATGTTGTAAATCAGATTGTCTGAGGGGAGCATCTAGCACAGGGCCTGTGCGCAGTGTTAGTTTCTTGTACCCACCTTCCAGCATTTTCCTTCCCTTGAATTTGATCCCCTAAAATCTCTAACATCAGCTTAGAGGGATAATTCTGGATAGATCTGGAGTAGCAGCCAAGGTGACCAAACATCCAGGTTTGCCCAGGCCTAAGGGGTCTCTGTGATGCAGGACTTTAATGCTAAAATATGGACAGACTGAGGCAAACCAGAATGGTTGGTCACTCTAGGATAGGTATCACCACAACTCTGTTAAGAGAGAACCTCTCTCTAGGTGTGGCTACTTTAAGAGTCAAAGGTACAGGGTGTGAAGGTAGAGGGGAAAAAGTAGCCTCAACTTTAGAAGAAACCAGGGTCATGGTCCCTGAGCTACTTTTGTTACCCTGGGCAGATGATGGGGCGAGGTGGGGGGAAGAGGAGGAGGGACAGGGGCTCACCTTGGTTGCAGGAGCCACGATGGACAGAGATGGCATCCAAAGAGATATCCAGGTAAGCAGTGCTGCCCCTTACTCCTTCAAATATTAGCTGTGGGAGGGAGGAGGGACCACCTATCCTGTGAGCCCCTTTGTCTCAGGCTCCCAGTCTCCTGCCTGAATTCAGATGGCCCACCATCCCTACACCCCTCATTGTCCAACCCCTCCCAGGTCCCCCAACACCCAAATTCCCACTGGGGCCCCAGGCTCCACCCTCAGCCTCACCCAGCTGGGCAGGGCATGCCCTATGGGCACAGTGACAGCAGTGGGCATCCAGGAGAGGCTCTGGGTGTTAAGGTGTTTCCAGAGCAGGTGGGGGTGCTTGTTCTTGGTGCCTCTGAACAGCAGCAATTTGAGCTGGGCGCCCCATGACAGTCCAAACATGTGGTAGGCGAAGTGCACGCACAGGGGACCTTCCTCCCATATTCGCGGGCTGCTCAGACGGGTCACCCCGCCCCGGTGGAAGGTGCTCGAGTCCATGTACAGGAAGTAGCCCTCTGGGGAGGCAGAGCTCAGGATAGTGAGGTTCTGCCATCCTCAAGGGCGGCCCCCACCTCTTTCCCAGAGCCCAGGAGCCCACTCCCAGCTGCCTTCCTGCTTCCTCCACCCAAATCTGACTGTGCCCACCTCCCAGCTGCCTCTCTAAACCTTAGGCTTCCTCACCTCCATTGGGATACCCCCCAGGGGGCCTAGTGCTGCCGGGGGGAGGGCCCGCTGGTTCGAGTCCAGTCCCCATCATCTGTGGACATTTGTGTCCAATCACAGAAGGGTTTGGAGTTGTCCTCAAAATCACACTGGGTGATAATGGCTGGGAAGAAAAGGCCACTGTGAGGCCAGGAGAGAGGAGAGGGCCAGCTTCAGAGCCAAACTGGGCGGGTAGGGGTTAGTAGGACTGCTAAGCTTAGAGAAGGTGGCCACTAAGATTAGGGTCCAAGATTTGGGAAAGAGAATCTGAGAAATAAGTCATCTCTTAGGAAAAATTCAGGGCAGAAGAGGGATGGGGTGGGAAGAATGTCTAGGTCTGGGATAGCAAACTGAGGTCCTGGGGGCTGGATTCGGGGGCAGACAAGCTTTGTCTGGGCAGCATATAATTGTTGCTGTTAATTAGAATGTGAATCTTAAGCAGGGCTTATACTGGATTCCTCCATAGTTCCTTCCACCCTCTGTCACCTAAGGGCCGCCCCCAAGGCACATGGGTGACCTCCCTGGGAGGGAGAGAAAGCCTGAGCAGTCCTGATTTCCAACTCACAGTCATCCCTAGAGCTGTAGGCGACTGGCTTCTGGTCTGAAGGCTTCTCTTTCCTTAAGATTGATTTGGAGAAAGAACAAAATGTAATACTTGTCATTATCAAGAATTATAAGCCTCAATGACTGTGAGCTCACCTTAAGTTCTCATCTATATCTGAGCATGTGTCTTCTCTGAGAGCTCCTCACATCTCCACTAGTACCCTCCATCCCTCTATGCCCTGGACATCAGGCGTGGTTCAGTTTCAGGTGAGAAGGAATCAGTTTACACCTGGGCAATCTCCTTCTTTTCGTTGAGGTCGTCTTGTCCTATAGCCCAAATTTTTCCCATAGAGTAGAGAGTATGTGGGTCCTGTGTTGCTAGGTGTGTGGCGAGGGTGGTATTGTCCCAAGTACATGCAGCTGAACATAGAGACAACTAACAAAGAGACTACCCCTCTTCACCTTACAAACTCCAGAGAAACTGCTGCTCCTCTCCAGGTGGCGTGGGCCACATAGAGCAGCCCTTTGTTTTAGTTGTTCAAGTTGTACTTGTTCAAATCTCCTCATGCAAGCTCCAGGACACTGAGCCAGCCATCATTCCTTGTTGCCTCCTACTTGAAGTCTCTCTCTCCCTGAGTCTGCCCTAGGTTTTTTCCATGCCGAGGGCTCAACCTCTTTCTCTTCCTCTGCCAGCCTCAGACCTTTCTCCTCAGCTCTGTATCTCCTCCCTCCTTCCTCACATTTCAGCTCTGTTCTGCTCCCATTCAGCTCTCACACCCCTCAGTTCTAGACTCTGAGGCTGTGGGGACCCCTATTTCTGTTCATTATCTTCTTCCCATCTTATCGGGCTCCCGCCTTCCTCCTCAGGACTGTGCCCTTTATCACTAACCTGCTCGCATCCTCCAACTTTACCCTTCACTCCTCGGAGCATCCCCAACCCTCATTTTTCAGTCCAGCTTACCAGACAGGGACAGGGATGTGGTCCTGGCCCCAGGCAGCCCCCACCAGCAGCACCAGAGTCCAGACTGGAGGAGCCATGTGGGACCTCAGAGGTGGCTTTCAGGGGAGAGGGGGAAGGCAGAGTGAGGAGCCCAGGCCACTTTAGACCCCCTTTACCCCCCCTCTGGGCATTTTTCTGAGGATGCCATGAAAACTGGACAATCAAAGAACTGGAAATAAAAACTATGAGGGCTAAAATTTTAAATTCAACAGAAGAGTTGTAAATAAAAATCAAGAGAAATAATATGAGAGAGAGAAGGAAAGCAAGAGAGAAGGAAAAGAGAAAGAGATTTGGAGAATCAGCCCAGAAAATCTAACATCCAACCAAAAGAGTTCAAAAAAGAGAGAACACAGGAAAATACGTTACTCAAGGAAAGCTACATAAGATTTCCCAGAACTGAAGCATGAATCTCTTGATTAAAAAGGGTCTAGCATAAAGAGACCCATGAAAAGCATGTCATAAAATTTCAGAATATCAGGGGTGAAGGGAAGATCCTAAACACTTTCAGACAGAAAAAAGCAGGTCACATACTAAGGATCAGGAATCAGCATGGCATAGGACTTTTCAATAGCAACCATGGATTCTAAGAAGCTGCAGAACATTGTCTGCAGAATTCCAACAGAAAATAATTTCAAACCTAAAATTCTATAGTTGGCAACAGTGGCAAAAGCGAAAGAAGGTCAAGTAAAGTGAGGATCGAAATGCTTATTGGCAAAGAGTTGAAAAAGACGTGTCACAGAAGAAGAAATATGACCAGCCAGTAAACATTGTAAAGTATGCTCTGCTTCACGAGTAATAAGGGAAATGCTGATCAAACCACAACTGTCATTCTGAAAACAATTTTAAAAATTGATAGCAATGATTGTAGGTCAGGATGCAGGTAGAAACACTCAAATATATTGTTAATAAGACTATATGTTGGTGAAAATTTCTAAGAAGGTAATTTAATAATGACTATTAAACTTGCAAATGTGTATATCTTTGACCCAGCACTCTTTCTAGGAATCTTCCCACAGAAATACATGTGTATTTGCACAAAAATGTACACACTTTAAAGATGTTAATTGCAGCATTGTTCACAATAGGAAAATAATTGAGATTATCCAAATGTTTATAAGTAGATATGCAGTCAGATCATATTTGAGAAATATTATTCATATGAAGGAATGTTATGCAGGTATTAAAAAGAAATGGTGTTCCTCAAAAAATTAAAAAGGGAATTACTATATGGCCCAGGAATTCCATTCTGAGTATGCTGAACTGGAAGAATTGAAAAGAATTAAAGCAGGGACTTGAACAGATATTTGTACAACCATGTTCATAGCAGCATTATTCAAAATAGACAAAAGGTGGAAACAACCCAACTGTCCATAGATAGATGAATGGATAAACAAAATGTAATATATACATACAGTGGAATGTTATTCAGCCTTGAAAAGGAAGAAGACTCTGACTCATGTTAAAATATTTAAGGACATTATGTTAAGTGAAATCAATGTGTCACAAAAGAACTAATACTATATGATTCCACTCATATAAGATACGTCGTGTAAGCAAATTCATAGATGCAGAAAGTAGAATAGTGGTTGCCAGGGGCTGGGGGAGTAGGGAATGGGAAGTTAGTTTTTAATGGATATAAAGTTTCAATTTTACAAGATGAAGAGTTCGGCAGCTGGACGGTGGTGATGGCTGCACAATGTGAATATACTTAATGCCACTGAACTGTACCCTTAAAAAATGTTTAAGATGATAAATATGTTATGTATGTTTTACCACAAATTCAAAAAATATTTTTAAAGCATTGCTTGATAATATACTATTAGAGTTTATTCCTGACTTTAAAAAAAAAAGAGGAATGGTGATAGATTCACAGATTCAAATGGTGGAAAGAGCACCTAGAGAGAGATTAAACAAAAGAGGTGAGTCACAGGAAAAAAATTATGACATGAACTCATTCATGTAAAATTTCAGAACAAAGGTATGTGTTTGTGTGCATACTCAGGTCGAGATGTAGGGATAGAACTAGGAAGACACAGCAACGTGTTCACAGTGGTGTCCTCTGGGAAGGGGTGGGCAGGGCTTTCATGTCTTCTGCATATTGATGCATGTAGGTGTTCCTTCACATATATTTGGTTTGTCATAAAGAACTTTGGGGGGCCTGGTTGGGAGGATGTGTTAAAGCTGTGTGGCCATCTAACGGAGACTGGGAGAGTAGGTGCAGAAATTGGAACAAAGTAAGGTCTTTTCAAGGTAAGAGAAATTCGAACCCATGTAAATGTTCATGAGAAGAGTGCAACAGCAAGACAGATGAGAGAAGGGCTCCTGAGAGGGTGGGTGGAAAAGTCTAGAACACAGAAAACAGGAGGGGCAAGCAGCTTTGTAAAGGGAGTAGGGAGGGGACTATACACATGCATGTTTAGAGGCTTCCGTTTCATCTATGAAGGAGGCAAATGGAGAAGACTCCAGCGGCAAGGAGGCCACGGTAATACCCGTCTCAGATGAGCTTTATGCCAATCCTGACCACCCACTCATCCTCACCGTCCTGTTTGCCCTTATGCCAGCCCCCTCTCCTCCACTCCACTCCTTCCCATTTTTGGCCACACTTCACAATGGTGACTTCATTCCAACATGCATTCCTGTGGTGGGCAGACGGATGAGTGCTTGGTAGGGAGCCTGTGGAAGGAGTCCCTGACATAGGTCACTGGTAACAAGAAAGGAAGGGAGCTGGTGAGGGAAGACTTCTGCAGGTGGTGACACCTAAGGGGCTTTCTAAACAACAGAAGGATAGTAACTAGGCAAAGAAGTTGGGAGGGCACATTCCAGGAAGAGGAAATGTTCCAAGCTCAGAGGAAGCATGACTTTGGGAGAAAGGCATGTGTGTGTGTGTGTGTGTGTGTGTGTGTGTGTGTGTGTGTGTGTCTGTCTGTCTGTCTGTCTGGAAGAAGGTAAGGGCCCTGTCTAGGATACCTTGAATACCTTAGCTTTGAGGAGCCACCAAAAGTTTTTAGGTAGTGGAAGTGACTGATCCCATTTGTGTTTTCAAAAGGCTGCTCAGACAGCCTGGGTGTTGGGTGTGGGATGGGGTGTGTGGGTATAGATCAAAGAAAGGCTGGCTGGAGCTAAGAAAACAGGAGAAGAGGTTGTGGAGGGTGAGTGATGTGGTGTGGATGGATGCTAATGTCATGGAGCAGGAGTGGGGATGGGAGTGGATCGAGAGCTTCCCAGGAGCGGGAAATAGCAATCTTGTGGGCTAACCTAACAGATTTTCATGTCCTGTTCATAGCAAAGATATTGTCTTTTCTCTGTGTGGAAGAAATGAAGTCAATTGACCAGTATAAGAGCATGGCACCGACAGTCTCCTCACTGTGTCCTGCCCAGTCCCACAGTTTGCGAGGACCCACTTGGGGGCTGTTAGGGACATCCATATTGCGGGGGAGGTTCCCACCCCAGCCAGAGCAGCTCTGCTTTTATCAGTTTCATAAATGGCAATTCTATATAAGATTGCAGCTGAAAGGACAGTTCTTCTACTTTAAAAACCCAGTTGAATGATCCAGCAATCCCTCCACTGGGTATTTACCCCAAAGACTTGAAAACCCATATCCAAAAAGATATTTACACAATAATGTTCATAGCAGCATTATTCACGGTGGCCAGGACATGGAAGCAACCTAAGTGTCCTATGATAGATGACTGGCTAAAGAAGCTGTGGTACATATTACAATGGAATATTACTCAGCCATAAGAAAAGATGAAATACTGCCGTTTGTGACCACAGATAGATCTCGAGATAATCGTGCTAAGCAAAATAAACCAGACAGAAAAAGTTGAAAATCACATGATATCACTTATATGTGGGATATAAACCTAAAAGCAACAAATGAGCAGGACAAACAAACACTCACAGACATGGACTATAGACTAGTAGCTACCAGAGGACTATGAACTAGTGATTACTAGTGGGGTGGGCAAGGAGGGGGAGTAGACAAGGTAAAGGGGGCCAAATATCAGGGAGATAGGGAGGTAAAGTGGATAAAGGGAATAAAATATATGGTAGCTGAAGGAAGCTGGACTTTGGTGAATACACAATAGAATATATGATGTCAAATGTTTTGTACACTTGAAAATTATATAATTGTATTAACCAATGTTACTTTAATAAACTTAATTAAAAATATATAGACAGAGGAAAGAAAAAGAAAAAATAAAAATAAATAAAGTAAATAAAAACCCAGCTGACTTTCATTGCACACACACACCTGTGTCTAAGTTAGAGGGCTGTCCTGCAGTGAACTGAGCTATGGTGAGTCCATGTTTCCTGTATCCAACCACACCCACGTGTTCCTAGTTCAGTTTCATTTCCTTTACCTTGGCAACCCCCAACCCTCTACTATTAAATCTGTATCCAGAGTGCCTGGCAAGTGACAGTGATGTCTGGCCAGGCCATTCTCCTGGGCTGTCAGGGAGGGGCCGGCATAGCTGCGCACCAGGCATCCAAGAGATCAGCAAGCCCCTTTGCAGTCTTAGGGACTCCCCTGCCCAAACGAGTACCAACAGGGCCCATGCAGGGGTTAGACCCAAGGAGAGAGAGATCCTCTGCCCCTTCACATCAAAGCTGGGGACGTGAAAAATGCCTATCCAAACCCTGGTCTACCTTCCTCCAGATGAGGTTAGCAGAGCAATCAACAGAGGGACAGAGTCAGGAAATGGTTAACCCGGGAAAGAGAAGCAGAAGCCAATTGATTCACAGCCCCTACTGGTTGGGCAATAAGTCCTCTGAGGGCTGCTTTTCCTGACCTTCCTTTGGCGCCACAGAGCTGGACAGTCACAGCTTCCAATCTGCCTGGAGATGGGGGTTGGGAGCTCAAAGCAGGACAGGAAGGGATGAAAGGTGATGGTGAGAAAGAACCACTAGGTTCTTCATTTTGGGGAATCAGGAATGGGGCAAGGCCCAAAAGGGTTTGTCACCTGATAAGACTTCGACAGCTGCAGGAATAGGTGTGAGAGACCCTAGGATGTGGATTACCCCTAGGAATTACTCCAGGGAACTGGAGTCAGTTCTTTTTCACTGTGTCTTTGGGTACTTTGCTCACCCTCTCTAGTCCTCAGTTTTCTCATCTGTAAGATGGAGACGAGAGACTAACACAGACGAGTTTTTTTTTTTTAATTGGAAATTGTGTGTGGGTTTCATAATCTTTTTAAATAATATTTTTAATCAAGAAGGGAGTTTATATTTGGGCATGACTCATGTGAGTTGGGAATCCACACTGCTCTCTGTTTTTCTGTTGCCAATAATCTTTCATAATGTCACAGTTTTATGATGGAATTTTAGAAGAATTAGCCTTGACCAACTGGAAATAATACAGTTAACTTTCAGCTTAGATTCCATTGTCTAAGAGGCCCCATTTAGCTAACTCAACTCCAGCAAGAGTCACCTGTTGTAGTGAGACTTGTAAACTGAGTAGTTCCAGAAAAATCCTAAGCAGGCTTTGAACTAGGATCGGGCAAGTGCTTTTGGTCAGCCAGATGCTTAGGTCCAGGGAGAGGATTCATGCTAGTGGTATCCAAGTCCAGAAAGTTAAAGTCAAGGTGAAAGCTGGGGCTGCAAGAGGTGACTAAGTTGGCCTCTAGTGCTGGGAGATTTGGTGGTGGGAAGGGTTGTAGGCACCTTTTCCCTATCCAGGGAGAAAGTGGGAGACTGAGGCAGGGGATGGAGTGGGGAGGATTTGGGAGTGAGGAATGGACATGCTTAATGCCTCTTACCACCCACCCCCTCCATTTGCTCCCTCTACTTTCCAGATGATCTGTGCTTCAGATAGAGCGGGGACCTAGAGTCAGCGAGCCTGGGTTCTGGTCCTAGCCTTTCCTCTCAGTGTCTATGACCTAGGAAAGGCCCATAGTCTCTCTGGACCTCAGTTTCCTCCTCTGCAATGGGGATCTTCTACCATCTCTGCCTTCCTCATGAGGTTAAGAGAGCAAATAAAAGATGCCCAGGAAAGCACCTTGTAAATCGCAAAACACTCTACAAACAGAAGGCATCTCCATTAACAATTATGTTACCTGCTGACTCAGAACTGGGCTGAGCTGGCTCCTGTCCCACCAGGAAGTCAGAGGAGCTGGCTCTATCACATACCTGGTGGAACATAGTTTCAGTTTCCTGTCTAACAAGTGAGAGTGATACCTATTGTCCTCCTGTTTCATGGTGCTATAGTAAGAATCACAGAAGATCATGTAGGTGCCAGAGTTTAACGTGTTGTCAATCATAATAATAGTAGTACAGAAGAAAGTTCATACACTTGGCCCACACTTCAAGAACCTCCAAAATCTGGCAATGACCTCCCTGCATATCTGTGTCTCTGCGCAGGGACTCTGGCCCTCACCAGTTTCTTCATATCCCGGGCCTCTGGGTAGCCCCACATCTCGGCACTTAAGTCACACACCAAGCTGACTATGGCTGAATAGATGAGCTCCTGTCTTTTCACCCCGGAGACTGCCTGCTCTTGGAGACATTGGGCTGTGATAGCACAAACTGTCATTTCACGTTCCCTGGCAGTTAGTGTAAAGGCTGGCACACAGCTGGCACTCTATAAATGTGGAATAAATGAATTATGTTTTAATGTTCTTAACATACTTGCCCATTATACCTGGCCCAGGTCATATAGTTCAGGTTCCATTAACCATTTTTTTGTTTGTTTAATTGAAAGCAGTAAGAAGTCTGAAGAGAAGTTGAGGATCAGTGGCCCTGAATTCTGGGGAAAAAAGAGCCCGGGATGTGTAGGCAGCAACTCAGGCTAAAAAAGAGATGGACCAAGCTTCGGGGTATGAATTCTAAATCTCTAGTTCAGGTCCTGTCATTTATTACCTGGATTCCTTGGGCTTCAGAACAAATCTCTTAGCTTCAATTTTGCCAACAAGGAGAGAGTCCTTCCTTATTGATTCACAGCAGTGGGGCAAGAACCAGATGCTGTATATGTAAATCACAGTACAAACTTTTATTGCAGTGTGCAGAGGTCCGAACTCTAAGGGTTCTTTTGCTTTTTGATTTCTCTAGCATTTCCTCATAGGACCTGAAGAGGGCACTGTAGCCCAGGAGCTGAGTTGGCCAGGGTGCAAAAATAAGCCTTTGGGTGCACCCCTTCCCTGCCTCTACCCACCATAGCTTCACCCCTCCCCCTCCACAAATAGTCGAGAAACACTCTCCAACCCCGCAACCTGCTCCTAATTTTTCCTGCAGCAGATTGCAAAACATTCTTTCCTTTCTGCATATTTGTTGGGATGAAGGCTGATTTCTCTAGGTCAAAATGGTCAGTATTGGGGTGTCAATATAATTTTGTGACATCTTTTCTTGCCCACACAGGTCTCTCTAGGGCACTGCTTCACCCCAGGAAGTATTATTTCTGGGAAGAAACTTGAAATAGATTGGCAGAGTAAAGGGTTGGATTAGAAGTAGGGATCAGAAGTGAAGGCCGACTTAGTTTGTTCTGTGTCTGCCATCCCAGGGGAGCAGGTAACAGGGGTTACTTGGAATGAACAAGCAGAGGAAGGAATGGATGAGTGCTGGGAGAATTCCTGTTGTCTTGGCCTTGGGCAAGTTATTTTATTTTATCTATGTGATGGGAATGACAGTAATAACTATCTGATAGGGCTGCATGAGGAATAAAATGAGGTCATAGACGTGAGCTACCTAGAGAATACTGGGCATAGAGCAAATACTCAATGAGTCAACTCTCTGGAAGGATGACTCCTTCTGCACTGCTGTCTACTGCCCCTTCTGTAAGTCTCCAGGTAGAGCATTAATGGTGACCATCCCCAAGCAAGGAAAGAGGTCAGCTAGATTTATACAGAGTTTGTGCACTGAGGTGCCAAAGGCTGATGCTGAGAATGTGGCATTAGCCAAAGGGGCCACAGAAAAGAGGCAGAAAGAATTAAACGTTGGCAGCTGCCTACTGAGGAATAACCTTCAATGGAGCCTCCTTATTGACCAATGTGGGCAGAGCTTGTGGCCTCAGGCCCAGTGGGTCAAGAGGTCAGACAGGCCATGCGAGGCAGCACGTAGGGCCTGACCCCATCCACCTCTGGTTTCCCAGGCCTGCTACCTGGGTGGGGGCAGAGCCATGGAAGTAGGGGGATCCCAGGAAAACAAAAAAGACAAGAGCCATGTTGTGGTTTCAGTTCTTGCCAGTGAGATTAAAAAATATGCAAAATTTGGGCCCCAGAAAGCCAGGGGCTAGCCCCTATCCCATCTTCATGGCTCCCACCACCTTCATTGTCCAGGGAGCTCTTGCGGTCATGAAGTCCCATGAGACCTGGAGGAGTAATGGCTTGCCACCTAAATTTTACGGTCCTGTCCCTGCTTGGTAGGTACAAAAAGAGGTATTTGCCCCCCAGCTTGTCCTGGCATCACAGTTCTGCAGGGAACTGAGGTGAATTCAGTGTCTCCCCAACAAGTTGTCCTGGGTTTAAGCTGATCTCCTCTGAATTCTTCCTTTTTTGGAGCCCCAGACTGGCCCTGTGGCATCCTTAGATCTGAGTTGAGCTCTGGGCAGTTCTTTTGGCCTCTGAGATGTCACTGCTGGCCCTGGAGTGTCCGTGGGACAGGCTGATGCTGAGCTGATTTGCCCCTTGCTGGGGGTGGGAGTGGTGGTGTGGAAGGCGTGGCATAGGCAGTGGTGGTGAGCGAAGTGGTGGACGTGTCCGGGTTGAGAGCACCTGGTCACCTGTCCCCTCTCCTGCAGGCCTCCCCTGTGTACAGCTTCAGCTTTCCTCGCAGGAAATTGGAGTAGATTCGGAAAAGTTTGCACAAAGTATCAACAGTGAATGTTCGGAGTGGAGCGGCAGATGCTGTTGCTTCTGGAAAGGAGATGGCTTCCTTCTGCCAAGGAAAGAACAGGTTACTGCAGTGCCAGGGACCCTGGAGGGAGAGGGGGCATGAGGAAAGCCTCAGTATTCCTTAGCAGGACCCCTGTATCATTTTACAGAAAGGGCAAACAGAGTGTAGGGGAGGGTCTATTTCTACACACCTGGGCTCCCAGCGCCCGAAGAAGGGAGGTGAGGCTGCGTAGGCTACTGATGGCTTTGTCCACATGTAACTGCAGGGTCTCGGATGGCTGGGAGGAGTTGGCCAACAGGGCCTGTCCTCGCAGGATGGCTTCTGAGAGCAGGGCCAGGCCCTGCCAGACTTCCACGGCCTGCTGCTCAATCTAAAGGGAGCAGAGACTTGGAGTCAACTAGCCCAAGCCAGCCCCTTCCTCCTCCCTCTCAGCAGCCCCAAACATCTAGCTGAGCAAACAGAAGACATGCAAAAAGTTTCTTGGAATGAATGAATAAACAAATGAACCTGTTCCATTCAGCCCTCATCTTTGCTGCTCCATTTCTTCTCTCTATATATCATTCTCCTTTCCACCCTATCAGGTTCTCAAAACGAGACTCCCCAAGAGGAAGGAAAAAATGAACACACCTCCATCCTCTTCCAGGCATAGAAGTTAACCTTGGTGTCTGGGACGGTGATATTCTCACTGAAGCTGCAGCCTTCCCCATAGCCCACCTGAAATGTACAACCCAGAGAGTCAGGGCCCCCAGGAGCTCCTGGCCCAGACGACAGGACATAGGCTTTGCCCCTTACCTAACTTCCAGGTATCATTATGGGCTACCAGATTTATCATTTTTATTGGGGGCTTTGGTTTCCCACCTCCACCCCTTAACCAAGTGCCAGGAAAGAGTCTAGGAACCTGGACTTGGATCTTGGAGGAGACCTCTGGACCCCTGAGAGTGAGTTCTGTGGCATATACTGGGGAGGAGGTCTCACCGTGACATTTTCAGCCTCTTTGGCCTCCAGATGTACCTCTCCAGGACTCGGCTGTCACAGATGAGGCGTGGGGGAGCGCCCAGGACTGGGAGGTGCAGAGGAAGCAGCAGCAAGGACAGCAGGAGAAGCAGGGCAGGACATTCTAGAAAAAAGAGCCAGGCTGAGTGTGAGGCAGAGAGGGAACAGAAGGGTTGGTTTGGAGAAGCAGGTTCACACACCCTGCTCCTCGCTGGGGCTAGTCCTCCCAATCCCACCTTCCAAGCGCTCAGGTTCTGTTTCTTTTGCCTTCATTCAATCCCGCTGCCGCACGCACACCCCACCCCTCCAGCTACCGGCTCCACTTCTAGGGGCCAAACTTCAACCGGCTGTGCCAGAGGCTTCCCCTCTCGCCGATCACGGTGCTTGCTACAGGTATTCAGGTATCAACTACCACTCCACTAGCATAGCAGCCCTTCTTTTCCTTGAACCTCCAAACCTCGTCCCGGTCTCCAGGTCACATTCTGCCTTTCCCAGGGGCTCCCCCAAGCCTGCCGGCACGTGGAGGCTGCCCCACCCCCTTGCCTTCCGGGGTCCTCGGCAAGTCGCGGGTCCTTGAACCCAGCCACCTCAGGACCAGCAGCCCTAGCGGTAAATCCTTTCTCAAATAGGGGCCGGGGCGGGAGCTCCCCAGCGGGCGAGCACTCACCGCGCACCCCCATCTCCGCGCCCTGCCCTGCCGCTCAGCGATCAAGGGTTCTCCTGGCGCCCGCGCCCCGAGCCCTCATCCCGGGAATCTCGGCGGGGCAGGGCCACCCCACGGGCCGGAGGAGGAGGCCACCGTCCAGGGGCCACCGAGCCGGGGGTCTGGCTGGGAGAGAGCACAGGGCCAGGGTCTGGGAAGACGCGCGGCTAGGCGACCAGACAGCTGGCCCGGGGACTGAGGCTGCGGACGGGGGTCGGGGCTGTTATCAGCATGTGTGCGTGCGTGTGTGGGGGTGGGGGAGGCTGTGTGCGTGAGGGGTCGCCCGAGGTGGGGCCAGGGGGTCAGCAGGGGGCAGGACGCCTGGGTCACGGGCTAGCCGGGGCGGGAGCGGAGCCGCAGCAGGCATGTGTGCCGTGACACCGTCTGCTTGCCAGACCCCGGTGTCGGGAGGTGCAGCTGGGTGTGCACTCGCAGGATGGTGCGGCACGTCTGCGCTTGGGAGAGGAGGGCCACTCTGAGAAGGGCTCGGCAGCGTCGCGGGCCAGCGGGGCGGGCTCGGAGCTGGGAGTCTGGGTTCCTGCGAGACCGCTGGGACTGGAAGGGCGGTAAGTGCAGGCAAGGCCAAGTCAGCTACCTTCCTTCTCACAAGCCCTGTACTTTTTCTAGAACCAGTGTTGTTCATGTTGAGGAATTTGATGGGGGTACGCGGAGCAAGACATGTGGGGGTCTTCTCCTCTTCTTTCTAGACCCTGCAAACCCAGAAATTGAATATTTAGGACACAAAGCACACGGTATGCTGTGCAGGACACACACGCGCTTTGACACCCAGTTCCTTTGACCTGTGATACAGGTTAGCTGCGTGGCAGAATTCTTACAAACTCTGAAATAGAACTACTCTCCAGAGTGACGGCAGTTCAGATTTGCAACTAAGACTTTCTGGCTTCTAGGAAGCCCCGAGGCAAGGGGGCAACCTCCCCAGAGCAGGCGTCCAAGGCTGGCTGGCTCTCAAGCCTTGGAAACTGGCCTCAGCATCTGAGCCTCAGTGTCTTCACCTATCAAATGGGTGTGATGAAGGTACCATTCCCGCCTCACGCAGGTTTCATAAGACAGTGAAGTCCTACAAATACAGGTGGTTATTTATATTTCTTAATCCTCACCCAATCCCATGATATTAGAGATATTTTATTCATGCATTCAGCGCCTTCTTTGTGCAAAACACTTGACTACACACTTTGCAGGACAAAAGAACGTGTTGAGAACTAGCTCCTGCCTCCCGGAGTTTGTAGTTTACCATAGAGATAAGATGTGTATACAGGCCGGTGTATAAGGACTGGAGTGTGCAGAACTGAGCTATAAGAGTTTGAAAGAGGGAGAGCTCCTCTAGCTGGGGGAATAGCGGAAGCTTTGATGGAGGAGTAACAATAAGCCCAGCCTTGAAGGGTGCGTAGGATTCCAATGGGAAGATGTGTGAGGTAGGTGTGGGAGGCCAATTCAGCAAAGTGAGTGTGAGGGTGTTGGGGTGGAGGGTATGAAAGTGAGAAAGAGCAATGATGCCAGAGTGCTGGTTAGGGGTCAGTTTGTGAAGGGCCTTGAATGCCACTCTGAGGAATTTGGGTTTTGTTTTGAAAGAGTGGGGATCATTCATTCACTCAAGAAATATTTGTTTCTTCAAGTAATGAATATTCATTCAAAAATATATATACATATACATATATATGTATATGTATATGTATATGTATATGTACACACACACACACACACACACACACACACACACACACACACACACACACCCCTACTCTTGGCCAGGAGCTGGAGATAGAGCAGTGAATGAAACAGACAAGAATGTCTGCCCTGGTAGAGCTGATTTTCTAATGGAGAGCAGACAATAAACACAAAAAAGAATAAAAGACAGAAGATCTCCAATGGCTATAATGACTAAGAACAGGCACAGAAAGGGGATCAGGAGTGTTGGAGAAGGTTGCAATTTTAGATCAGACAGGCAGGGATGCGTGTCTGAAGGTGACATGACTGATGTGAGGGCAGGAGCCATAAGAGGCAGGGAGCATGATCAGAGAGTATTAGAAAGAGGAATGAAGAGACTGGTGTGTTTCTAGTCAGAAATAATGAGGGCCTGATTCTCTCAGACCCTCTTCCCCTGCCCTCTACTCACCTCCAGCCTACTCTGGGGGCCCTTCCTGAACCTGGTGTACTGGGTGTCGATCTGCACGCCCCACTGTGCCCTCTGATCCCAGTTTCCCTCTCAGCACCAGGCAAGCTCCCAGCCCCTCTTGGCCTTCAGAGCCTGGTTCTGCTCCCTTCCCAGATCCCAGCTGTGAGACAAGCACACACACACTCACGTCCACACACGTACACACATGCATTTTGTTCCAACCCCCTCACTCCCAGTTCCCTGACTCCTGCGTCACTGCCCTGACCTGACCATGAAGAGGAGACCAGGGACAGTTGAGGGGGTAATATAGACAGCCTAAGAAGAAGGAGGAGAGGAAGAGCCTCTCAGGCTGTAGGACCTGCTCCTCCCACCCCTCTGACAGCGACTTGTCAGAGGTTCCTAGGCCCCTACCTTTGAGAAAGGAAGGGAGATGGGCCATGAGCACAGCCCACAGGTACTGGAACCTCCTGGGCAGTGGTGGTTCTGGCTCATTCTCTGTGGCTTTTGGAAAAAGCTACAATTGCAGCTTGGAAGAGGGGGTAGGAGAGAGTCTTGGTCCACCCACATCCAGTCTCTAAACTGCATAATCCTGCTAAAAGGGCAGAAATTGGTTTGAGGGCCAACTTCAACCCAGGTACTCCTGGATACTGACCAGCAGGGTCCAGCTATTCGTCCTCATCAGGGGACCCTGAGGAGCAGGAAGGAATCAGTAAGCTACCTAGGGCTCGCCCTCCAATGCCCACCACCCCTTAGTCAGTGCTCCCTCCATTCACCTTGTATTCCTCTAGCATGCTGGTGACCCAGTCCCAGAACCACTGCAGAGGGTCTACTCACTGACTCCTCCAGTCAATTCATAACTCTGTCGCTAGATTAACTTTCCCACTGAATAGCTTCATTCAAGTCATTCCCCTGAGCAGGAGCCTACAATAGCTCCCTCTTGCCTCAGAACTAAGACCCTCTGTGTTCTGCCATCCACCTACCTCTTCAGGCTATTCTCCCACTTTGCTTATCCCTACTCCCTTCATCACGTGAGCTCAATTAGATGGTTTGCAGCTTCCTGCCCTTTGCTCACTCTGTGCCTTCTACCTGGATCAGCCTCCCACACTCTCTCACCTGTTCTTCAAAGCCCAAATCCAGGCATTACCTCCTCAATGAAACCATCCCTGATCCCCCAGCAGGAAGTTGTCTCCTTCCTCTGCACTACCATCTTTACACATCTTAGGCCTCTCACTGGCAGAGCTACCAGGCACAACTGTCAAGGTTGAGCACTGCACAACTCCAGGGGGTGCCATTCTTATAAACTCTGATGGGAATGGTACCCTCTGGAGTCATGCAGCACAGGTGTCCTGTGTGAAGAACAGTGTGTGACAGGTCTTGTTCATCTTGGTACCCACCAGGCACCCAGCATGTTTCTTGTTCATGGTTATCACTTGTATGTGGCTTGCATTATGTGGTCCCTCCACTCCAGACACCTCAGCCAGAGATTGACTTAGAGGGGAGAAGTAAGCCATTCATCCTCAGAGTGATGCTTGCTGGAGCCATGCCTGAACAACCTAGCTCTGGGATCTTGGGGGTTTTTGAGACCTCCTTCCAATTCCTGAGCAGGCAGCCACTGAGGCAGGATCTGAAAAGGACAGTTGTGACCAGAGGATGGCGGGGGTGGAGGCAGGCTCTGTTCCATGGAGTCTTCCTGGCAGCCAATGCAGATTGAAAATCCAAGGAGAAGCAAATTTACAGCCCCCCTGAGCTGTCTCAGACCCCAGGCAGCACGAAGCCCCAGCTGCCTGAAGTCTTGTTGGGGATGAGGGGGGCCTCTGGGCCTCTTCTCCCTCCTTTCCAAGCAGAGCTTCTTGGCTCGACTTGGGAATTCAGCCAGTGGCCCAGAAGACCTTCTGTGCTGGGAAGTGAGGTGGCTGGGGACCTTGGAGGATGGGGTGGGGGAGCACTTCCTGGCCCTTGGGGAATGGAGAAGGGAGCAAGAACACTGGAGAAGGAATTCCTGCTGGAGAACAAAAGGAAGTCCTGTGTGAAGATCAATTTGGAGAAATTGAGGCAAGGGCTGCTTTTTTGGCCACGAAATAGCCCGGAGAACCAGATCCAAGTTTCTGTTCTCAGCAAGCAGCTCTGTGGAGCAGCAGCCTCAGGGGGTTATTTGGTAAACAAGGGGGTCCAGATTGGTGGCCTGAACTCTGTCTCTTAATAGCACCCGACTTGGGCAAGTGACTCTATCTCTGAGACTTCTTTCTGTAGAAGGGGGATGGTGACAATGATAGTAATCGCTTCCCAAGACTGTTGTGGGATTATGTAATATCTGGCATAGGGTGATCAATAAATGCTGTTATTCCTACATTCCCTGCTTTATTATCCCTGCTATTTGTCCTTACTTTGGAGGCCTGGAGACCAAATCCCTGGCATATTTTAGCCTTCTCCCAGTATCTTCCACTGTTCCCTCTGGGGAGCTGGGCAGTTTCATGGCACCTTATCTCTGGTGTTGTAGCTGCCCCATCAACCAGCTCAGTGAAAAAAGTCATGAGAATAGTGGGGTGTGAACAGAGGTATCTCTGGGTGTATACATTGACTGCACTTTGCAGAAACTTGTCCCCGAATGTAACTGAGTGAAATGGAATTACTGTAGGAGCTGGAGGAGTGTTCAGACGTAATATCAAGACAAGTCTCAAACATAGTTTATTCAAAACCAGGGATTTCTTGCCCCATCAACATGGGTCCCCAGAGAAGCCCAAAGACCTTGACTGAATGAGGCCTTTGGGCCTAGCCTAAACAAGAATTACAGGGCCACCTTCCTCAATTACTTGTCTCTTGAATCCCCCAAATGCTTGAGTCCTTGAAGCAGGGCTCCCTGAGCACAAATACTTCCACCTTGAGCTCCAGAACCACTTCCCCCAGTTAGGTTTCTGTGAAAAGTGTCAGCCCGCATCCTAGGCTCTCTAGCTCACAAGGACTGCTGAATATTCCTAAGCCTCTTCCTGTGTCACCCATCTATATCAGAAGATGGAATTGCTAAATTGGATAGAGTAACTTTCCTGTCCAAACAAAAACAAAATTAGAAAGTCCTAACTTAAACAAAACAGTACTGGCAATATCAATGGGAGTAATGTTTTTCTCCTACATAAGGCCTTTGCAGGTATGCAATTATGAATACAGAAGTTTCATTTTGTTAATAAGGGCTTGGGGACTTTTTAAATGGATTTTGCATGAACTCTACTGAGCCGTCCTATGGGCTCTTCTTACTTGGAGGAATATGAACCAAGATCTACTCAAGGGAAGTTTATACACTTAAACATCCAAATTTAGCAAATATTTTCCCAACTTGATCATTCATGTTCACCGAGACTAGGCGAATTACCAGAATTACCAGAACCTATTGTTTGACCCCATAGGCACCCCCTAATCTGTACGTAAGTGAGCCCTTCTGTTCATGTCTTATTTCATGAATTAGCAAATAATTTTAGTAGTTTTGGGAAAGAACATTTTTCTTGCAGTAAACAAGATTATAGACTCTGAGTTGGAAGAGACTAGGAGGTCTCATGAAGATGAAGGCTTACTCTTTGCGTGGATATTTCCAGTGACAAGACACTTCTCAAGGGGTAGAGAGGCTTGTTGTAGAGTAGAGAGCAAGCTGTCCTCCTGTACTGTACATCCATCCATGCATCCATCCATGCATCCATCAAACCATCCATTCTTTAGATATTTATTCATTACTGGATTGGGCAATTAAATCACTTTTCCTTGAGATTATCTCATCAGTTTGATAACTAACTCCCTTGGTCACCTCCACCTAGAGAACAGAACAAAAATGCTTTGTAAAAAATTAACTTTTTCTTATTACAAAAACAATGCATGATCATTAAATAATAGAAAACATAACTAAACCTAAATTCATAAATTAAAAAGCACCTATAATACCATTAGGAAGATTGTCTTAAGTGGCCATTTCACAAACTTATTTCTTGGTGGGATAACCTTTGCCTCACTCCAAATCTCTCTGCAGCTAGACATCTAGTCCAACTTCTCTAGAGGTTCAAGGGTGTGTGGAACATACCATTCTTCCTCCAACTCCTGACTAAGTACCAAGAACTCACCTGGGACATAATGTGGGGACCTTCCTAGGAGGATTATCAGCCTATCTAAACCAGTTCATGTGTCCTGAGGGCCTATCTTCTTTTCTGCTAGATTAGCCACAATTAAAAGCCTGATAGAATAACCCAGCCTTGTGAATCAAACACATACAAATCACCTTCCTCCCCTCTCTCCTCATCCTCATTAGGAGGCCCCAAACCCTTCCTTAGCAAAATGACTCATAGTAACAAATGTAGCCTTTACTATTTATTGAGCCTTTACTAAGGTCAGGACAATTCCAAGCACTATGCAAATTATTCCCTTTTTAAGCCTATTTGTCTTGCTTCTTAATTAGACTTTACAGGACCAACAGTTTATACCTCTTTGGGCAGACCTGGCCCCCAACACAAATCCCTATAATTAATGAGCGAATGTCTACAACTGCCAACCTCCAAAATGAGCATTAGAATTCTGGCCTCTGAGGATGTTTATGAAGTAGGTCATTATGCACTCACTATGGGCTCTGAAGCTGAGTAAAAAGAAGGGAGAACTACATTTGGATACACCTTCTGCCACACCCATTTCCCAAGGTTGGTTTGTTTTCCCTTCCCATTTCCCAAGTTTTGATGGAAGACACTTCAGAGAGCCAGTAGAAGGAGGGAGACAGGGGAGTGGCCAGTGGCCAGTCAGCCTCCCTTCTGGGCTCCCTACGAAAAGGATGGATTTCTCTGCCCCGCCCACAGCTCAAACTCCAGTAGATGCAGGAAGCTTCCTGTCACCTCCTACCTGCCCAGACACCCTTAAGGGTGAGCCCCACACCCTCTCTTCCTTCAGTGGCAATGTCTAGGGGCTGTTTATGTAAACCTGCCACTGAGTGAAGCCACACTAGCAAGCAGTGAGAGAACATGGAATGGAAACAACTAATAGGCTGCAATATGTAGCTGCCAAAACCAACCAAACACAAAAGGGATGCCTGCCACCACCTCAGCTGGGCTCAGGCCAGGAGCGGAGACAAGAACACATATGTACAGGGAGATACATAATTCCACCCAGCTCCCACTCTGCTACTGGGGGGCTCCTGTGAAAGAGAATCTTGCATTCAAGGATGATAGAGGAATGGGCATAGGGGAGTGTAATGGGAATGTCTCCCTTCTTCTCTCCCCAGCCTCCTGCTTTCTATTCACTGAGTGACCCTCCAGCCCCCAAACATGCCCTGCTTATACATGGATCCCCTTTGCATATGCCAATCCCTCTGCCAGATAGATTCCCTCCCCTCTTTTTTGCCTGGCAAACTCCTGTTAATCCTCCAAAACCCAGGTCAAACGTGAAATCATCTTGGACCCCACCAGGAAGTTAGCCATTTCCTTCTCCACATTTCCAAATCATGGCTACTCTTACTTCTTTCTCATTCACAAAAATTGTGTAGCCACCATCCCAATTAAATGGTAGAGGCTATTTTATACTCACCTTTGTATCCTCAGGGCCCAATCTAGGCCTCGGCTCACAGCAGGTACTCAGCACGTTTAGTTGTTTGAATGAAGCATTAGTTCTTCCGTAAGTCCACTTTCTTGAGTTGCTGGCAGTCATTCACCCAGCACCAAAGTCCCTCATCAACAGAATACTCAACCCAGATGGGATTTTGATAGAGAAGCCTGATTTCCAGAACCCAAACTCCCTTCAAGCAAACTAGAGCAAAATTGTTACAAACCTTTAAATCAGAGGCTTTCAAACTTGACCTCAACCACAGTAAAAAATACAATTTACATCATAACTAGTACACATGTATACATAATGCATGAAACTGAAAAACTACCAGCATTACCATTTAAGTTGCACTTTTTCTTTTTAGCTTGCTTTTTAAAAGGCTATGACTGAGTAAATTGATTTTAGAATCCACAAATGGGTCACCACCCACTTTGATAAACATGAGATACCAGATCCTCCTACAAATACCCCTAAAGTATTTATTATTTGTGTGCCCAGTAATTCTGGGGAGGCTTTCCTTTCCCACTAGAGAGGCCCAACCAGAAGGTTCTAAAGGGCTCTGGAACATATCTGCTTGGAATAATTTAGGCCCTGCAGGACCAGGAAGCAAATGAAGCTGTGTCTGTGCCAGTCCCTACCAGTGTTACAAAGGAGGCCCCAGTCTTTGCTTCCTTCATCCTTAAACCCTCACCTTTCCTGTGTTAGGAACTGCCACCAGAACCTGATGCTTCCCAGCATACAGCTATCCCAGCTGCATTCAGCAGACAAGTGTATACCTAATCTATCCTGCTTGCCTCTGAGAGGACAAGCAATTTTAAATTAAACATTGGGTTACCAGGCTTCTGCGTTGTGCTAGTTTTTTTATGTTACACTGTCCATAGTACAATCTGAAGACAGGAAATAATTTGGATTCCCCTCCTGCAACTAAATACTTGTCAAGTCTTCTACTCTCCTTTCCAGGTAGGTACACAGAGACTTTACACAGGGGAGAGGCAGTGGCAGTGGGGTGGCTGGACACTAACACAACTTAATACTTTTTATTGTCTAGGACAATGGCTACAGACCAAAGATTCAGGAAGACCCGCTGCTTGGCCCAACAAGAGACATAATTCCTCTCTCAATACAGAGTCCTATGGGCTATGAGGGGACAGGCTTTTTATCTTACAAACTCTGGTAAGAAGTTCATGGCAGTACTCAGTACAAGGAGAGTCACATCTGAACCTAGCTGTGTGTGTATGGGGTGGATAGAGCAAGCCAGCTTCATTTCAATTACTTGGGTGTGACCCTAAAGACTCGGATGTGGATGGCAGAGTTGTTGCGGGTGCGGGTCAGAGGCTCTCGTGCATCAGTCTCTGGTTCCAGCTCATCGATAAGCTCCACTGTGGAAGTATTGGCAGCCACTTGCAAGGACCCGAAGCTGCCCGCCTGCAGCTGTAGAGCAATGTTGATGGCGCGGTTGATGGCCAGGCCCAAGCCATGAATGTAGATCTCAGTGCATACATTCTGACCCCGTGCCCCTCCATCCAGCAGCTTCTGGCAGCGGGCTAGTTGGGCTTTGAAGTCAGTTTTCATGTTGACATAAATGTCATTGGGCCTCCGGGGCAGTCGGTGGGGCAAGCGCTTCCGAAGTGTGTACTCCACCGGATCCAGCTCAGGCTCAACAGCCCCCGGGGCTCTCGGTTTTCTGCCATGTTGCGTGCCTGGTACGGGAAAGGGACGAAATCAGCGAGGGGTGACAAGAGACTTCTCTTCCTTTCCTACCCCATTTCCTGCCCAGAGAGTGCAGCCGGGAGGGGCGCAATTGCTGCCCCTCTTGCTTTCCAGCCTCAGTCCCCGCAAGCTCCCACATCTCCCTCACCACTAGTTCTTGGTGCTTAATCCTTCATCACATCGCTCCCAACCTCAGGCCCCTCCATCCCCCCATTCTCTGGCTCTTGCGCGCCTACTCTCTCGGATCCACAGGGGCCTCCAAGCGCACGCGGCCCGCTCCCTGCCAGGCCACTCAAGCGTTGCACTGACCAGCCGGAATAGGAGGCGCTGCCTGCGACCCTCAGGCCCCAGGAAGGCACGAGAAGGGGCGCGCAAAAAGAAAGCCAAATTGCAGGCGGCGCGGATCTCCCGAAAGGGCTGAAGAGTGCGCAGGCGCACGGTTCCCCTCCGGTCAGGCTCGCGCGACCCACGAATCCCCTTCCCGGCATCCGTTCTCCCTTCCCCTTTCCAGAGAGCTCGCGCAACCTCGCGAGGTATTTGAGTAACGCGAGGCTTCGGGACCTACCACGTGTACGCCTCCGAGGCGGAGCGCCGAGGCAGGGGGCGGGCACCACGTCGAAACCCGCGACTTAGAAGGAGGAGGGTCTGCTTCCTTAGGCCAGTCCAAGTTCCTGGGCGGAGGGGTCCTGGGGCGGGAGTGGAGGTGGGGCGAGGAGGAGAAGCGGCTAATCTAGGTGTGTGGAGGATTTGGGCGAGGGTCTTGCAAAGATAAGGGAGGGCGGCGAGTTCAGGAGGACATGATCGCGAAGGAGCCTGAAAGCTAGTCAGGACTCCCGCGTCCATCGCAGTTCCTCTGATCAGAGGAGGCGTGGCAGAGTTGGCAGAGCTGACCTCTCTCCCAAGGTCCCTATGGCCCTAAACGAAGGGGGGTATCGAGTGGCGAGGTCTGGCCCTTAACGGAGGACAGTGTCCCAGGACTCTCTTGCAGTTCACGGGGACCCGTGCCTCTCCCCTGCCTCTTACTAGGCTGACCCCATGCCAATCTTTGGGGACCTAAGCTCTGAGGCCCAAGTTTCACGGCTCCCGAAGGGCACACTGACCCACCCACCAACCCTCAACTATCACCCATTACCAGTTTGGTGGCTGTCTGCGACCGGGGAAAGGGGACGTGCGCCCCCTAGCGGGCAGGGCTAGGCAGCGCGCGGTGGTGGGGGCCTTTGTGGCTTCCGAAGGCCAAAGAGAGGTGTCCTCTACTAGGGAGGAGATTCTCTTCCCAGATTTGTATAGCTCCTTGAGCGTTCCCTTCAGAAATTAGTTAGACCTGCACTGGGGACCTCAAACTACTCTCTGAACTACCCTCTGCCTGAGTTCTTCCCATCTCTCAAATGGGGTAATTCCTGTCTTGCCATGAACTGTGAAGCCCAATATAACCTTGTAACCTGGAGGCCTACACATGTGAGTTGACATTTTTACAGCCCCCAGGCCCCTCTTTAGTTGCCTACGGTGGAGTCTAACCTCATTTGACTGGAGGTTGGAAAGAGGTCAGGTTTTTTTTTGAGAACTTCTTTCCAGCGCCTTTTTTTCTTTTTTTTTTTTTACAACTTGCAGACTTTAATGACTGATGATTATTTTAAAGGGTTTATCTAGTGTGCAACACAGAGGACATGGGGGCAAAATGAAAGTCAGGGCTCAGTGTGTAATTAGTACAGATTCTTGGTCTACCTTCTGGGCATAAACTGATTACAAATAGAGATTTTTGGATTTAGCATGAAAATCTCCTTGCTGGCCTGAAAGGACTGTAGTTCTATTAGCTTCAAATTCTTTCATTAGTTGCAAGTGTGGGGGCTTATGCGGGAGATGAGGGGATGGAGGGTAGGAAAAAGGCTGGCTACAACCCTGTTCTGCCTCAAAAGTGCCATCTGAGCCGAGTTTTAATGAATAAACAGTTTTTCAGGGAACCAAGGTATATTCTGGAAACACAATAGTATTTTTAAAAGAAGGAAGCATAGCCTAAGCTTCCACCTCAAGGAATTAGAAAAAGAGCCAAATAAAGACAAAGCAAGAAGATGGGAGGAAATAAAGAGAAAACCTCAATGAAATTGAACATGAAAAACAATAAACTCAAACCAAAAGCTGGTTCTTTGAAAATATAAAATTTATTTAGCAAGACTAGCAAAAAAGAGAAGACAAAAGAAGACTCAAATTTTGATTATCAGAAGTGAAAGTGGGGATAGATCTAAAGAGCCCATACACTAAAAGGTACTAAGAGAATAAGACAAGTCTACACACATAAATTTGACAGATGAAATGGACCAATTCCCAGAAAACCAAACAAGCAAGCTCAATTGAGATTAAACTGATAATCTGAATAGTCCTGTAGATATTAAAGAAATTAATAGCTTTAAAAAAACATTTAGAGAGATATCTAGGCCCAGATGGTTTCACCGGTGAATTTTACCAAAAAGAGAAATAACACAAATCCTACACAATCTCTTCCAGAAAACAGTAGGAAAGAATGTTTCCCAAATTTCCTGAGGACAAAACCAGACCAAAGACAAAAGAAGAAAATTACAGACCAATATCTCTCATGAACAAAGATCCAAAAATCCTCACCAAAATGTTAGCAAATCGATTCTAGTAGTACAGTAGTCCATAGTTTTGCTTCTCAGTTTCAGTTACCTGTGGTTAACTGCAGTCTGAAAATATTACACAAAATATTCCAGAAATAATTCATAAATTTTAAGTTATGCGCCATCCTGAATAGTGTGATGAAATCTCACCTTCCTGCTTCATCCTTTTGAGGGATGTGAATCATACTTCTGTCCAGTATATCCATACTGTATACACTACCCACCTCTTAGTCAGTGGTAGCCATCTTGGTTACCAGATCAACTGTCAAGGTATCACAGTGCTTGTGTTCAACCCACCCTTGTTTTACTTAATGGCACCAATGTGCAAGAGTAGTGATGCTGGCAATTCAGATATGCTAAAGAGAAACCAAAAAGTGCTTCCTTTAAGTGAAAATGTATGTATGTATAGGAAAAACAAAGTAGGTACAGGTTCAGTACTATTCGTGGTTTCAGGTATCACTGGGATTCTTTGAATATATATTCCTTGCAGACAAGGGGGATGACTGTATATAAAAAGAATTATAAACCATGACTAAGTAGAGCTGACTTCAAAGATGGTTCGGTGTAAGAAAGCCTATCAATGTTATCTACCATATTGAAAGTCTAAAGAAGAAAATTCACATAATCATATCAATTGATGCAGAAAAACTATTTAACAATTTAGTACCCGTTTATGATAAAAAAAAAAACCTAAGCAAAAATTAGAAGGAACATCTTCAACTGTTTCAACCGATAAAGAGCACCTACAAAAAACCTACAGCTACCATTATACCTAATGGTAAAAGACTGGCCACCTTTCTTTTAAAATCAGGGACAAGACAAGAATCCCTTCTCTTGCCACTCTTATTGTTGAAAATCCCAGTCAGTGCATCAAGCAAGAAAAAGATACAGATTGTATGTCTATATACTGGCAATAAACAATTGGAAACTGAAATCTAAATATCATTTACGATCTCTCCAGAGATGGGGGAGGTGGGAGAAATATTTACATGTAAGTCTAACAAAAATTGTACAAAATCTATATGCTGAAAACAACAAAATGCCAATGAAAGAAATCAAAGAAGATCTAAGTAAATACAGAGATATACCAAGTCCATGTTTTGGAAGATTCGACATAGTAAAGATATCAATTCTCTCCAAATGGATCTCTAGTTTTCATGCAATTCCTATGAAAATCCCAGCAAGAATTTTTTGCAGATATAAACAAGTTTATTGATAAATTTACCTGGAAAAGCAAGATAAGTTAAAGCAATTTTGAAAAAGAAAAAGTCAGAATCATACTACCTGATTTTAAGACTTAACTATATAAACACAATATCAAAACAGTGTGGTAACTGCCAAGGGCTAGACACAAAAATCCATCAAATGGAATGGTGAACTCAGAAATAGATTAATACAAGTACACCTAGCTGATTTTTGACACCAGTGAAAAAACAGCTGAATGGGGAAAGAATAACTCTTTTCAGCAAGTGGTGTTAAAGCAAGTGGACAAATAGGCAAAGAACTGAAATGGACACAAAATGGACAGTAGATCTGAATATACAATGTAAAACTATAAACTTTTTGGAAGAAAACACCTTCATGACAGAGGGTCTGGTAAAGAGTTCTTAGATATAACTCCAAAAGCACAATCCATTAAAGAAAAAAACTGATAAATTGTACTTCATCAAAAGGAAAAACTTTTACTGTGAAAGACCACATTAATAGGATGAAAAGGGAAGCCACAGATTGGGAGAATATATTTGCAAATCATATATGTGACAAAGGACTTGTACCCAGAATATAAAGAACTCTCTAAACTCAAGAATTAGAAAACCACCCAGTTAGAAAATAGGCAAAAGTTTTGAACAACTTGACGAAGAGGGTATAAGAGTGGCAAATAAGCACCTAAGATGCTCAATATCATTAGCCATTAAAAATGCAAATTAAAACCATGATGACCACATCTATCAGAATATCCAAAATTAAAAATCTTGACAATACCAAGTGCTGAAAAGAATGCAGAGAAAGTGGATCCCTCATATATTAAATGGTATAGCTACTCTGCAAGTTTGGCAGTTTCTTCTAAAACTAAACATATATTCACCATATGACCCAACAAAAATGTTCTCGGGCATTTAAAACTTGTACCTACATGTCCATAGCAGTTTTATTTATAATAGCCCAAACTATAAACAATATAGGTGTTTTTTAGCTGGTGAATGCTTAAACAAACTGTGGTCTATCTATGGAATACTACTCAGCAATGAAGGTGGGAATAAGGAGCCCTGTTAGATGGGTGGAATGCTGATGACATCATAGAATACTGGACTAAGCAGCTGACAGTTTAGAGTGGAAGGCAAACAAGATTAGCAGGATAGTGTGACCAGTAGGGAGAATGTACAGGATTTGGTGGACTCTCAAGGAGAAACAGCCAATATGACGTTGGTGGATCCAAGGTTTTCCAAGGGAAACAATAGCTAAGCTGAGACAGGAATGTCTAGCAGTGGGGCTCATATCCTGTGTAGTCTCTCCTGTTACAATGGAGAGGTCTAGAAGGACTATGCCCTAGAAGAGAGGTCTCCAAACTCCGGGCTTTGGACCAGTATCAATCTGTGGCCTGTTCGGATCTGGGCCACATAGCAGGAGGTGAATGGCCAGTGAGAGCAGCTTATTCTGTATTTGCTGCTGCTCCCCAACTAGCATCAACACCTTAGCTCCACCTCAAATCATTAGGCATTATATTTTCATAGGAGCACTGGTCCCTGGTGCCAAAAAGATTGGGTACCACTGCCCTAGAAGATAGGGGAGAAAAGAAGGAATCATCCAAGGATGCAGGAGAGCAGCTAGTAAGGTAGAAGGAAAACCAAGGGAGTATAGAAGCCAGCTGAAGAAAGCATTTCCTGGAGGAGAGAGTGACTGGCTGTGTGTCATATGCTCAGAGGCCATGTAAGATAATGGGCCAGGGGGTTAAGCAATGTGGCAGTCACTGGTGACTTGATAAGCGGTTACAATGAACATAACACATGGCAGAAACTTATTTAGAAGGCAATAAATTAATTTTAAGGCCAGTTCTGTTCAATAACTAACAATAAGCAATTTATGAACTTTCACTCCTTTTGTGTCTTTTTATGATGTCTAAAAGATTTTCCAAACTTCGACATCCAGATAAATATAAAGGTTCACAACTTAGATGGGTGAAGCCAGGCTAATAAACTGAGTTGACACTAAGATCATCCTTATCTTTTTGTATTTCACTGAAGGCAAACATCACAGAGGAATTTGCCATTAAGAAAAAAGGTAGAGTTTGGCTGCTTAAGTCTTGAGACCTCCCTTTCAACTAGATTAATCAGTTAACCAAATCTCTTTTAGTTCAAAAGCTTGCACATTTAAAACAATACAGACTAAGACATTTTACAGCATAGCACCTGAATAAACAAAAATATTTTAGGTCTAAATGATTTGTTTGGAACTTTTTTCTTTAATCCTGTGTGGGAGACTCAGTCTGATATCATAGTTTCCTTTCTCAAAGATGGTGTTTATATGATTCATTTCCAGTGTCATCATCAACAGCAAGGGTTCCACTTTACAGTTTGGGACATTACTTGCTCAGGGAACCATGAGCAATCACTCCAATTTTCTATCCTGGAGTCCAGCCTTGCTCTCCTTGACTCACGACATCTAGTGGGTGCTACTGTTAGATCAAATACATTTTCATTCAAGGCCCTCAACTGGAGTACCACTTTACTTCTCTTCTTCCACTGGCCTGGATTGTTGTATTCTCAAAGGAATGCCCATTTTTCCTAAATCTATCCAAATCCTGCCCTTCCAGCTCAGCACAAGCCACCACTGTCCCCAACTTCTTCTACTCCAGAGGTCTTCCCTCATTGCCCCTGTATCATTTTTCCACAATTTACAATCTCACATTTGCTAATTAATAATTAAAATATGCTAAGACCTCACTCATTTAGAGGTTAGGCTGCTGGTAACTTCAACCACCCAGAACAGAATCTAGTAAAGTTAAAAAAAAAAAAAAAAAAAAGCAACGACAAAAGCTTTTGAGTAAGAAAAAGCAGCTGTTGTAATAAACTTTTAAACTTTATTCTAGGGGACTTCTGACTTGGATTCTATAGATATATTTTCATACTGTGTTAACAATCTGAATATTGTGGACCCTGTGGTTCACAATATTCATTTGTAGAGTGCTTGCCCTGTGCCAAGCACTATGTTAAATGCTTTACCATACAATTCAGAGAGAGATTAATATGTCCAAGGCTACAGTTGGTAATGGATGGAACCAGCACAGGAGCCCTTGGTTTAAACAATTACATTTTCCAGCCTGTGAGCAAGCAGCTTGACTGACAACACTGAGGCAGGAATCCTGACTTCAAGAAAGTCAAGGGATCTGAAAAAAGCAGACACTAAAACTACAAGTGTATAGAAGCCCCGGGGGATACCCTGTGGGTGAACAAAAGGCCTTGCTGGTAGCTCCTATGGTCGGCGGTCGGCGCTGTGAGGGCACAACACAGGGGATTCAAGTTCCAAGTTTGAATTTACCTGCCCCTGTCTTGAGGATTATTTTGTATTTGGTAACAGTCATTTTAGGAAACTAGGTAGTAGAGTACACATTCTGGAATGACTTCCAGGAAAATGGTGAAAACACATGCATTTTCATCCAAAAAGGTTCAGGGATTTAGAAGTCATTCCTGAAACCCCCGCCCTTTTTTTTTTTAAACAAAGGAAGTGTCAATCTACGTCTTACATTTGCAAAGAAGTTTTACTCTCTCCAAAGCCTTCCACATTCATCCATTTTCTTTCAGCACTCCAGGAAAGGAATGGAGTAGAGGCTGGGGATGGGGCGAACTATATTAACTCCTTACTATGAAAGAGAAAGCGTCAGTCAATTCCTAGTCAGTGGCGGAGCCAGATAAAACCCCGGGTCTCAACAGAGCTGCCTCGTACTGTTTCTAAATCATCAGGTTCCTCACTTATTGCATATATCCCAAGACGTCTGATGAACACACCTCTAGATTGTATGCGGTCTCTTTCAATACAGGCGGGCTTCCTGAAGGAAGCCCAATGACTAGGAGAGGCCGGTGATGCCACTAGCGGCTGCCCCGTCACGATGGTCGCGCGTCACGTGCTGGGGGGTAGCTGCGGAGTACCCCGGGGACACCCTCACCCCCCCTTCCCGCAGCAGGCCCGCGTCACGTGACTAGCGAGGCTCTCGGGTCACGTGCCAGGGGGGTGTCGGGGGCAGCGGGTGTCCGGGCCGCGGCGGCGGGGCACGCGCGGTGGGCGCGAGGCCGTGAGGGTCCCAGCCGGCCAGAGCCGCCGAGAGAGACGGCAGCAGCAGCGGCGGCGAAAGGGGCGGCCCTGCGGACCCGCGTCCGCGTCACGTGGTACGAGGCGGGCAGCCATCTTGCTACAAACACAAACAGAGAGGAGCGGCCGCCGCGGGAGCGCCAGCGCCCCCCTCCCCCGCTGCCGCCGCCGCCGCCGCCGCCACCCCGGCCCGCCGCGCGCCGCCTGCCAGCCGCCGCCCACGCCCCGCGACCGGAGCCTCGCGTTGCCCGCCCGCTGCGGTAAGCGCTCAGTCGCCCCGCGGCCCCCGGCCCGCAGCCGGGCCCGGGGCAGGACCGCCCCCGACGCAGAGGCGACCGCGCCGAGCCTGCGAGAGCCGGAGCCAGAGCGCGGGCCGCCGGCACGGGCCTCCCACGGCTCCTCCCGAGGCCGCTGCCGTTCGGTGCGTCGGTCCCCCGCCCTCCCGTCGGCCCCTCCCCCGGCCTGGCCCCCAGCGCGGCCGTCCCTCCCGGGGGGCGGCAGCCCTCACCCCACGCCCCGCGCACCTGGCGCCCCTCCCTGAAGGGCACGCCGTCCTCCCGGCCAGCCCGCCTCCTTCCCACCCCCACGCTCCTAACGGTCGCCCTTCGGCCCCTCGGAAGCCTGGCCCGGGGCCCCGGCCTTCCCCTCCTCCGGGCCCGCCGGGGGGCCTCCGACCCGATTGTCTGGCGCTCCCCGGAGATTGCTCAACGTGCCTCAGGGTTCTTGTCGGAATTAGCAGGGCCGCACGGGTCTTAAAAGTCCAAGCGTTGCACGACTTTGGCTAATGTGGAAGCCTTTCCTCTTAACCAGAGCACCTATTCTGGGTCTTCACCTGGATTCGTTTTCAGCTAGCGACATTAGTGCTTGGTCATTGGGGTCTCCTTCCTCCTAGTTGCCCGGCCGCGTTAAACATGTTAGTTTTTTTCTATCGCCAGGCTGGGCCCTTCCCAGCCCATCATCACCCCTGATGGTGCTGCTCTCTGGCCACGGCCTCTCACCCCGCCACCCCCCTTTTTTCTCCAAGTTAACTTTGAGACCTTCATTTCGCACCTCTTACCAAGTCCTTACTAGTATTCCAAGTAAGCTTCCAGGTCTAGTCCAACATAGCGCCTGGCCCTGGGAAATGTTAAGTCAATACTTGGTCGCTAAGTTTCCTCCAGCCACCCCAGTCTTACTCGCTTTTTGCTTTTTGGTGCTGCTTTCCCAAAAATCAGCCTTTATACAACCTGTTCACCACTCTTTTGAACTGACACACCAGTTGCAGTTTAGCCGCCCCCCAAGAGCCCCTCGGTTTGCCTCTGCAACTGAAACACCATGGGTACCAACAGGCGGGTTCTCTTTGCTACTTAGTGTGGGAGTTTGCTCTCTGTACTGTTGTCCCTTGTGCAGTCCCAGGTCACTTACTCTTACTCTAACTGCAGTTTTTATTTCATACATCGTAGGTATAGTATATCATTGGGAAAGGTTGGGTCACATCTGGATTTTTGTGTTGCTGCCATGCACGGCCTGGGGACCAGAGGCCTCAAGAGTCCCATATAGTGATTACAGTCAAATGAGCTGTGTTCTTAGACTCCTAGTCTGGCTTTTGCAGCCAGTGGATGCATTAGTATTGTGTGTGATTTGATGGATTAAAAGACCCCAGTTTGCCCTCACATCTGTGGTGGAGTTTGAAATAGAAAAAATAGCCCCACTTTAGAGCAGAGAAGATGAAAAAAGGCAGTTTTGTGAGGGATTTTTAAAATTTTTAATGAGAAATTTATTTAAAATGGCTTAAAATTCGCAAAGTATACTTGAGAGTATACTTTGGGCTGGTTCCTGCTGTTTGCGTGCCACTTCTCCAGTCTGGATAGAGTGTCTAGGGACTTTGGGGTCCTCTGCCAGGGCAGCTGCAGCCTCCCTTCCTTGTTGGAGCCCAAGACTGGGCAAGTGGGCAAGCGGGATCAGATGAGATATAAGTGTGGAAGTGCTTTGAAAACTGTTAACTAGTAGATATGCTCAGGGGCAGCATTTGTCAGGATGGCTCAGAGAGTGGAGAGCTGGTGACCATCCAAGAGGAATGCAGTTTGCACCTATTTTTAAGCCTCAAGAGTTTTCTTTCTATCATGCCTGGAGAATCTTTCCATCCTAAGGGCAGAGTCACCTCCAACAAGCTTGGGGCTGGGCGGTTGCTCAAATGTTGGGGAATTTGGGATTCTACTTCTGTTAATAGTGATAACCTTTCTGTGCCAAGGCACATTGCTTGTGATAGGGGCTAATTTTAGGGGTGATGAAACGAGGAAGTAATGTTCTTAATGTGTACTGGGACCACCTATCCTCTGAATCTATGCTTTCTCTTTTGAGTTCTGAACCCTAGAGAATAGGCTCCCCTCCTGTTCCCTTAAGCCTCTTGTGAGTACCCAGGACCAGTGTATGTCCTCTCCTTTTGACTCCAGCAGGGGGCAGCCTTTTAATAGTAATAATTCAGATGCCAGGGGAGTGAGGGTATACTGAACCCTGAGAAAGAGGAGCCAATAGATCAGATTCTGAGTGCAGGGCAAGGGGTGGGGGTTAAGTTGGAAAGAGGAGACCCTTAGATCAAGTAGCTAGGAAAGGCTGTGCCCCCAGCCCTCTGCCTGCTGCCTTTCCCGCTCTTTCCTTCACTGTTTCTAAATGCTTGGCTTTGAGAATTTATAATAGAACTTAGGACAGTTCTTTTAATCTAGTCTTTTCCCAAGGATTTTCCTCCTGGCAGGATTTCAGATTTCTCTCATTGGCCGGTATAATTAGGGAATGATTTCCCAGCTCTTCAGAGGGGAGAATGAACTGCAGTTTGGTTTCTCTTGTCTTCCACTCTTACCCGTAAACAATATGTGTTACCTGTGTGTTCCTGTTGTAGAGGAGGGTTTGTCAACCATGGCACTATTGATATTTTGGGCCAGATAATTCTCTATTGTGGGGACTGTCCTATGCATTGTAGGATGTTTGGCATCATCTCTGGCCTCTCACTCACAAGATGCTGGTGGCAACTCCCAGTCATGCCAACCAAAAATGTCTCCAGATTTTGCCACATGTCCCCTGGGGAGCAGAGTCCCCCCAGTTGAGAACTCCTGGCTTTGAGGAAGCATGTGGAAAAGACACACTGCTTGGAGGGGTGGAAACCTTAGGAGGTATGCATGCTGCTTGTTGAGGAAGGGCCATTTAGCCGCCAAGCCTAGCACTAGTCCTTCTCTGGCTGGGCTCACCCAGAGACTTGACCATTTTCTCCAGCTGCTCCTGTGTTTCCTCCCCCCATGACTGCCTCTCCCTTTGCCTCTGCAGTTTCCCTGCTTCTCGCACTGGGAGCCGCTTTTCCTCACTTTACTCCTTACAACCAGGACAGAAAGGCAAAGGCCAAACGTGGAAAGCACCGAGAAGAGCTGCCTTTGCCATTCCCTGGCAGGGTGGGAGGGTGAGTTATCCCTCTTCTATTCCCCTCTCCTCACAGCAGCCTTTCATGCCACAGGATTCCTCTGTTCCTCTAGAAGTCGGGCTCTTCTGGAGTGAACTGGAGGAGGCTCAGAACAGCCTTTCCTTAAGTTTATTTGAAGAACGTGAGGTGTTTTTCTTGGAATGGGGAAGACTTAGGTAGGTGATAGTTATTCCTAAATGCCTTTTTTTCTAAATCTTTTAAGTGTAAAATATAACATATTACATTAACCATTTTTAAGTGTATAATTCTACAGCATTAAAGACATTCACGTTATTGTGCAACCATCACCACTATCCATGTCCAGAAACTTTTTCATTTGCCCTCGTTCAGCTGAAATTGTACCTATTAAACAACTCCTCATGCCCCGTAGCCCTGTTACCCACCACTCTACTCTCTTATATCTGAACTTGACTCCTTTAGGAGTCTCACATAAGAGGAACTGTACAATATTTGTTCTTTTGTGACCGGCTTGTTTCACTTAGCATAATGTCTTCAAGGGTCACCCATTGACCAAGTTACATAAGGGTTAAAGCGTAGAAAGAATTAATATTACTCTACTGTCCTGGGAGGCCTACTTGAATTTCATGAAAGGAAGAGCTTTTCAACAAACTTGTCTTCTGATGGCTGTGTGTGCCATATTGTGCATCCATCATTAGGAATGTCCAGCCAGACCTATTGTAGAAGAGATGCTCATGCTGGGGGAGGTCAGCCTTATTCTAGCTGAGATTCTGGCAATGGATCCTGCGTTTGTCCTAGAGTTTTGTGTCATCTTCTGGCCTGCAGTCTTAGGTGAGAGAGACTTTTCCCTTGGCCATTCTGGTGAAAACCCTTCTTCCTTCTTCCTTCCCAGAGTTGTGGAGTCTTGGAGTTAATGAACACCGTGGAGACTCTTCGGTCCGGCCTCCCCCCAGCCAGTGAGGGAACCCTTGCACAGCCCCTTGAGACCCTGCCTGCCTGTCCTCTGCTCAGAACCACCAGGGATGAGCTGCCTCCTGAGAGCCTCCTCTGCTGATCCTTAGAGGGACAGGTCACTGCCACCACTGCTGCTTCTGTCAGCCTCAGTAACTCTTACCTTATTTGTACTTTATGGTGAGGGGCCTTCTTACTTGCTTGTACCATCATAATATCGTTCCTTTCTTGGCTCGTGTGCTCAGGCTCTTTCTGATCCTAGGGAAGGGGTCTGGGTGTTGGTTCTTGTTGGTTAAACCAGCCCATGGGTGTACTGGCCTGACTTGCCTGCCTGAAGCCTTCAGTGTGTGCCCTACCTTTGGCCCTGGTATAGCATCCCCACCCCCATTCCCCTTGTACTGGGTTTCTCTTGAAACAGTCTCAGATCCTAGCTGCCAAGCAGCCAGCCCTGAGATTTTTCAGGAGGGAAATAATTTTTCTCCCAGATTAATTTTTAATCCTTCTTTCCTTGACTGATTTTTTCTCTCTAAAATATTTATGGCTTCACTGCTTTTTTATTGTTTTGTTGTTGTTGTTGTTTTATCTTTGTCCTCAACATCTATGCAAACCTTAACCACCCCCTTAACTGAATGCCAGGCCCTGCAGTGAGAGTGCTAAGACCTAAAGAGGTGCCTGGTGTGTTCTCTGCCACAACTGCAGCATCTCAGTCATGCTTCGCTGAGTGAATTTAGCTGCTTGGGAGGCCAAATATGTAGGGGACAGAGATAAGGAGGAACAGGGGCTGTTATGCAAGACAGAGGAGGGCTTGAGGCAGGGGGGCCTGTCTGACCCATTAATTTAACCCATCTTCTTCCCCTCATTTCTCATTAAGGATCTTTTCCAGATGTGAAGGTCCCCCCTCAGGCGCCACTGCAGTCAGACCAGCATCCAGTAGCTTGGGGGCCCTCGTTCACTCCAGCATAAGCCCCTGCCTGAAGAGAACCCAGCCCCGGCTCTGCCTGCTTCCTGGGGTAAGGCTCCAGGTGAGTCTGGGGTAAGGGAGGGCGCCCCTGCAGAAGCTGGAAGGGGCTCTAGCTGCCCTGTTTCCTTTCCTCCCCCGGGTCTTTCCCTGTCGTGACTCTTTGGGTAACTCATGGTGTGAGTGGCATGTGGCTGGTTTAAGTGAGTCCTTTTAGAGCCCATTACTCTGCCTACGAAGGTGGGGATCTATTCCTCGTCTTCTTGGCGTTATCCAGGAGCGTTGTGTCTAAGCCCAGTGGCCCTTATGTCTCCACAGGTGTTTTGAGAGTGAACGCCAGGTTCCCCCACCTTGCCCATCTTCCTCTGATCTCTTGGACACGCTCAGCTCCACAATGGCAGCAGAGACCCTCAACTTTGGGCCTGAGTGGTGGGTCAGATGTGCTTTGGGTGGCATGGGGAAGCTGGGAAGAATAGGGTTACTCAGATTCTTGTCTTCTTCCCTGTGTCCCTTTTCTAGGCTGAGGGCACTTTCTAGCGGTGGCAGTGTGGCCTCCCCGCCCCCATCCCCTGCCATGCCCAAATACAAGCTGGCTGACTATCGCTATGGGCGAGAGGAGATGTTGGCTCTCTATGTCAAGGAAAACAAGGTGGGGGGGCAGGTCGTGATGGGCTATTGTGGTCCAATTCCCTGTATAGCCTCTCCGCCTATATGGCGCTCCTGGAGAGAGCGTAGGAGCATGTGGTATCTTGGTCCTGCCTTGATTGACAGGTCCCCGATGAGCTGCAGGACAAGGAATTCGCTGCGGTGCTACAGGAGGAGCCACTGCAGCCCCTAGCGCTGGAGCCTCTGACCGAGGAGGAGCAGGTGGGGCAGGACCAGGGCAGCTGCAGGCCAGGGTACTAGGGCTCCACTTTGGAAGGGGGCTGAGTTGGGAAGACAAGTGGTGGAAGATACAGTTCTGAGCAGAGTGGGGGGTGGTCAGGTGCCTGGGTCCTCACTCCCACCCCTGGCTCCCTCCTCAGAGAAACTTCTCCCTGTCAGTGAACAGTGTGGCTGTGCTGAGGCTGATGGGGAAAGGGGCTGGACCCCCCCAAGTGGCGCCTCCCGTGGCAGGGGCAGCACGCGGAGCCGAGGTAGGGAGGCCATGATGTGTTCTGGGGGCAGCAGAGGTGGGGCTTGTGGTCTTGAGGATGTACAGAGAGGACCTGGCAGGTTTCCCACGTGTCTCTCGTTTCTTCTTTAGGCCGTGGCCGTGGTGACAGTTGCTTTTACCAAAGAAGCATCGAAGAAGGCGACGGGGCCTTTGGTCGAAACCCCCGAGAGATCCAGCGTAGCCAGAGTTGGGATGACAGGTGCAGGCTGGAAGGAGGTGGCATAGAAACAGAACGGAGAGAAGCCCTGGGGTTAAATCCAGGGTCCCACAGAGGGAAGCTTGGGTCTTCTGTCATTAGAGGACAGTAGGAGACCTACCAAATAAGCCCTGGTCCGAGATTGCTTTCTTTGCTCTCTTACCCCTGTGGCTCTGCCCTTTTCTTTTGATTCTTTCAGTCCACATTTGGCTTGTGACCTTCCCAAGCCTGACTTTTCTCTAGTTCCCTCCCTCCCTTCACCTTTCTCAGGGCAGAATGGACATGTGTGCAAGGATCCAGGGTGTCAGGGAACGGAAGCTCTCTTCCTTTGACCAACATTTTTTCCTTCTGCAGAGGCGAGAGGCGGTTTGAGAAGTCGGCCAGGAGGGATGGAGGTATGGATAGCGTTGAGGGTTGTGCTGGGCACTGAAGGTCATTGAGAGGTGGGGTGGGGACCAAAATGGGTGGTCCCAGTGAGGGGGACATTTCCAAGGGAAGGTAGGGGGATAGGAGGGTTTAGGGCTGGGCTGCTCTTAACCAGTGAGGTTTATAGTAAGAGCCTTCTGGGGACCATGGCTACCACTTTGCTGACTGTGTCTTCCCCCACTCCCAAGCACGATCCGGGTTTGAGGAGGGAGGGGCTGGCCCAAGGAAGGAACATGCCCGCTCAGATAGCGAGAACTGGCGTTCTCTCCGGGAGGAGCAAGAGGAAGAAGAGGAGGGCAGCTGGAGACTTGGGGCAGGACCCCGACGAGATGGCGACCGCTGGCGCTCAGCCAGCCCTGGTGAGATTGGGGCCAGAGGAGTGTTGTAAGAGGTGGAGAGAGTGGGCAGAAAGAACTTATAGTGCAGAGGCTCCCATGGCCAAGTTTGCTGGAGCGGGTTGGGTTGGGGGACAGACCTGGAAATACCCAGGGTCTTGTGGGCAGCAGAAGAGTCATCCCTCTGGCTCAACCAGGATACTGATTCTCTTCCAACTTTTCTTGCCCAGATGGTGGCCCCCGCTCTGCTGGCTGGCGGGAACATGGGGACCGGCGTCGCAAGTTTGAATTTGATTTGCGAGGGGATCGAGGAGGATGTGGTGAAGAGGAGGGGCGGGGCGGTGGGGGCAGCTCTCACCTCCGGAGGTGCCGAGGGCCTGAAGGCTTTGATGATGACAAGGATGGGCTCCCAGAGTGGTGCCTAGACGATGAGGATGAAGAAATGGGTACCTTCGATGCCTCCGGGGCCTTCTTGCCTCTCAAGGTACCTGTAAGGAGGCCAGGGGAAGATTTTTATTAGAGGTTGGTGGGAACCTCTGATATGGGGTCCTCTATCCTACCTGCTTATTCTCTGTGCCCTTACTTTCTGTTATATTCCCTAACCCCATGCAGAAGGGCCCCAAGGAGCCCATTCCTGAGGAGCAGGAGCTTGACTTCCAGGGTCTGGAGGAAGAGGAGGAAGAGCCTTCTGAAGGGCTGGATGAGGAGGGGCCTGAGGCAGGTAAGCCTTCAGGGTGGGGCAAGGAGAAAGCCAGAGAGCCTAGAGCTGGGCCTTCAGAAGACAAGGTGTCCATCACCAGGCTGGGTGCTGGCTGTCTACCCGCCTTTAGGAGAAGACTGCTTAGAAACTTTAGAAAAGAAGGTGCTGACAGGTGTGGGGAGGAACCCAGAAACAGCATGGCTTTGTCTTAAAGGCATTATGTCAGTAAAAGTCAAGTGTAATCAGAACGACCTTTGCAAGTCCTTTGAAGAACATAGAATACAGTATTAAATTTGTGGTGGTGTGTATACAACCTTGGATAGTGCTGTGGACACGTGTGCCATTGTCCAGTGATGTAGTTGTAAAAGAGGAAGTGTGCAAAGTGGGGTTTGCGGTATTGAGTTAGTGAATGTTAATCAAGTTGACCAAAGTTAAGTGGGTGGACTCAATACCCAGAGGCCCAAGATCTGGCCACCGATGGAGAGTTTGTATTAAATCATTTTTAAGCTTTTCAGCTCTTCGAATTGTGGTAATTACCTTTCTCTTTCAGGTGGGAAGGAACTGACTCCACTGCCACCTCCAGAGGAGAAGTCCGGCCCCCCATCCCCTCTGGCTACCTTGGGCCCACTCTGGGGAGCTAATGGGGAAGGAGGTGACACTGTGGAGAAAGACGCGCCAGCTGCTGAAGGTAGCCAGAGGGTGGGGCCACTTTTATTCTGGATCCAAGGGCTGATGGGGAAAATCCTCCCTTTCTTGTGTAGCCTACAAGGGTAGGCCCTACTTTTCTGGAATGAGAGTGGAAAGGGAACTCTCCTCCCCCTTCTTTGGACCCCCTCCCCCCCCACATTCCATTTTCCTTTCTTTGTTCCTTCTAGGAGATGATTTGAGGGGAATGCAGCTGAGTCCTGGGGTGGGCTCACCCCCTGGCCCACCTGGAGATCTAGAAGATGATGAAGGCTTGAAGCATCTGCAGCAGGTTGGGTGGGGGTGGTGGGGGGCCTAAGAAGGCTCTAGTGATCCTTTCTTACAGGGGGACAGAAACCCATTGTTTCATCTGTCCCTGCGTGGGTTCCAAGCTCTTCCCCATCTATCCTGCTGTCTAGATGATCCAAACTGCCCCTACCCTGACCTTAGCCCTAGTCCTGTCCTGCCGTTGCAATGATTGAGCAGTTGAGTGTTCCCTCTCTCCCTGGGCTCCCAGGAGGCGGAGAAGCTTGTGGCATCCCTGCAGGACAGCTCCTTGGAGGAGGAGCAGTTCACAGCTGCCATGCAGGCCCAGGGCCTGCGCCACTCTGCAGCTGCCACTGCCCTCCCCCTCAGCCATGGCGCAGCCCGGAAGTGGTTCTACAAGGACCCACAGGGGGAGATCCAAGGTGCCCATTGGGGGTGGAGGGCATGCAGGAGGGGCTGCTGGGGGTGGGGGCACACCACCGTTCTCTTTTAGGGCTTCTCTGGCATATCTTTCTGACTGTAGCCTCCTGTTCCCTTGGTCCAGGTCCCTTCACAACACAGGAGATGGCAGAGTGGTTCCAGGCGGGCTATTTCTCCATGGCCCTGCTTGTGAAGCGCGGCTGTGATGAGGGCTTCCAGCCACTGGGTGAGGTGATCAAGATGTGGGGTCGTGTGCCCTTTGCCCCAGGACCCTCACCGCCCCCACTGCTGGTGAGCATATCAACCTTTTTAAGGAACAGGGAGGGGAGGTGGGAGCCTGATGGGTGCTAGCTGGTGGTGTGGAGCACAAGGTCAAAGCTGTGGAAATACTTTTGCCTGCCCTCAGGGAAATATGGACCAGGAGCGGCTGAAGAAGCAACAGGAGCTGGCAGCGGCGGCCTTGTACCAGCAGCTGCAGCACCAGCAGTTTCTTCAGCTGGTCAACAGGTACAGGGGCCTAGGAGGGCTTATAAGTAGGAACAGGCAGTTGCTGTGTCAGCCTCCCCGCCTCATGCCTGTCTTCTCCACAGCCCCCCTCCAGCAGTGTGGGCTCCGAGAAAAGGCAGCTCTGGGGGACTTGACACCACCACAGCAGCAGCAGCTCACCGCCTTCCTGCAGCAGCTCCAAGCTCTCAAACCCCCCAGGTCTGTGGGCTGTTCTGTCGAATCTCAGTCTTCATTTAGCTGTGTGTGTATGAGCCTTCAGGATATGCAAAGTGGGGAGATGGGCAGTTTGGAAATGATTTTAGGGTGCTGAGAATCAGTGCTTTGTTCCTCAGAGGAGGGGACCAGAACCTGCTCCCGACAATGAACCGGTCCTTGTCGGTGCCGGATTCGGGCTCTCTCTGGGACATACATACCTCAGCCTCATCACAGTCAGGTGTGTGGCCAGCCCAGTAGTACTGGGGGAAGAGGGAGTCCAGGGGCCACGCCTCCTCCTTAAGTTGCTCCAGTTCTCCTATAGCTGTCTTTGCCTCCTGTAGGCGGTGAGGCCAGTCTTTGGGACATACCAATTAACTCTTCGACTCAGGGTCCAATTCTAGAACAACTCCAGCTGCAGCATAAAGTGAGTAGGCATCTGGGCTGGAGTCCTCAGGTGTCAAGGGCTAGACTACGGCAGGGAAGGTCAGGTGCCCCCAGGCCTGATGTCTGATCTTGACTGTCAGTTCCAAGAGCGCAGAGAAGTGGAGCTCAGGGCGAAGCGGGAGGAGGAGGAAAGAAAGCGCCGGGAGGAGAAGCGACGCCAGCAGCAGCAGCAGCAGGAGGAACAGAAGCGACGGCAGGAGGAAGAGGAGTTGTTTCGGCGCAAGCAGGTAGATGCCCATCTGAGCCCTCTGGCCTGCTGGGGCCTGAGCTTGGGGCCAGGCTGCAGGCCCTCACTGTCTTTCCTGTTCAGGTGCGGCAGCAGGAACTACTGCTGAAGCTGCTGCAGCAGCAGCAGGCAGTGGCCGCCGTCCCAGTGCCCCCTGCGCCGAGCTCCCCACCTCCTCTATGGGCTGGTCTGGCCAAGCAAGGACTCTCCATGAAGACGCTGCTTGAGCTACAATTGGAGGGCGAGCGACAGCTGCATAAGCAGGCTCTGCCTCGGGAGCCGTCGCGGGCCCAGGCCCCCAACCACCGTGTGGTGAGCAGGCTGGCCCATCCCCGGTTGACTTGTACCTTTTAGGCCCTCAGGAACTCCTTCTAGTCAACTCCCGTTGTGACCTAGGGGTGGGGTGGGGAGCATTGGTCTATATCTGACTCTGAAGGATCTCTTGTCTCTGTAGTCCTCACTTTGCCCCCATTTGACACAAATGAGTCTCCCCAGTTAGCTTTTGAGTATATGTCCCTGTTTGGGCCACCCTGACTTCCTGCCATCTGTAGCAGCTTGGGGGCCTGGGCACTGCCCCTCTGAACCAGTGGGTATCTGAGGCTGGGCCGCTGTGGGGCGGGCCCGACAAGAGTGGGGGCGGCAGCAGCAGCCTGGGCCTCTGGGAGGACACCCTCAAGAGCAGTGGGAGCCTGGCCCGCAGCCTGGGCCTGAAGAACAGCCGGAGCAGCCCCTCTCTCAGGTGGGTACTAGGGCCTGTAGGGTCCGGACTAGGGCTGGGATAGAAGGATATAGAATACCTGAGCTGATCTCTTGTCTCTAATTCACCCTTGTCCTGCTTAGTGACTCCTATAGCCACCTGTCAGGTCGGCCTGTGCGTAAAAAGACAGAGGAGGAAGAGAAGCTGTTGAAGCTGTTACAGGGCATCCCCAGGCCCCAGGATGGCTTCACCCAGTGGTGTGAGCAGATGCTGCACACACTGAGCACCACGGGCAGCCTGGACGGTATAGGTGGCATACCCTGGGAGGCTGGGTCAGGGTTGCCAGACCTACATTAGGTGGGTCCTGATAGCCCCACCTAATTGCCCATAGTTCCCATGGCTGTAGCGATCCTCAAGGAGGTGGAATCTCCATATGATGTCCACGATTATATTCGTTCCTGCCTGGGGGACACGCTGGAAGCCAAAGAATTTGCCAAACAATTCCTGGAGCGGAGGGCTAAGCAGAAAGCCAGCCAACAAAGGCAGCAGCAGCAGGTGAGGTTTCACATCCCCGGCAGGTGGGGTTGACCTCAGGTGAGAGTGAGGTCACCTGGCCCCCTCATGACTTCCTCTCCCTTTCTGCTGCTTGGCAGGAAGCTTGGCTGAGCAGTGGCTCCCTGCAGACAGCCTTTCAGACCAATCACAGCACCAAACTTGGCCCTGGGGAGGGCAGCAAGGCCAAGAGGCGGGCACTGATGCTGCACTCGGACCCCAGCATCTTGGGTACGTTTTGAGGGTGGGGCCAGTAAAAAGGCTCTTTCCTCAGCATGGAGCAGGTGCCTGGGGGTGAAAGAGCTCAAATCCAGCTTCTTCTGGCTTCAGGGTACTCCCTGCATGGACCTTCTGGTGAGATTGAGAGCGTGGATGACTACTGACCAGCCCGTCCCACCAGCCCCCTGGGCTGTAGGCCAGGGTCAGCAGCAGCAGCTTGGACCCTTGGGTCCCCAGCCTGCAGGCTCCCAACAAGGAGCATAGGAGGAAGCAGGGGCAGGGTCCCCAGCACTTGTTACAAACCACACGATGCACCTTAACTCACCCACCACGAGGCACTTTACAGATTGGGGCGGGGAGGGAGAGGGGCTTTTTTTTTTTTTTTTTTTTAATTTTAAACAACATTGAAGAAAATGTTTGGAGAGACAAAAAATTGTTAAAAATTAGACTTTAAGCACCCCTTCCCCCTATGGGGATTGTGGGGATGACAATGGAAGGTCCACGAAGTTTTGGGGTTTTTTTTTTAAGAAAAAAGAAAAACAATGAAAAAAAGGTTAGGAGGCTAAAAGAAAAAACACACTGTTATTTTGGGGCAGTGGGGACATGGCCCCACAGATCTGTCCTTCCTGGCCCCCAAGGCTGCACTTACCCTCCCCGCCCTGCTAGGTGGGTCATTGGGGTAACTGGAAGCTGGGGTGCCAGCAGTTTGCACAGCAAGGCCCCCTCAACCCCGCCAGCCGGACCGCTGTGAACAGCCCTCTTGTTTCTGTGACTGTGGCAGAGGTGTCCAGGGTCGGGGCCAAAGGAGCCTCTTGGCTTTGCTGCTTTGGGGGAAAGTTGCACAAATGGGCCGGGCCACCTCACCTCCCCAGGTGGTTGAGGGTAGAGATGGCAGAGGGCCGGCCTGGTGCCAACCTCATCTGGCTGTCAAGAGTGGCAGAACTTCCACTCTGGCCCTGGTGAGGGGCTTCCCCCACTGCTGCCATTGGGGGAACGGCCTGAGTGTGAAGCTGAAAGCCCAGCTCCCTGCCTTGCCACATGAATGTATTCTTTGGGCCACAAGCCCCTGCTGCACCCCCTGCCTCAATCTTGAGTGAGGTCTGGTCAGAGTAGTTCCTCCAGGAGCTGGAGAGGCACCACTTAATGACTGTTTCTCCTGTGAAGGGGGCTAGAGGAGAGGGGCACAGGAGGCTAAGGGAATAGGCAGCTTGGGGCTTTCAGGTTGCTGTGTGGGGGCTGTTAGAAGGGAGCCCCCTTCCCACCCATCTGACTGGGATGTGGACCATCCAGCTCTGCCCTGATCCCTCCATTGACCAAACTGGAGAGGAGTGGCCTCTCCCCTCCCTGCTCCCCTGACAAATTTTTAATGTTGGGTAAGGTGAGGGGTCAAGAATAGAGGTGTCTGTCTGTCCTGTTGGGGAGGCAGTCCTTCACCAACTTATTCCCAATCATCTGCCTGGGTTTGTCTCCATTTTTTTTTTTTTTTTTTTTTTTTTTTTTTTTAGAGTTTGTTCTATCTTTTGGGTTTCTCATCTAACTTCTCCTGTTGACCTCATTGCTCAGAGTGCAGTATTAGGGCAGGATTCTGCCACTGCCTCCCCTCCATGAATGTATTTATCCTTCCTGCCCTGGGGAAATGGGGAGCGCCGTTTTCTTTCTCCATCCATCCCCTGAGAGACGTTTTTTGTTTTTTTGTTTTGTTTTGTTGTTTTTGGTTTTTTTTTTTTTTTTTTTGCACCAAAGTGGCAACTGGGTCAGTGTTGGGGGATAAAGCTGGCCTTGGTGGTGGAGGAGCTCCCTCCACCTGCTTCTCCCTGGTTTCAACAGTGTTAGCATCCGTGAAAAGACAATATTCTCACTAAAGCAATAAGGGGGTGATGGGCCAGGGGGAAATGTCTTGCTGCTGCTGGCCCCCCAGCTCCCCCTTTCCTTGCGCCAGTATTTGGTGGCATTAGAGGTGTGGGGGAGTACTGTTGCGACTGAATGTAACTGCCCCCACCCCTGCCGCAGCCAATGCAGGGTGAGGGGGGATGACACTCTTCCCCTCTCTTCCTTCCCCTTCCCCCAGCTAAAGAGACTTTGAATTTAGGGGGCCCTTGAGCCTGGAGAGGCCTTAACCCTGTGAGGAAGTATAGGGGGAGCCCTCTCCCACCCCATCCCCTTCTGAGAGTGATCAATGTTTACAAGCCCCTGAGCCCCCCAGCCCAGGGACTCAGCCCCCATTCTGTCCTTTCCCAGCCCATTTTCCTGGGTCCTGGCTGCTCTCCCACCCTTCCTGGCGCTGGGGTGGGTGCAGGGCCCCATTCTGTATCCCCTTGTCTGCCTTGTACCTGAAATATCCCTTACCCCATGACTCCCCCTCTTCTACCTGCCCTTGTAAATATTCCCCAATAAAACTTGGTGTGTGTTCTCTTCTGTCTCTGCATTTTTTTGAGGGGGAGGGGATTGCTGGGGAAGGAGAGGCACAGAAAAGGCAAAAGAGCTGCAGGTGGGGGTGGCTGGTCAGTAAGTCTGACCCAGCCAGATGAGAGAATGGCAGCTGTGTGTGTTTAGGAGGAACATGTATGACCCTATGGGACAAACGATCCTTTTGCTTGATTTCCTCTCTGGCCCCCTACTTGGTAGAGCCCTATATCCTTCAACTGATCAGCCCTCCAGGACAGAGACCGCAGAGTGAAGAAGCCAAGCAAGGGGAAAGACCAGGTACAGAGTTGGAATTGGTTCCTTTATGGAAAAACTGAAAATATAATAAAAATTAAAATAAAACCAGTTTTAAAAAAGCCAGCCCCTGAAGCTTCTACCTCCTGCCTCTGGCCCTCCAGGGGGATGAGGCCCTAACTCCAGGGCAGCAAAAGATGAGGGCTTTTTGCTCCTCCTTGTCCCCCATTCTATCCCCATCTTTATCTCCACAGTGGGGGCCCCCGAGAGGAACCAAACCTGGGTAAGGGAGCAGGAACCCAAGGCCCTGTGGCCCAGGGAGGGAGGCTCTTATGCCCTCAGCCCCAAAGCTCCTGGCCTGTAGTGTGGGCATGGGCAGGGCCCCTCCTGGCCAGGCCCAGCTAGGGTTGGGGCTATTAGTTCCAGATCTTGAGAAAGGAGTCCCAGGAGCCTGTGGCCACAGCCATGCCATCATCAGTGACCCCGAGGCAGCTCACGCGGTTGTCATGGCCAGCGAGAACACCTGTGAGGAAGGGATACATCAGACCTCATCTGTCCTGGGTTCCCTGTCCCTGCCTGCCCCTGCTCAAGGTCCAGCTCTCACCTGCGCGGTCGCCCTTCATGGCATCCCAGATGTTGCAATTGAAGTCATCGTAGCCAGCAAGCAGCAGCCGGCCACTGCGCGAGAAGGCAACAGAGGTGATGCCACAGATGATATTGTCATGGGAATACATGAGGAGCTCCTGGTCCGCCCGCAGGTCAAAGAGGCGGCAAGTGGCATCATCGGAGCCCGTGGTGAAGGCGTAGCCATTGGGGAAGAACTATAGGACACAGGACCAGAGTGATGAAGGCACAAGGCAGGCCAGAAGCCTGGCAGAGATGGCCAGCCCAGCCTGCCCCAAAACTTACAGCCACGGCATTGATGTCAGATTCATGGCCAATGAAAGTCTGTCGGCACATCGAATCCCGCACGTCCCACAGCTTGATAGAGGCATCACAGGCACCTGACACAAAGGTGCGGCCATCGGGGGCCAGCGACAAGGACATCACATCCCCACTGTGTCCAGCAAAACCCACTGTCTGCTGACCTGTCTCAATGTCCCACAGGGCACTGGAGAGATGACAGGAAGAAGGGATCAGAGAGGGGTACAGGATAGACTCCCTGCCTCCCTTCCCCTCCACCCCGTGAGCCCAGCCCTGACAAAGCATCCATGGAAGGGGTGCCAGGAACTACTGGGTCACAGAAGCCTGCTCTTGTCCCCTCCTTTCTGCCACAGGAAAGAGAGGCTAGGTGTTCAGAATAAAGGCTCTGCCCTTGCTCAGGGTACTATGTGCTGAGCACTGAGGCAGTGGCCTCCCAGGTAAGAAGTGTGAGTGAGCCCCAACTGCCTAGCCCTGGCAGGGCCTCACCAGGTGGTGTCCCCAGAGCTGGTGATGATTTGGTTGTCATCCAGGAAGCGGCAGCACGACAGGTACCCTGGGGAAAGGGGCTGGTCAGCAGGCTCTCTAAGGGAGGGGAGGACAGACCCTCCAGCACCAACAGCACCTATGCCCTACCAGGCCCCTCTCACCAGTGTGGCCAGGCAGCTCCCGGCTGACCCTGACATTGCCCTCACGGGTCTTGAGACTGTAGATGGAGCAGATGTTGTCTAACCCCCACAGGCCACAAAGTTCCTGAGGGCGCGTAGGCACAGGTCATGACCCAGGAGGAACGCAGCGGGATGGCATGGACCTAGGGAGGAGGGGTAGTGCCCACAGTCAGAGCCAGCTAGGCAGGGCCTGCTGCCCAGCCCCATCCAGCCTCAGGCACTACTTCTACCTTGTTGGTGGTATAGCTGTCCCAGATGATGAGCTTCCCATCCTGGGAGGCACTGACCAGCAGCCTGTTAGAGAGTGGCAAGGGAGAAGAAGAGGGGCTAGGATGTGAAGCCTCCTCTGGAGGAAGGATACCCTCCCCAGTCTCCCATCTGAGACCACTCCCAGCAGCAGCCCAGAAGTTCTTGTCTGTATGGTCCTCTTTCCCATCCCCTGGGATATCTGGGAGTCTCTTCCCAAACATACTTGGCAACATGGGCACTGTTCATCCCCACAGATCTACAAGGCTAACCCTCCCCAGTGCTCCCATTATGCCTGCTATAATTTAGCCCTGGGCAAACACAAAGGCTCAGCACCCAGCACCAACCACAAACACACCTTGAGTCTGTCCCCCAATGCATGGCATAGATTTTTGCCAGGTGCCCACGGAGGGTCCTCCGTGTCCTCATCTGGATTCTCCCCACTGGGTCCAGCCCAGCTGTGATCTAGAAGGTGGAGGTAGAATGCATCAGAGAGGGTCAGGCAGTAGGGCTCACTAAGCAGGATGCCTCAAACCCTTGTTCCGTCCCTAAGCCCCAAGTTCAACTCTGGATTCATCTCACCTGGGTCAGTGTTGAATCCCCACATGCTTTTCGGGCATCCTGTAAGAGATGGCAGAGCCAGTCAGAAAAAAAGCAGGAGAAAAGATGAGGAGGAGGGAGAGAACACAGGAGACAGAGGAGTGGAGAGGATAAAACAGGAAGGGGTTAGGGTACCCCTCCACATACACACAAAGAAGACCCCTAACCCCACCCCCGCACAGCACACAGACGCCTGCCCTGCCCACTCAGTCCCCCCAGCTCGCCCGCCAGGCCCTCACCCGGATCTGGTTCCGGAGCTGCTCAGCCTCCTGTCTCAGTTGCTCCAGCTCACTCATGGCGCCGGGCCCGTGGGGCGGGATTGGGGGCGGCTGGGGGGCCGCGGGACGGGGGCTGGGGGAGGCAGCTCCTCGCCGCTGGCCCGAGGCCTGGGGATGCAGGGCTGACGTCAGGCCCAAGGTCGCAGGGAAGGGGGGATAGGTGGGGTTGAAGCACTGCCGGAATGGGCAAGCACGGGGCTGAGGAGGGAAGGGGCGGCAGCGGTGGCGGTGGTTCCCCCAGGCAGAACCCGAGGCCTCTGGCACAGAAGAGATGCGGCCTAGGAATAGCTGACTTCCCCAATCTTCCTCCTGCCCCCGGAAACAGAGCGGGAAGTGCAAGAGGAAGCGCAGGGGAAACCCCTCCCTCGGACAGCAGCCCAGGCGGGATACCCGGGACAGGAACTGGGGGGGGGGCAGAGAGGCGGGGAGAGTCCCTTCGAAAACAGATCTGGCGTCCACCCGGTCCGTACAGGCACCGCCCTCCTAGCACCTCATTTTCAAAGGGGCGGTGCCTCTTTAAATTCATCCCCACGCACCGCACACCCTCCACACACACCCCCAAGCTTAGACGGTGGGGGCGGGGAGGACAAGAGGGGGAGGCGGCCAGAGGGGGAAGCTGGGTTGTTCGTGGTGTTACCTAGGCAACCGTCACCCGGACTAAGAGCACCTCATTGGTGAAATGCCCCCACCCTAGCCCAGTTGCCAAGGCAACCGCATCTAAGGCAGAGACCTGTAGGGTGGGTGACCCCACCCCCGGCCATCGCCCCCGCCCGACCCAGCCTCCTGCTCCTCCCCAGAACCAGCCAGGGTGGCTGTTTACAGGATTTGGGGAAAGCCGATAGAGCACTAATAGGTTCGGGACGGCTCACTCCGGATAATCCCCGGGCCGGCTGCTCCCCATTAGCCGTCCGGGGCGGGTGGAGGCGAGAATGGTTGGGAGGGCAGCCTCGAGCCGCTGCTCCCTTCAGAGACGCGGCTGCCCGCTCCGGCGCGCCGCGCAAAGCCGGTGGGAGCCGCTCGCGAGTAATTAGGGCTCCAAAGAGAGGTTTCCGGCCCCGAGGAACAGAGCTGTTCTCTCTCCGGCGCTGGCGGGCTGGCGAGCGGCGGCCCCAGGCGGCCGGGTTCTGCACCCTCAGCACCCAAGGAGCCCTGCCCGCGGGCTCGTCGCCGGGAACTGAGGGACCTGCCTGGCTTTGCTCCAGGGCCCTGATTCCTGCCCCCTACCCCTTTGGACACCTGTGTGATCTGGCCATGCACACAGCGCTCTCCGACCTGGGCGTCCCCCACCCTGCTCCCACTTCCCCCAGGCCTGGGCGTTCCTCTTCCCAACGTATATTTCCCCTCTGTCAGTTCAGTTTTCTACGCTAATGCCAGGAGATGCCCCTCCGACAAAGCGAGGAGGGGGCAAAGCCCCCCACTCCACCTCCTCAGCTTGGGGAAAAAGCCTCTTCCTACCAGCTGCCAGCAGTCCCGGCCAGGCGGCAACGCCAGAGGCCGGGGGCAGAAGGAAGCCGATCAAGAGGAAGCCGCTGGGAGCGGGGGCGACACTCCTAGTCCTCAGTCCCATCACCCTCCAGGGTCCCCTCAGCAGCCCCCGGATTCTGGGGACACAGCAGCCGGGGCCCCGAGAAGTGGGGGTGCCACCGCCTCTGCAGGTCTGGCGGGGCGAAGGGAAGGTAAAAGGGAGGGTCCCGGATCTGGCAGCTGGAAGGCGCGGGCTGGTGTCGCGCCGCGAAGCGCAGTGGGCCTGGCCCTCCAGCCCCCACGACCTCCATTTTGCCCAAAAGAAAGCTAGGCAGAGGGGTGGGGACGTCCTGGAGGTAGACTTGAGGTTAGGGCTAGTACAGGAATGGGGTGTCGAGGACTCCCGTCCAGAGTAATGGGGCCAGAAAACACGGCCAGAACCCAAATCGAGAATAGGGTGGAGGTAAGGGAGGGGTGGCCTCGTGGCCTTGCCTGCCTGTATCAGAATTCTGGAGTTCTGCAAGGCGAATGCTGGCAGGAGTGCGAAATGGAAGGACACGAGGGGTGCTACCCAGGGGCAAACCGAGTGGAGGGTGGGGGCGGAATCGGGCCTAGAGAAAGCCCCAAATCTTCCCCCAACTTCTTAGGAAGCAAGACAGGCAGGGCTGGGATGGAGTCTGGGGTCAAGCAAAATGTGCCTGATAGTGCAGGGAGCGCGTGCATTATTGAGAGCGAGGGTCTCCTGATTCCCCTTCCGGGTTTAGGAGCGACGAGGCCAGAGGAAGGGAGGGGAGGTCTAGGGAGTTACGTCCGCTCCCAAGAGGCCAGATCGGGACGGCAGAAGGAAGAGAGGTTTCCCCCATGGGAATTTGGGGATGGGGGGGGGATGAGGACTCCTTTTGTCAGCGGAGGTACCTGTGGCGGCAGGACTCTGCGAAGGGTCGCTAGAGAAGAGCGGAAGGTCTTGTCTTCCTCCGCGGCGGAGGCGGCAGCGGCAGCGACGCGGATGGATTTTCTCAGTCACCCCAACTCAACCGTCCAGCACTGTTCTCCCCAGAGCGGAGGGATCCCGCCCGCCAGTGACGCGGCCGTCGCCGCCGCGCCCAGGGCCCGGCTGGGCGAGACCAACTACCTAGTGGGGGGAAGCCGGAAGGGAAAATACTACTTAAGGGGCAAAGAATGACTCCTTCAAAACGAGGATATTACTCGACAGTATTTCGAGGCAAACAGACCAAAATTAATGCTTAGCTTCCCGAAAAGGAGTAAGACATTCCCATTGGAACTAACAGAGGTGGTTTCAGCATAGGGGAGGGTGAAACCACTCTCTGGTCACGTGACCTACTCTCCCGGGTTGGGTGGCTCCAGACTGGGAAGGGAAGCTGTACGCCCCAGTTCTCAGTTTGACCACGCCCCTGCCCTGATGAGGCCACGCCCTTCAGAGGACCGAGCTGGAGAGATCGTGACACCTCCCAGGACTGGGCAGGCGTTCTCCAGGAGGCTGAGGGAGAGGGCAACGGTTCCGAAAGCACCTGAGCAGGAATGAGTGGGGGACACTGCGGGCCCCTGGGAACCTGGGAATCCTTTGAGAAGGAACTTGCCCAGGCAGTTTCCCACCAGAAGTGGGCTTTTGTAGAACTCTTTACATACAGATCTGCATGACACTGTAATAACTCATATTTATTGAGTTCTGTACTTATTTAATCCCCACGACAGTTCTATGAAGTTAAGTACACTAGCATCATTCCCATTATGTAGTAGTGGAAACAATTCCTAAGGCTGCAGAGTAGTGACTGCAGTGATAAAAATACTAGCCTCTTAATCAGGTGTCCCCAACCCCTCCCCACTCCCGCCCACAGACCAGTACCGGGCCAGTACCAGCCACACAGCAGGACGTGGGGGCGGGGGTGGGGTGGGGTGGGCGATTGCTTCATCTTTATTTGCAGCCGTTCCCTAGTGCTAGCTAGCATCATTGCCTCAATTCCACCCCGCATCATCAGGCATTAGATTCTCTAAGGAGCCCCAGTCCCTGGGGCCAAAAGGTTGGGGACTGCTGCTTTGGTGAACCCATCTCTGGACCATCCCTGTAAAGGGATGAGTAGGTAAGTATAGGCCTGTTTCTATCTCTGTAAAATGAGAGTGTTGAAAGCTACCTGCCCTGCAAATCACCTTGGATTGTTATGAGGTTTTCCACAGATTGTGAAAATACTTCGGAAAGTTCAAGTCAATGAATAGCCTTCACTGAGACCTCATGCAATTTAAAAAGTAATGTATCAACACAGACACTTTTTATTTTACCTTTGTTAAAGGCATTACAAATAGTTTTCAAAGCACAACTTTTTAAAGAAAAGTCACATTCCTACTTATGTACATATTCCACTTATGTGCACTTACCAATTAGCAGTAGATAATAGATGTTAATTCGATGTGAGAACTTAGAAGGGACCTTATAGATAATTTACTTCAATTTCCTCTCAATCTACAAATGGGCAAAATGACTTTCCCAAAGTCACTTAGAAAACAAACAGACTAGGACTAGAACCCAATTTTCTTAATCTATACAGGGCATCTAACACTGCTTCCTTTCACTTTGGTTTCTTTGCTAATGTTTCCGTGCTTTAACTCATTCAGCAAATATTTATCAAAATCTCAATGATCTATCAGGCACTGTCCTGGGCACTGAGGGTACAACCGTGAATACATTCACTCTGCTCTGCCCGCAAGCAGCTCATAGTTTACAGAGGAGACAGTTTGTAGATGATTAATTAGTACTGGTGTCCTGGAAGTGGCACTTACTGAGAGCAGAACATTTGAGAGGAGAACATCAAGAGTTTTAAGTTGGGACCTGTTAGGTTTGAGGTGCCTAGGAGGATATTTAGTAAGCGGCTGTCCAAGCAAGTCTGGAGCTCAGCAGAAGAGTCTAGGTTGGATTAGAGCCTTGAGAGTGAGGCATTTTGGAGCAGATGAAGTCATAAAGAAGTTCAGGGAAAAGACAAGATGGCCTAAGACCAAGTCCTGAGGAGATCCAACATTTAGAGGTCAAGCAGAGGCAGACAAGCTGCCAAAGGAGAAGCCAGAGAGCTAAGGAAGAAATCAGGAGAATGTGGAGGTCTGGAACCCAAAAGAAAAGAGTGCAGAGAGTTGAAGCAAGACTGGACTGGGAGGTGTTCATAGGACTGAGTAAAATGGAGGCCACTGGCAACTTTGCCAGAACATTTGCAGGGGATGCTCTGCTTGCAATGGGCTGAGGGTAAGTGAGAAATGAGGCTGTGGAGACAATTAAAGTAGCCAAGGCTTTGGGAATCTTGGCTTAGAGGGGGTGTAGAAAGAGGGGCATCAGTGAAAGGAGAATGTGGAATCAAGATATTTGTTTTTCAATGGGAGCTACTGGAACTTGTTTAGATGATTATGGGAAGGACAGGTGGGGTGATGGGCGTGAAGGAAGAGGTGAAGGATACTGACACGTAGGGGATGACTGGTTGTTGACCAATTTCTCCAAGAGTACATATGGAGAACCTGGCTCTGATGGGTCATGAAACACTTCCCTCCTGTGACTGCTCTTTTTAAAAAATATTTATTGATTGACTTTTTAATGCCTACAGCACCTGGTATTCTTGGGTGGTCCCCCATCCAAGTACTAATGAGGCCCAACCCTGCTTAGCTTCTGAGATCAGATGGGATTGGGCATGTTTAGGTTGTCATGGCCATAGATACTTCTCACTGTCCTTTTTCAGGCTTCCTTGACCACCTTCTCCTCCTCAGGGCATTCTGTAAACAGTTTTTCTTAGGATTCTGACCTCAGCCTCCTCTTCTCACTGTGTTATTCACTGGTGACTTCATCCATTACTGTGACTTTAACTGCCCCTAAGTGCTCATAACTCTCAAACTTCTATCTCCAACCCATATGTCTCTCCCCATGTATGACTTGGTGTATGTCCAACTGCAGATTGAATATCTCCATCTGAATGCTCACAGTCTTGTGCTGGAGTCAGCTTGTGCCAACTCAGGCCAGCTCACAAGAGCCCATTGTGTACCTCTCTTCCCTGCTCCTTGTTCAGTGAAGTCATGTTGAGAGAAGTAACTTGTAATTGTCATGGTGGGTGTATTTACATAATGGAACTTGGCAAATGTTTCAGATCAAGGCTCACCTTTCCCAAAGAACTGGTTGTTAAAACATTTACTACACACCACTGTATTAAGACATCTCACACTCAACATAATCAAAACTAAATTAATCTTCTTCCACCTCATTCCACTCTGCCAAACCCTGCCCTGTCTCAGAATCTCTTGGCCCAATTAACACCACCATCCACTGAGAAGCTTCTTTTTTCCTCATTGTGCATATCCAAAGGATGGTCAACTAATTAGTATAGTCCTAACTGCTATAACAAAGAGTCCCAAAAATCCAATGCCTTAAGTGACAACCCCAAAATAGTTCCTCCAGAACTGTGGGGGCATCTCTGCCATTCCCAACAGTAGTTTCCATTTCGTGTCCAATGTGGCCCGGGCAGCTTCCACTATCATACCTGACTCTCATCCATTGAGAAGGGGGTGGGATGGGAAACACAAGTATATTTCTGTCTAAGGATACCACTAACTTATGCTCAGAAGTTGGCCAGATGCAAGGCTGGGAAATGTAGTCTCTAATGATATACGCTGCTAAAACATTATTAAGAAAGAAAGAAGATCCCTACTGATGTAAGGCTAGCAGTCTAACTTGTCAATGGTGCTCCTTGTATATTGCTTAAATCCATCCCTTCTACTGTATGCCAACTTCTATTACCTTGGTTCTTGCCTAGTTCCTGGCTTCTAGGATAGCCCTTCCCTAATCAACCTACCAAATAGCTGCCAGAGATACCCTTCTAAAATGCAAATTGGATCATATAACTGCTGTTCAGAACCATGCAGTAATTCCCTATCGATTTCATAAGAAGAGCCACACTTCTTTGCATGACATACAGGCTGGGTCTTGTCCTCTCTACTCAGAATTCCTTCCACCCCTGCTCCAATTCTATTCTCTTGTCAGCCAGGAAAATCCAGGTCTTTTTCTTCAGGTTTAGTTTCAATATTGTCTCCCTAACCACACTGTTGTTTGTGACCCACTGCAATGCAGACTCCATTCCTATAGCATCCTTACCGAAGTGTTTATTTCTGGGCACTTGCTTCCTGCACTAGGCTAGGGGCTCCCTGTGAAGCCAAGGCACTTGATTTATCTGGCAGAGGGCTTGGGGAGAGCTCACCAAGCACAAGGTGCCAAATCACTTCCAAAGGGTGGGATCTGAGGGCCCAGGCCCTGCCACCTTCGATGTCATCACCAGTGCTCAGGTTCAGCCAACCTGAATTAGTGCCTGGAATGTGAGAACTTCCAGATGACTTTATTTAATTGTTTAATCATGCATCTTCCAGGATAAACATTAAACCAGACAAGAGTCACATCAAGTTATGTGAACCATTTTATTCCCTGATAGCAGGCACCTAGAGAACATCTATGAAATGAATAGAAGCATGGCAACATTTTCCTCAGGATCAATACTTTTCACAGTTCAAATCTCAGTTGTTACTTATAGCTGAGTGACCTTGGGCAAGACATATAACCTCTTCACGCCTCTATTTCTTCTGCAAAATGGGGATAATAATCAGTCTTTATGAGGACCAACTTACTTAATACTTACATAAAGCATTTATAACAGTGTCTGACATAGTAGATGCTTTGTGTTGGCTAAATAAAAATAAAGTTTGGGCATGAATAAGTTGGTCTTTGACCACTTTTCCAGGTTATCTCCCCCTGACAATGGTCTCTGCCATGAGGTCATATCTAACCCTCCTTCTATACTGAGCTGTACAGTACAGAGTATTCCGGGCAATTTCTACATTTGCCAGGAAGATTAATGTCTCTAGACCTTTGCACATACTGTTCTCTATGTGGAAGACCTTTCCCCCTTGTTCACCAGCAAGCCCCTATTCATCCTTCACAACTCAGCTCAAACTTCACTTCTAAAACCCACCAAGGACTCTCAGAGACAGGTGGCCTCTTCCTTCTCTGGGTCTCCATTTCACCCCATTTTCATGCGTGTCTGAGCTTCCCACTACATCCAAACTTCCTGAGAGCAGGGATAAATCTTATGCAATTCAATATCCCCATGCCTCATACAATGCCTGGCACACCACAGGCATAAAGGATGTTTGTTGAATCAATGAACAATGTATATTAATAACCTCTACCTTAACTACTTCCATAATACAATAGAATAGCATGTCGGATCCCATGACAAATGAAGATTGACCACAGTCGACTGAGAGGAAAATCAAGTTTAATCCAGTAATTAGCCTACTTGCTTTTCCACCAACCAAGACAAGAAAATTCACTTCTCATTACCAAATAGACTACAGATTCCTAACTTATCAATAATAATATTAAAACCTCAAAAACTCCCCAGGGACATTTTTAGGATCCAGTGTTTACTGAATATAGTTTTATGTGCTGAGCAATTAGCCAGGCACTTGATTCTGGCATTAGATTGAGTCTTCACCACCAGCTGTCCTGCAGATGGGAACAATGAAGCTTGAAGAGGGACACCGAGGTGCTGTGAAACAAGGTCATCTGTCAACTGGCTGATAAGAGATATAAGTTCTAGCCCTGGCTCTGTGCCAATGGGCTGTGTGACCCAAGACAGGGCCTCGCCTCTATCTGGGGAAATCTCTGTAAAATCTGGGAGCTGGATCCATGATCGGTAAGAATTCTTCCAACTGAGGAAGTTTCTGAATGTGAGATCCAAACTGGGGGAGTGTGTATGGGAACTGACAAGGTGAACTTACAAGAGATGTGAAACAACATCATTAAACGTCAACAAAAGGAGATGTGAAGTCCATGAATAGGATCACTTTCCCCTCCAATGTTCCTTTAATTCTCACCTCAGCATTTTGAAAGATGAAAAAATGAAGGCACTGAAAGGTTAAGGGGCTCATCCAATTCATCCAAGCCTTAATTTACAGAGGCCAGTGACTGACCTAAGGTCACTCAGGAATATTCAATTTCCCAGCTCCTGGGTTAGCTCTTTTCCATATAGCTCATTCATCCCACTGAAACCTAGACCCCTCTGGTCTGTGGAGTCATGTCTGGACTTGGGACCAACCCTGGCATGGGAAATACCCACATCACCAGTGGTTAACTGATGAGCCAGCTCAAATCATCTGTCTTTTGGCTGGGGATAGGTGGAGTCTCTTTTAGAGCAGGTATCTAGTGAGCAGAGGACCTTCAGGGGCATGCTGCCACCACACAGTATCTTCTTTCTGTGCCATCTCTGATTTAATGCTTCTCCTACTCCAAAACACGTAGGTGGTAATGCCTCCAACACATACATGTGTTCACATGCATATTTGTACAGATATACATATGCACACATATACTAGGACACATAAACACATGCATACAGGCACACATACACATATGCTCTCATAAGAGTCTCACAGCTAAGCCAGGCTGTAAGAGCTGCTCCTTCACTTTATCAGAACTGTTGTAGAGGCGGCCTCGTGCAGGTGTCCAGATGAACCTAGAAGCCCTCTAGTAGCTTATTTGTTAAATGCCTTCTGAGGAGAACAGATGAAGAGAAAGGAAGCTAAAGCTGGGCTAGCTGAGCGCCATATGTGAATGTGTATACACGTGTGTACACATGTGTATGTATAAGGCCCAGGCACCAGGGGGACCGGCAAGGAAAAGAGGAGCCATCAAAAAGTCAAGGGTAGAAAGAAACGAAGATGGAGACACACTCCCTCCCGTACCTCACCCTCTCCTTCCCTTTCCTCCCTCTCCTGGTGATTTCTTTCAGGTTTGGGTATGGCAGAACCTTGCTCGGGAGCAGTGAGGACGACGACTCTCCCAGATTATGGCGCCGTCTCCGTAAGAGCGAGGAAGCAGGGACCCCATCGGTCATCCTGCAGAGTCCTGGTCTCCAGATGGGCACGGTCACCATCTTTTGCGTATTCCTGATCTATGCATGCTCATTCCTTAGATCCGGTCTCAACGTCCTTGCTGTCCTCTCGCTAAGCCGCCTTAGGTCGCTGTGTCGGCCCCTTTAAAGCGGCAACCCCCAGCCAAGTTATTGTCTCTCCTCGCAACCAATCCTCTGTGCTGTTGGGGGCGGGGGATCCGGCCTCTGGATTGGCTGTTCCGCGCCCCGCCCCTATCGGGATCCCGGGAGCTGTCCGGTCGCCTCGGTGCTGATCCCGCCGCCGCCCACGGACCGAGAGCAGAGCTTAAGGGGTCACTATGAGCGGGGGCGTCTACGGCGGAGGTGAGCGAGCCTCAAGCTTCGGGCTCCCCAGCCTGGCGCGGCCTCACCTACAGCCCTGCTCCCTGAACCCGCGCGACCCATGCTCTGGCTACCCCGGGGCCTGTCACCTTGGCGCTCGAGCAGGTCCAGCCCCGGGTTTGGGTCCTGCGACACTCCTACCTTCAGTCCTCCCCGGATGCTCGTTCGTACCAGCCCCAACCTCTCCACCATTCAGCCCACCACCGCCCAGCCCCTGGCTCCTTCCTTCCCAACAAGGAGAGTGGCCTGAACAAGGCTACTGGGCAAGAAGGGACTCTCGAGTCTTGAACCCCCACTCCCAGGATCCTGGACTCCAGGCCTAGCTCTCACCTGCCCCGGCCAGTGTTAAGGAGGCGAGACTCTGGCTCTGCCCTGACCTCTCCTCGGAGCTATCCAGGGCAGAGAGTTTGGGAGAGACCCTCTCACACGCCTGTCTGCCTGCACAGATGAGGTGGGTGCGCTGGTCTTTGACATTGGCTCCTTCTCAGTCCGCGCTGGGTACGCTGGTGAGGACTGCCCCAAGGTGAGCTTTCATGTCCCTTCCCCAAATCCTAAGGGCTCCTGCCTCCACTCCAGGCTTCCCAGTGACCCAGGGCTCTCACAGCCCAGAGAGAAGCTTTGCAGAGGGGATATGTGGGAGTAAACTGAGGGTGGGCTCATGGCCCTGACATGAGCCTGAACAGGGTCAAGAGGTTGATTCCTCTCCCTGCCCATTCATCCTTCCAGGCTGACTTCCCCACTACTGTGGGGCTGCTGGCCGCGGAGGAGGGGGGCGGGCTGGAGTTGGAGGGGAGAAAGAGAAGAAAGGGAAGATCTTCCACATCGACACCAACGCCCTGCATGTGCCTCGGGATGGAGCAGAGGTCATGTCACCCCTCAAGAATGGCATGAGTAAGGGGCCCCACCCACTGCCTTTTGATACAGACCTGGAGCCCATCCCACAAACTAGGACACAGTACCCCACACCCATGGTGTCTTCCTTGCAGCTGCCCAAGTCCCAGGGATCCCCTCACTGCTTCCCACAGCTGCCTGGTTCCCACCCCAGGGGTCCCACCAGATACCTGAAAAAAGGGGATTTCTGCTGGATCTGGTCTCGTTTTTCCTCCCCTGGACTTGGTCTTTCCCCCTCCTTTCCTTCCTGTTTCTGGAACCCTGTCTGCCCACCCCTCATCTCTTCCCGCTGGTCTCCTGGCTCCAGTCGAGGACTGGGAGTGCTTCCGTGCCATCCTGGATCACACCTACAGCAAACATGTCAAGTCTGAGCCAAATCTACACCCAGTGCTCATGTCGGAGGCCCCGGTAAGTGTGTCATCCAACCCCTAGTTCAGTCCTGGGGCCCACCATTCACTTCTCTCCTCAAGCCACTGCCATCAATTACTCCACTTCAATTTTCAGACTTTCCTTCCAACCACATCTTCAATCATTTCCCTTCCTCCCTGGTTTAGTCTCCATCCCTCTTTCTCCTACTCCATCCACTCGCCTTCCCTTAGTCAGCTTTATGCAATGCCCTTTTTCCTCCTAAAGTTCTTTTTTGACCTTTTAACTTAAATTTTTTTGTCAATATTATATATGCACATGTAGAATCAATTTGAGAAAAAATACTGCCATTTATACCCTCCTCCTTCCATTTCTCCTTTTCCAGAGACAACTGCTTTTTTCTCTTTTAGTTAATTTTTTTTGTCATTTATCTCATTGCTTTAAATATCACACTTAAATTTCTGCTTGAGGATTTTTTAGTTTTAGGCATTATCTATGGATTTCCGACTATAGAAAATGAGCATTTAGCTCTCTTTCTTCCCCTAGCCCATACCGTACATTTCTTACTTCCAACTTTAAGTAAAGTTGTATTTTATGTTTCTCTAAGATTCATATTCAGTATTTACACTGTTATTTTATAGGCAAGAAATTATGGTTACTTTTCTTTTCCTGAACAATCTTTTGTTTTTTCTAGAACTGAATCTTGTCTTTTTTTTTTTTTTGCATAGTTTTGTATCTACTTAATAATGCGACCCTACGTTATTAATCAGTTATTTACGTTTTCTTAAAACATTAGTTTCTTTAGGTATTCTATCAATTTCATCTTCTTGAAGAAACCTCTTCAAAAACCCACTTTGGACTGGTTGCTCTTTACAAAGAGGACATAGCTATCATCCTGACATCTCCCTTCACTATCATCCTAGGAAATCCCTTTGTCTTTCTCCTGTAGTAGAAGTTCTGTTTCCTATATCTAATGATGACTTTTCTTGATTTACTCCCTTATTTTCAGGGAGCACATCCTCAGGGAGCACATCCTTAGAAAAGTAATGGGAAATAAACTTTTTGAGACCTGGCATGTCTGACTGTATATTGACAGCTTAGCTAGGTATAACACTCCAAACTAAAAATCATTTTTCTTCAGATTCTTAAAGGCACTTCTCCATTGTCTTCCAGCATTCATTGTTACCATCAAGAAGGCTGGAATATCCAATCCCTGATCCTTTTATGTAATTTTTCTTTCTGAAAGTTTATAGAATTTTCACTTTTTCCTTAATTTCACAATATTATGTTGGTTTATTTTCATGCATTGCTCTAGACACTCAATATGTCCCTTCAATCTAGAAACCTATGTATATCAATCAGTGAAAAATAATTCAGTAATTATTCAATTCAGTAACTTAAATTATTTATTTATCTCGATTTTCTCTGTTGAGAAATCTTATTGTTTGGATTTCACACCTCCTGAACTGGTTCTCTAATTTTCATATCTTTTCTTTTATGTTTTCCACCTCCTTATCTTTTCTTTGAATTTCAAAGATATTCCCTCAGTTTTATTTTTTAATTCTTCTATTAAGTTTATTTCTGCTCCTGTATTTTTAATTTCCAGGAGCTCTTTTTCATTACACAAATGTTACTTTTTAGAGCATCCCATTCTTGTTTTATAGGTGCAATTTCATCTGTTTTAAGGATAAATTTTGTTTTTGTTTTTGGAAATTTTTATCTCCTTATATAATCTTTGTTCTTTCAAGTTGTTTTCTTTTCTGCCTTTTTCGGGGAGGGGGGTCTCTATCTCATTTGAGAGGGTTTTTTAGATTTCTGCAAATCCTTGGTTGTCTGCTTATATTTAAGAGGACTAAAACACTGATTGGAAGCTGTGTGGGGTGGGGGACTTGTTGACTATGATCTTTGCTATGGAATGATCAAACTGGAACATTTTTTTAGGCAGCCTCTGATAGTTGGAATCTTTGGGTCTTTGATGTAACCCACAGGAAAAATTTCCACCCTAAATAGAGGCATGGCCATCCCCATTCTGAGAGCCAAGTGAGGAAATAGGGCTGATATTCTCAGCCTTCCATATGTGTGGCATCACTTAATTTCCTGTTTTAAATATGGTGTCCTTACTCCCAACTGTGTCAAGTGTCCCACCAGTTCAGAAATCCAAAATTTTACTCTGTGCAGAGTAAAATTTTAATTTCCTGCTCAGGCTGGGTGGGGAATAGCCGAATGACATGGAATTGGGGAGAGAATTTAGGGATCTGTTACTTGAATAGCTTTAAATAATCTTATTTTAGGTTTCCCTTCACCTCCACTTCCAGAGAGATCTGAAATTGTCAATTCCTGAGCCGTGTGAGGATTCTGTGATTTACCATAGGTTGTTCCTGTTTTTTCTCACTTTTGGCTTAAGAGTCAGAATTCTTGCATCTATTAAGTCAGTTACCACTCACATATCTGATTTCTAACTTTCAAAAATATGTTGTTTTCTCCTTTCTTATTATTCCTAACCCTTAAGGTTTTTTCTCTCTCTCCCCTCCCTCTCCAAGGTAAAATTTACATAACATAACCTTAACCTTTTTAGTGTTAACAATTCAGTGGTATTTAATACATTCACAATGATATGCAACCATCATTTCTATATAATTCCAAAACGTTTTCATCACCCAAAAAGAAAATCCATTTTCATAAAGCAGTTTCTCTCTACTACTCCTGCACCCTTGCCCTTAGCAAACATCAATCTGCTTTCTGTATCTGTGGATATAGCTATACTGGATTTTTCCTATAAATGGAATCATACAATTCGTGACTTTTTTACTTTTTATTTTTTAAATATATTTTTAGGCGAGGTAACCCTTGGTTGACCTCACTGATTGCAAGGACCTTGTCAACTTACAATCTCTTCTTTTTAAATTTACTTTATATGCCTACAGCACCTGGTCTTCCTTGGTGGTCTTCTATCCAAGTACTAACCAGGCCCAACCCTGCTTAGCTTCCAAGATCGGATGAGATTGGGCTTGTTCAGGGTAGCATGGCAGTAGAAAATTTGTGACTTCTTGAGTCTATTCTTTCACTCAGCATGTTTTTGACGTTTGTCCATGTTGTAGTACATATTAGTACCTTATTCTTTATTATGGCTGAGTAATATTTATTGTATGGATATACCTCAATTTGTTTTTCCATTCAGCCATTGATGGACATTCGTTGTTTCCACTTTTGGCTATTGTGGATAGTGTTCCTATGAACAGATGTATACAAGATTTGTTTGAGTATCTGTTTTCAATTCTTTTAGGTATTTAACAAAAGTGGAATTGCTGGGTCATATGGTAATTCTATGTTTAACTTTTTAAAGAACTGCCAATTGTTTTCCACAATGACTGAACCCTTTTACCTTCCCACCAGCAATGTACAATGGTTTCATTTTCTCCACATCCTTTCTAACACTTGTTAGTTTTTTTTTTTCTTTTTTTGTAATTATTATTTACCTCGATTCTACCACCCTAGTGGGTGTAAAGTGGTGTTTCGTTGTGCTTTTGATTTTCATTTTCCTAATGAAAAACAATGTTGAGCATCTTTTCATGTGTTTGTGGCCTTTTGTGGGTTTACTGTCTTTTCACACTTATTAATTTTTTACTTTATTTTTCTGTCAGAGCAGAACACTTTGGTTTATGAATGTCTCCCTTCCTCCCACCCCTGGATTATGTCTTCTTAAGTTGTCCCTTTACTCTAGTTTTATCTGGGAATTTGGAGGGTAAAATTAGTGTTATGTATTCAAATTTATATTTTACACAGAAATTCTCTTCCCCAGCTTTCTATCCTCTGAGATGATTAGAGTGGGGAAGAAGAGTGATGTATTGGGGGCTGGGAGGAGCCTGAAGTGTATATATTATACAATAAAGAACACTGGACCAAGAGTCAAGAAACTATGACTCTAGACCTGTCTCTGCCAAGAGCTTTCTGGGTGATCTTAGGCAAGTCACTTATTCCTCTGAGTTTTGTCTTTTTCAGCTGGGTTTGGACTGTGATCTTTCAAATTCTTTATAGTTCTCACATTCTAAAGGTCTATATGTTTCAAGGGGCTTAACCTGTTTCCCCACAGTTGTGTGTTTGTGTGTGTGTGCGTGCGCGCATGCATTTTCAGGAGTCTGTGCCTCTCCATTCCTGAATTCTCCCGCCTGCACTTTCTCCCCAGTGGAACACACGGGCCAAGCGGGAGAAGCTGACAGAGCTGATGTTCGAGCAGTACAACATTCCTGCCTTCTTCTTATGCAAGACAGCTGTACTTACTGCGTATCCTCTGGGTTAAGCTGCTCTGCCTGGGTGGAGGGCCAGGGATTGGTGCGTGATGTGTTGAGCTATGGGCTGGGCCTGATTTTATAGAGATAAGGTCCTCTAAGGGCAGACACCCCCAGGCCCATTAATGCTGAAAGCCCCTGTGGGCTAATTGTCTTGGACCCTGGGGTGGCCAAAGTAGCAGCCCCTACCATTTCCTTGGATCAGGCTGAGCAGAGAGAGAGAAAGTTAAACCAAGCAGATAGCAGGGGCTGGGGCTGGAAGAGGAGGGAGGGATATATGACACTGAAGAGTTTCCTTCCCAAACAACCAATCAGCATTTATTTTTTTAAGGGATTTACCTTGCACTGAACTCTGTGCTAGGCACTGGGGCAATATGGCCCTTAATTTTAGGAAGCCCATAAGACATAGAACCAAGACTAAAGAGAAGCTGGGAATTCAGAATGATAGAATGGAGGAAGATGTGATTCAGACAGGGAAGAAATGACAGGAGTCTCAGAAGCCTTCCTCCAGCAGATGGGTAACAAACCAGGAGACATTTGCAGACTGGGAACAGACCGGACCCTGGGAAAGCAGAGAGTTGACCAGAGCAGACCTGGGTCCCAGTCCTCACACTTCCTGCTGCTATCTCTTTGACCTACCTATTCCATGCCAGCTTTGCAAATGGACGCTCCACGGGCCTGGTGCTGGACAGTGGGGCCACCCACACCACAGCCATTCCAGTGCATGATGGCTATGTCCTGCAGCAAGGTAGGGCCTCGGCAGGGGGTGGGGTACCTTGGAGGACAAGTTCCTGACACCCTTCCCCTTCCAGGCATCGTTAAGTCACCCCTGGCAGGGGACTTCATCTCCATGCAGTGCCGAGAACTCTTCCAGGAAATGGCCATCGACATCATCCCACCTTACATGATTGCAGCCAAGGTGGGGCCTCTGGGTTATCCTAGTACTACTAACCTTAGGACTGTTGACACACAGACCCATCAGATATCAGAGCAGCGAGCAGCAGGGCCCCCAGAGGACCCTGGGTCCAGTTCTTTAATTCATAATTGAGGCATCAGATATCTGGAAAGGCTGAGGGATGTGTCCCAGGTCACACAGCAAGCTAGTAGCAGGATTTGTAGGATCAGTGCGGTAAGTTCTGGGGTCCAATATACCCAGTTTCAAGGTCTGCTTCTACCATGTCAGCAGACCTTCTACCGAGGTCTGCTTCAAGTTGTGTGACCTAGAGTGTGAGACTGAAAGTCCCCGAGCCTCGGTTTGCTCTCCTGTAAGGTGGAATAACAGCATATAGGGCTGCTGTGAAAGTTAAATGAGATATTGCGTGCAAGGGGCCACCCTGGATTTCCCCATGGAACATGGCTCAGTAAAGGCTGTTCTCTTAAGGTTCTGGTCTCCACTGTGTTCCCTAAATCCTCAGCTTTCACTGATCCAGGCCTTTCAGACCAGCTGCCTGAGTGGCACACATGAGGACATTTTCTTTTCTCTAACAGAGAAGGAGAGAAACAGCTTTTGTTGGCAACAGAGCAAAGAATCCAGTGCCCATTAACTGCAGAGCCAGCCAGTGTTAGGAATTCAGGTGTGGTCAGGGTTGGCTGGGCAAATGTGTAATGGGAAGGATGCTCATAGGCTGTGCCCCCACAGGAGCCTGTACGGGAGGGTGCCCCCCCCAACTGGAAGAAGAAGGAGAAGCTACCCCAGGTTTCCAAGTCTTGGCATAACTACATGTGCAATGTGAGGCACTGGAGAGGTTCCCCTGAAACACCCCACCCCTCCCAGCTCCCAGTCCCCTGCCATGAGTAAAGGGGAAGGGACAGAGGCCCTGCAGGTGGGATGTGGGAAGGGGAGGCTGAGGAGTGATGTCAGCCCTCACCACCTCCCTGGGTTCTCAGGAGGTGATCCAGGACTTCCAGGCCTCTGTGCTGCAGGTCTCAGACTCTCCCTACGATGAGCAGTGAGTGGGGCCCACAGCTGGGGAGTGGGAAAGAGGGCAGGCCTGGGGCTCAGGGGGAACTCTGGTCCTTTGTGAGCACCCTAGACAGAGTTTTGCTCCTTCCCACGCAGGGTGGCTGCGCAAATGCCCACAGTGCATTATGAAATGCCCAATGGCTACAACACAGACTATGGCGCTGAGCGGCTCCGCATCCCTGAGGGCCTGTTTGATCCCTCCAATGTCAAGGTTGGGCTGTGTAGAGGGCACTGGGTTGGGATTACCTGTCCCTGGATACTGAGGTGTGGGGTTGGGGGGTGGGGTAGGGTGGTTTGGGGTGTGTGTAGGGGGTGGCAGAAGGCCCAAAGCCCAGGTCACCTTTCTCTGCAGGGCCTGTCGGGGAACACCATGTTAGGTGTGGGCCATGTGGTGACCACCAGCATTGGCATGTGTGACATCGACATTCGCCCGGTGAGGCCCAAGCCTATGGCTGGGCAAAGAAGCCCATGAAAACTGGGCAGACAGGGAGGGGCATTTCCCTCTCTGCTCACAAATCCTCCCTGCTCTCAGGGCCTGTATGGCAGTGTCATTGTCACTGGCGGGAACACACTGCTTCAGGGCTTCACTGACAGGCTCAATCGAGAGCTTTCCCAGAAGACCCCACCGGTAGGAGCCCACCTCCAGCGAGGGCCCTGGTTTCCTGTCCTGGCTTAGTCCTTTGGGACCAAGTTCTTCCTCCTTCCCAAATGCCTAGTGTTCTGGCCATCATAAAAGACCCTTCCCCCATGGCTTCCAAATCTTTCCCACCCCCAGCTCTCTTCTTTCCCAGAACCCAGGTGTCTCTTTCTTGCTGCCCTTCTTCCTCCCCAGAGCATGCGACTGAAACTCATTGCTAGCAACAGCACCATGGAGCGCAAATTCAGCCCCTGGATTGGGGGCTCCATCTTGGCCTCACTGGTGAGTGTGAGAAAGGGCCTGCTTAGCCCTGACTGTGGGAAAGGAACAGCCCTCGAAAACTCCCTCCCCGCCTTGTCTGCTTTCTCATTTATTCATTCAACAAACCTTTAGTTTTGAGAAACAGCAGTCAGTGCTCCCAGAAATGTGAATGCTCTGTCAGAATACAAATTGGGGAGCATAGGGTTAGGAACTTGGAGAGGTTGGTTGGGATGAGATTGTGTTGGCTTTATGTGCCAGAGTGAGGCTCCCACTGTACTTATTTAGCAGAGAGGCAACACCGAAGGTCTGGGGCAAGGCAAGGTGATGGTCACAGGCATATTTGGGAAGACTATGTCTTTGAGGATCAGTGTGTGAGTTGGTTAGGGGAACTTGCAAGGAAGCTTTATTGTGCTATAGTCATAGAGTGGGTGGCAGTGGTGATGTGGTAAGAGCCAGGGGCAAACAGAGAAGGAGGCAGGCAGGTTGGTTCCAGGGCAGTAGGTGGTGAGTTCAGTTTGGACCTACTGTTAGGACAGAAGCAAGATGTTGAGCAGGGAGCTGGAGATGCAAACTTTATCTAGAGGGTATCAGTCACATAGAGGGGAGAGCAAGGCTATGACAAGACCAGGAGGACATCCACTAGAGGGGGAGCCCCCAGGGAGAAAGAAACAAGGGTCAGAAAGGCAGGAGGCTGACAGTTAGCTCAGGGCTGGCAACATGTCAGCTACACACAGTTATTGTGGTCCTCCCGTCTGTCCTAGAAGTGGACAGACAGCCTGATACAGTCCCTGCCTCCATGAGCAGGGACCAACCATCTAGAGGTCAAGATGATTAAATAGGAAGTCACAAAGTGTGAGGGTGTTCCTTTAAGGGAAGACCTCATCCAGTTCAGGGGTCATGAAGGGCGTGTAAGGAGCATTCAAGCTAAGATGGGAAAACCGAGTAAGAACTCTTGAGGCAAAGATGGAGAAAGGGTACTTGGACCATGGGGAGAGGCAGGCAAGGCCAAAAGCAGTGGGCATTTGGATATGAGTTTAGGAAGCTTACTTGTGCTCAGTGGTCTCAACTGTGACTGGGGTTTGACAGAGGAGTGGATATCAGGGGGTGGAACTGAGAGCTTATCAGAGGTCTGACTGACAAAATGTGGATACTGAGTACAAGAGAGAAAAGAAAAGAAGTCCAGGATGAGGCCCAGGATGCTGGCTTCTGGGAGCTCTGGTCAGCAGAAACGTACTGTGAGCCACACAAGCAATTTAAAATTTTCTAGTGTTAAATATTAATGCTAGAAAATATACTTTGCCATATTAAAGAGAGTCAAAGTGTCAGGAGAAACTGAGTTTAAAGAATATATTTTATTTAATCCAATATATCCAAAATATTACTTCAATGTATCATCAATATAAAAATGATTGCAATACTTTACACTCTTTTTTTATGGACTTAATCTTCAATATCTGGTGTATATTTTACACACAGAGCACCTCAATTCAGACCAGCCAAATTTCAAGTGCTTAATAACCACATGTGGGTAGTGGCTCCTGTAGAAGGTGAGAAAGACCACAGAAGCAAATTTGGGCCAGACCTGGGAAGTCTATTGACTTTGGACATGTCGAGTTTGAGGTCTTGAGAGACACTTAGGAAGAGGTGTCCAAAAGACACCTGAATATTTGGGTCTGGTACTCAGTGCAGAGATCTGCAAGGGAAACGGGAGATTGGGGGCAGGTGTGGGGTTTAGCTCATGCGCAGAAGTCACCTGAGTAGATGAGCTGGTCCAGGAAGCCTTGCTCCGTGAGCCAAGGAGAGAAACAGGGACAGAACCAGGGATCCAGGCACTAACGTTCAGGCAGAGAGAGAGAGCAATCATCAAAGAAAAAGGACAGTCTGGGATGCCTAGAGCAGGAGACCCTCAAGGGGCAAGTTTCAACAGGGGGCGGGGGTGGGGTGCCACTCCATCACAAGTCAGGTGGTGCAGGAATGATGAGGGTAAAGGAAGTATTTTTTTTCTTGGGATGAGGGAGATTTGACAAGTTTGTTAAGACCTGATGGAGTGATGAGATAGCTGGTGAAGGAGTTTATCTGTGTGGGTGGGGGGGATGGTATTGGGGTTGACTGACATGGGGCTGTAAGCTCCACCACCCAGCTTTAAAACAGCGCCTGGCCCAGAGCAGACAAGTGTGCAATAAATACTTGTTGAATGAATGAATCAATATTATGATTGAATGATATGAAGGGGGTTACTGGCCCTCTAAATATGAAGTAATTGGAGGAAAAATGGGGGCGGGGTTGTCGTTGCTGGAGGAGGAAGGTGGGTCTGAGAGGCTATATATAGATATCTCAATGTAATAAAATAGCCCAAATAGCCCAGAATACCTCAACGTAATAAAATAGCCCAGAAATAAACCCACACCTCACTGCCAATGTCGTTTCCCGCACGCAGGGCACTTTCCAACAGATGTGGATCTCCAAGCAGGAATACGAAGAGGGCGGGAAGCAGTGCGTGGAGCGGAAGTGCCCCTGAGGGTTCCCTTTCCCACCCACAGGCCCGTGGACAGCAGTGGGGGAGGGGATGCGAAAGGGAGAAGAGGGCTTTCCCGCCGAACTCGTCAAGCGCAGATCGAAGTCCCCTAACCCCTCCTTGCCCCTTTCTCTTCCCCATCCCTCTCACATCCTCTTAGATTGTGCTGTTTCTGGGTTGAAAGGAGTAAAAATGTTTTAAGAAAAAAGGTTTTGCCACCTGAGGGGGTGCGGAGTGTGTCAGGGGTCTGGGAGTTGGCGAGCAGAGAGCCGCACCTACATGCATTCGTGATCCCACGGTGGACGCCCCAGCAAGGTCTGCTGAAAGGGGGCGGGACTTCAGGATCCACGGTTGCCTCAGGTTTCCAAGGGGCCGCGATCAAGGGAGGATCAACGCAGGGAGGATCACACAGCGAGGACCCAACAGAGCCATGCAACAAACCCCCCAGCGAGGAGCGGAGTTGGGGCGGGAAGGAGATGCAGGAGAGAAGATGCCGCGGCGGGGGAGGGGCGAAGGCGAGGGCAGGGCCAGAGGGGCGGCCTAGAGTGGGCGGGGCGGAGGTGGGATGTGGGTGGGCGGGGTCTCTGGCTTCTGGAGAGGCAGTGCTTAAGCACCTCCGGACCTGCTGCTGAGGTGAGCTGGGCCTGCTCTGCTGTCTTCCCTCCCCAGGCTCTTAGCGGTGACAGGAATGAGGTGGGAACTGGGGCACTGGTGTGCCCCAGCAGGTCAGAACTTCTCTCCCTACTTGGGTAGGAGCTGAGGTTTCCCAGGGGTGATCACAACACGAGGTCCCTGAGCCTTCCTATTCCAGAGCAATCTTTGGCGGGGCTTGGGGACCTGCGCCCCCTGCCTGAAATTGTGGGTTAAATTTAGCGTTTTGTGACCACGGTGTTGCCCCCCCCCCCAGACCCAAAAGAGGAAGAAACCTGCGTGGTCCAAGTCCTTTGGTCACCAAACAGGCATTGGTGCACAGAGAGGGCCATGACTTGTCTAAGGTTACCCAGCTCTGCCCACGCCTTGGCTAGGACTCTATCCACCAATGCCTGGTGAGCCTTGACCCACAGATCTCTGACTCCAGGACTCCCATCCTAAAGTGCTCACTGATCCTGTGACCATGTGGTCCCACCATGCCTCTCTCCCCAGCACCAGTAGGACCTGAGACCCTCATTTCAGCCTGATTCTCATGAGACAGATACCCTCATGGCCAGACCAAAGAACCAGGCCACACCACTGGGGCACCTTCAGCTTAGGATCTCACTGAGGCAGGCATCCAGACAGGGAGGGCAACTAATATGTTACAGAGCCTTGGCATTGGGCCTGCAAGCTATATGAGGAGGGGCAGCAGTTTTCATGGTGGGGAGCTAGAAAGGGGTCCTTAAGGACACCAGAAGGAGTGGAAGCAGAAGAGGGGTGGGAGCATCCTTATCTCCACCCTCCTCAGCCATTAGTCCCCCTCCCCCACTCCTGACGGGAACTCATAGTCCAAAGTCTGCCCAAGGTCAAAAAATTGATTGTTTTGCAGGGAGGGGGCAGGAGTGGGACTGTGGAGGGATTGGCAGGGGAGGGTACATCCCCTTGTCCTCTAGTGTGGGCTGGGGGGCCATGTCTGGAAGGCTGGGCTGAGGCCAGGGCTGTGCCCCCACCCTTGGGGGGTGCAAGAAACATCTGAGCTCAGGCTGCCTGCCAGGGCTGATAAGGGGCCCTCAAGGGGCTCCCACAAACGGTTTATCACTGGGGGTGGGGGACAGCCTGCAGGACTCAGGAGGGGGTACGAGCATGGAGCGGCTGTGGGGTCTACTCCAGGGAGCGGTAAGAGTAAGTGGGGTTGTGGGGACACCTTAGGTCTCCCCTTCAGGTCCCTTCACCCCGTCCTAAACCCCAAGGCCGACCCCTCCCCTTCCCACCTCAATCTCTCCCCTCCAGACTGCCTCTCAGGACCTTCTCCCTTGTCTTGTGCTCATTTGGCATCCCAAAGTCACTGACCCTATTATTGCCAGATCCCTCCCTGTTCCCCACATCATTCCCCAACCTCATGCCCACTGTGACCCCTCACAGAAAAGGTTGTCCCCACGACCCTCTCAGACCATATATAAGCGTGTGGAAGGCACCCAGCAGGGGCGCCTGGAAGAGGAAGAGGAAGACAGAGAGGAGGAGGCCAAGCCACCAGCTCACTTCTGTCCAATGGAGCTGAGGGGCCCAGAGCCCCATGGCTCTAGACCAGGGCAGCAAACCCTTGGACTCTGGACAGCAGTCGGACGAAGAGCCGCTCCCTACCTGTTCTTGATGGCCCTGCTGATCTTCACTGGGGGTGAGAGACATTTGGCACCCACAGTGAAGGGCTTGGGCTGGGAGAGATTTTTAAAGTCAAGAGGGGGGCACAAGGAGAATCTCAATTTTGCCACCCACCAGCCTTCCTTCTGGGCTATGTGGCCTTCCGAGGGTCCTGCCAGGCATGTGGGGACGATGTGCTGGTGGTCAGCGAGGATGTCAACTATGAGACAGGCCCAGACTCCCACCAGGGCACATTATACTGGAGTGACCTCCAGGCCATGTTCCTGCGGCACCTGGGGGAGGGGAGCCTAGAGGACACCATCAGGTAAGGATTATGTTGTCCCCCTCCTGGCCCTCAAAAACCCTCATCCATTCAGACTTTCCCTCTTTTCTTCCTCACCCAGGCCCCTGGTGTTGGGGCCCCCCTTCTGAGTCCTTCCACCTGCCTCCCTGGCCCCCGTTCAATGGTTCTGGGAAGGATGGCAGGCATTGGAGCTGAGAGGAGAGAGGGAAGTTCCTGAGATGAGCCTGTAGAGGGCTCAGGCTCTGAGGGTGGCACATTTGCAATATTTGGGAGCTGAGAACCCTGGGGTCCAGAAATGAGGTGGGACAGACCCTGAAAGTCTTGAATGCCACACCAAGGAGCTTGAAGTTGACCTGTGGCAGCAGGAAGCTCTGGGTTGTTCTGAAAAGGGGGTGTTTTAGGAAATCAGCAAAACAATCAAGGAAGTGCATTTGTGGAGAAGCCAACCAGACACAGACTGTGTGGGCCTGCAACATAGCACAAGCAGGCCAGTGTTTCTTTTGTCCTGATGAGGTCACCCTTCCCTACTAGGAGGGAGCTGCCAGGTAGGTCCACAGAAGAGATCAGGCCACAACGAGCCCTCTTTTAGGTCAGGAATAGTTTTTCATTGGATTCTCTTGGGTTTTCTAAGTACAAAATCATTTAAGCTGCAGTGAAAGATGCATAGCTTCTTTTCTAATGATGATACCTTTTATTTCTCTGTCATTTCTTTTTTAATAGTTATAACAAGTACAAAGAAACAAGAAAAATCTTTCTAGTTCATGGCAGGTAAACCTGGGTGTGCTCTCTCATTTCTTATTGCATTGGAGAGGACGTGAATTTAGGAAATGGTGACAGTAGATACCGTTATCTATTTCCTGGCTTTTATAGAAATGTTTTATAATACTTTGTCATTGAGTGTGAACTTCACTGCAGACTCTGGATAGCTTTTTAAAAGTGAATTAAGAAAATCTGCTTCTACGTTTAGCATACTGGGATTTTTTTTTCTTCAAGATCAGGAAAGGAGGAACAATTATGGATTTTTTTTTCAAATATTTTCCCGGAATGTACTGTGATGATCACTTAATTGTTCTTTTTTTTTTTTTCATTTTTATGTACTACATTGTATTAATAGATTTTCTTTTCCTCATGAGATCAACTCCCAATTTGATCAAGGCATATTATTACTCTTTTGATACTGCTGGATCTGCCTTGCTAAAAGACCTTAAATCTGTGGTATCAGTGAAATGCAGGGCTTTTTAATTTTCTTGCACAACACTTGGCAGTCTAGGTACAAGCTGAGCAGGTAGATGGTTTGACAGGTCTAGAGGTGATGTGGCATTGTGGATACCATCAAAGGGTGGGGAGGCAAGAGGGTAGCGAGCAATGAAGCGACTCTAAGTTAGATGAGGAAGGAAAAGAACCAGGAGGTGATGATAGGCTTGGAGATATTGGACAGTCTGAAATGCTCAATGCAGTTGAAGAGCAGGTTTTGTGAGGGGAAGGGAGTAAACTGGAACCTGAAAAGCTCTAGTCAGTGGGATTTTGGAGCTTTTAAGATTTATCTGATAAACTGTGTCCTATTTATCTTAGAGTTTCTGGAGCCTACCACAGTGCCCAGCACTTAGTAAGTGTTCAGTAAATCCTCAATAAATAAATTATTCCAGAGATGGAGTTCTGGGTAATGACAAGATGCAGGGTGAGGACAGGAAGGTGGGTGGCTAGACTGAAAGTGACATTGATGAGGTCATTCATTTATGCAGCAAATATTTTTGGGCACTTACTATGTGGCGGGTGCTCGGTTAAGTATCTGGTAGTGATATAGGAGAGAACAAAACTGTCTGGACCTTGCCTTCATAGAACTTCTAGTCTATTGGAGCAAATCAATACTAGAGTAATATTCACATTCATGACTGAATATTACCAGGATCATGGCTTTGAAAGAAAAGTAAAGGATGTGAGGAATGATTGTAACCCAGGAAACCTGATTTAGATTGGGAAGTTTTCCTGAGGAAGTGACAAGTTGAGACCTGAGTGGTGAGTTGGTTACCAGGCAAAGAGAAGGTGAAAGCATTTCACATCAGAGAACAGCATGTGCAAAGGGTCTGAAGCAGGAAGATGGTGGCCTGTTGGAGGAAGTGAAAGAAAGTTCATGTGGCTGTTGAGGTAGATATGGCTCAGGCAAAAGGGGCCTTACTGGCTATATGAACTGCTTTGGATTTTATTCTAAGAGGAAAGAGTAAGAACTGAAACATTTCAAATGATAGAGTAGCATGATCAGATGTGAGGGGGGAGGGATTTTTTTTTTAACATTGGGTGCAAAAGAATGGAATTGATCATACTCCTGAGACCACAGTATAGTTTCCTCACTAGTCAATGAAAGTGAAAGGGCTTTCCTATCTAGTTTTCCTTCCCTATCCTTGAGCACTCCTCCCCCTCCCCTTCCCCATAAGCCCCTCATCTAATGTGTTTGATGTGTGCCTTAAAAAAATTTTTTTTATAACAGTTTATTTAAGCCAAAACTGATGACAATCGCCAGGAAGCAAGATCTCAAATGTTTCTGATGTGTGCCTTCAAATATACCTGTGGCTTTGTCATTTATGTCATGTTTTAGTGCATGTGTAGATTTTTAAATAACATGTTTGTATGAAATGCTATACATTCATTATTTTAAAATTTAAGCAACATGAAAAAATACAAATAAGTAAAAAAAAACAAAATCACTCTATATACTATTCAGATATAGCCATCTTTAATGTGTGCTTTTAATTTTGATACCTTTTTTTTTTTAACCTAACAGTATATTTTCAAGGTCTATCTATACTGCAGTGTATATATCTAGTTTATTGTTCCTTACTATTGTGCAGGATCCAGTGTATGACCCCTATTTTGTAAATGCAGTGATAGATGCAGTTTCAAACAGACGGTTGAGCTCCTGGATGGGGACTGGTTGGGGCAGGGGCAGAAATGATACTAAGAAAGCCACTAGGACCATGTATTGCAGTAGTCTTCATGAGAGCAGAGATGATAGGGGCTGGGACTAAAGTGCACATGCATATGGATTTTGAAGCAGTGCAGAAGCTTGATGGACCATGGTGTGGAAAGAAAAATGATAAGCCAGGTGCCACAGCTGTCAATGAAAGTGGACAAGTGCCTGAATGGCTAGAAGATAACGGCAGTGATGAGGGACAGAAGATATGAGAGCAGGATGGCACAGGCTTCAAAGGAAAGAGTTTTACTATAGGAAAAATGGTCAGAAGTGTGAAGAGTGTAGCCAGGAGCATGCCTCCACTCCAAGTCCAGGTGGTATATGAACATGAGCCACCTTCTGGAATCCCACAGGAGACCTAGCTTCTCTAGGGAGAGCAGAGTTTCACCAAGGCAAAGGGTAGGAGGGGTATTCACTAATGATGCTGAAGAGGGAGGAGTTTGTTTGCCATGGACGGGGCACAGGTGGAGCAGGTTAACATGGAGGCCATGGGGCGAGGGACAACAGGCCGGCTAGTTAGGTAGTGGCTATGGAAGAAGACAGGGTGGTCTCCAACAATTCCACTGGAACCTTGTTGTAAGGTGTCTCCATGAGGCCCAGGTGGAGGATGGGGGAGATAGAGGTCCTACCTCTGCCCAGTGAGCCCTTTCAAAGAAAAGGTCGTTTGTTATTATTGTGTGTGTGTGTGTGTGTGTGTGTGTGTGTGTGTGTGTGGTGTGTGTGTGCGCGCGCGCGCGCGCCTGGGCAAAGCACAGGCCAGTGTGTATATATGTGAAGGTGGCAGTAGGTAGATTGATGAGTTTGGCCTGAGCTAGAAAGAACCTAAGGGATGGTGGACAGGACCCCTAGCTATTGGAAACTAAAGTTTTAAGCAGAAGGCGGCCCTGGAGACGCTTAAGTCACAGCCCTGGTGGTGAGGAGTTGGGTGGTGATGGTAGGGTCAGGGACAGGCTTAGAAGCCCCTCACCACCTGGAGCCCAGGGCGACCCAGGTCTCTGGCATCCTTCCCCCTCCCTCCCTCTCCTCTAGGCGCCCAGAAGTCGCCGCCCCTCTCCCTCCTGCTCCCCAATCCCACCTCTCCCCGTTCAGGCAAACCAGCCTTCGAGAAAGGGTGGCCGGCTCTGCCGGGATGGCCGCCCTGACTCAAGACGTCCGTGCTGCATTCTTGCGCCAGAAGCTGGACCACGTGTGGACCGACACGCATTATGTGGGCCTGCAGTTCCCAGACCGGTGAGTACGTGGGGGACGAGGGGGCGCGCTGGGTGGGGGACGCTCACCAACCCCACTCCTCAGGGCTCACCCCAATACCCTGCACTGGGTCGATGCGGCCGGAAAGCCCGGCGAGCAGCTGCCGCTGGAGGACCCCGACGTCTACTGTCCCTACAGCGCCACCGGCAACGCCACGGTGAGCGTCTCTTGCCGCGCCTCCTTTCGCTGGCGGAGGAGGGACGCTGTGAGCGCACCTGACAATCCTCTCCATCCTCAGGGAAAGCTGGTGTACGCCCACTACGGGCGGCCGGAGGACTTGCAGCACCTGCGGGCCCGGGGCGTGGAGACGGCCGGGCGCCTCCTGCTGGTGCGCTTGGGGGTGATCAGCTTTGCCCAGAAGGTGAGGGTCTCTGGATGGGGAAGGATAAAGCACAGCGGGCAGTGTGCGGGCTGGGGAACCCCAGGATTGGATAGCGGCAAATGGGAAGCGTCTAGGAGGCTGTCAGAGGGAGAAAAGAAAGAACCAAGTGCGTCACAAGAAAATGTTGGTGGGAAAGACTGCCCAGGCACTGAAGGAGAGCAGGAAGATGAAGGCCAGGTGCTGCCCACATCTCTCTTTGGATCCACAATTGCAGATTAAAGGCCATGTCATTTCACTTTTACTTGTTTCTCTTGCTTTTGTAAATCAGTTTTCTCTGAGAGAAAGAGTCCTTTAGCTCCTCCTTTCCCCAGGTGGCCAGTGCCCAGGACTTTGGGGCCCTTGGAGTGCTAATATATCCTGACCCAGCAGACTTCTCTCAGGACCCACACAAGCCAGGCCTGTCCAGCCACCGGGCTGTGTATGGACATGTGAGTCTGGGGGGAGCTAGTAGTGCCTTCCTGGGGTCCCTGGGCTGCATCTCCTTGCCCCGCATGAGGTTGGCATGCTCTTTCTGGGAGTCCAGTTCACAGTTTCAGTGGGTACCCCCTCTCACAGGTGCATCTGGGAACTGGGGACCCCTACACACCTGGCTTCCCTTCCTTCAATCAAACCCAGTTCCCTCCAGTTCAGTCCTCGGGCCTCCCAAGAATCCCAGCCCAGCCTATCAGTGCTGACACTGCCTCCCTCCTGCTGAGGTGAGCCGGCATATGGGGACCAGGAGAGGCAAGGAGAGGCAGGGTGCAGCCTGCCCATATGGTGCCTTTGGGTGAACTGGAAAAGGTGGCTCTTCTGGGAGGGCATAGTCTCTTGCCAGGGCCCACTGTTTGATGAGTGGAGCTTCTGGTAGATATCACAGTCACCTCTACTGCTCATCCTTAAGCAGGACACAACCAGCTCAACTGTCCAAGGCAAAAAGCAATAGGCAAAGGGTGGGAGGGAGAGAGTGAAGAGGGGACTTTGAGCTCTTCTGTAGCCTAACCCCTCTGCTACTTCCAACCCTTTCTGTCCCACCTCTCTCCAGGAAGCTTGAAGGTCCTGTGACCCCCGGGAATGGCAAGGGTGGCTCCCAGCCTCTCCTTATCGCCTGGGCCCTGGGCCAAGCCTGCACTTAGGGGTCAACAACCACAAAGCCTCCACTCCCATCAGCAACATCTTTGGCTGCATTGAAGGCCGCTCAGAGCCAGGTGTGTTTGCTTGCCTCGCCTGTGGGATATGAGGCTGGAGCAGGAGGCCTAGAAGAGTGGGGCAGAGTAGTGCACAGAGGAGGGAGGCATCTTTGGCTGAAGTGGAGGGACAGCAGGGGTTAGCAGGGAGAAAAGCTGGCAAATTGGGGCTGAACTGAGACTATGGGTGGCGGGGGCAGTGAGATCTCAAGGTCCAACCTGCCCAGAGACAGAATGAGCCATTTCGTGCAGTAGCAAATTGTCTAGAACTGGAGGTTAGCAAGCATAAGTAGGGTGATGATATAACATGAAAAGGAGGTCAGATCAGGTAGATGAGCCTTTCTAGCATAACAGATGTGGATAGCACGTGAGGAATCAAAGTGGGTTCTTGAGCGGAAGAGTAGGGTCATGAGAGTAGCTTGGGAAGAAGAGTATGGTACCTATAAGCACTAAGAGGCACAGAGAAGCCTGTGATGAGGCTCAGATGAAGATGTGTGTGGTAGGTGTATGGGTGGGGAAGGGGCAGAGAAAGATTTGAAAGGGGAAAATCTGTCAGGACCTGGTGCAAAGCAGGACATGGTCAACCTGGGAGGTAATGGAGTCCAAAATGACCTCAAGCCCTCTATGGAAGGAGCAGGCCATACTGGCATGGGCAAAGGTAGGAGAGAGGCACTCTCTTTAGGGACAGCAGGAGTTGCAGAGATGTGAGGGGCTGAGAGATGGAGACCGCTTGGGGTCCTGGAGAAATAGTGGTGAGGCCCTGTGAGCACCTGCTCTCCTAGGGTGGAGGGAGAAGCCTCTGGGTACTGCCAGTATGAGAAGTGGACCCCAAACACCCTTCCCCAGATCACTATGTTGTCATTGGGGCCCAGAGGGATGCGTGGGGCCCTGGAGCAGCCAAGTCTGCTGTGGGGACTGCCATACTGCTGGAGCTGGTGCGGACCTTTTCTTCCATGGTGAGCAATGGTAAGGTCAGGGCCTAGGCCGGGCAGCCAAGGCTGTGGCCTGAGTCAGGATGGGACAGAGAGGCAGTTAGGAGCAGTGAGGGTGGCCACTCAGACCTGGGCTCCAAACCTGGCCACTCACCTCCTAGCTGCATGGGCCTGGGCAAGTGACTGTATCTCCATTTCCTCATATATACATGAAAGTAGTAACAGTCCATGGTGGGAGTGTAGATTAAGCAGGAGATTCCATCTGTGAGCCACTTCCATCTCTGTTAGAGTTGAGTCAGGGTAGACCCAGGTGTGATGAATTGGGTTGGGGCTTGATGAGAGGGAAGGAGAGACACCAGGGGACCAGGATAGAGGTAGACAAAGGAGGGTGTCTTTGGTTGGCCTTCAGCTGATCCCCTCCCTCCCTCTTCTGTACCCAGGCTTCCAGCCCCGTAGAAGTCTTCTCTTCATCAGCTGGGACGGAGGCGACTTTGGGAGTGTGGGCTCCATGGAATGGCTAGAGGTAATGTGGGGTCTGGGCATGCAGCCAGGCAGTAGGGAGAAGTGTGTGGGAGGGTTCATATTCCATACCCCTCATCCACAGGGCTACCTCAGCCTGCTGCACCTCAAAGCTGTAGTCTATGTGAGCCTGGACAATGCTGTGCTGGGTGAGCAGGGGCAATGCTACCACCTGGGGCCCCCTCAGGTACACCCCTGCCCTTGGAATGGAGCCCTGAGCCTAGTGTCCCTTTCTGCAGGGGATGACAAGTTCCATGCCAAGACCAGTCCCCTTCTAATCAGCCTCATTGAGAACATACTGAAGCAGGCAAGAGTCCAGCCAGGAGCAGGGTATGGAGGGAAGCTGGGGATATGTGTGCCCAGAGCTTGACCATGCCACCCATCCTGCCCCCAGGTGGACTCGCCTAACCGCAGTGGGCAGACCCTTTTCGAGCAAGTGGCATTCAACAATCACAGCTGGGATGCAGAAGTGTACGTTAGGACAATTAGGGAGGGGGAAAGCTTGGGATGATGTAGGGGAAGCCTGAACCCACAGAGCACTGTAACCTGCTTCCCCCACCCGCAGGATCCGGCCGCTTCCCATGGACAGCAGTGCGTATTCCTTCACAGCCTTTGCGGGGGTCCCTGCTGTTGAGTTCTCCTTCGTGGAGGTGAGACTCCTGGTCCCACGCCAGAGCAGCAGCCCCTCAACCTGTCTGCACCATGACCCTGCACCAGCACCCCTTGTTCCGGCAGGATGGCCAGGTGTATCCATTCCTGCACACGAAAGACGACACATATGAGAACTTGCACAAGGTGCTGCGGGGTCGCTTGCCAGCGGTAGCCCTGGCTGTGGCCCAGCTCGCAGGACAGCTCCTCATCCGGCTTAGCCACGATCACCTCCTGCCCCTTGACTTCGGCCGCTATGGAGACGTGGTCCTCAGGCACATCGGCAGCCTCAACGAGTTCTCCGGAGACCTCAAGGTCCAAGATACCAACCCGCTCACGGCTTCTGGGGTGGGGGTTCTATATCCCCTTAAAGTGCTGTCTGGGCCAGTGAGTCTGATCCCAATTCCCCCTACCCTCCTTGGGGTCTAGGTTCCCTCTGGCAACCTGCCCCTTTACTCCTGCCCCAGTCATGTAAGCCCCTCCCAAACTCTCGGGTTTTGCCTACCCCCAAATCACACAGATCTCTCTCCCTTCAATATGCCCCCATCTGTTCCCCTATACCTCCCAATTCCTGCCAGGCCCGGGGTTGAACCCCATCCTCCAGCCCCTTGACCTCCATTCTAGGCTGGGTCCTGGCCCCTGACGCCAGCCCCAGCCCGCACCTCCGCCCTCAGGCCCGCGGGCTGACCCTCCAGTGGGTGTACTCGGCTCGGGGGGACTACATCCGGGCGGCGGAGAAGCTGCGGAAGGAGATCTACAGCTCCGAGGAGAGCGATGAGAGGCTGACGCGCATGTACAATGTGCGCATCATGCGGGTGAGGCTCCGCCCCTCCCCTCTCTCTGCCCGGCCCCTCTGCGTTTGTTCCGACTTCTCTTACCGCCTTGCGTTGGTTCTTGTTCTGCGAGCGTTCCAAGTCCTGTATGCACAGTGCTCACAGACTGGCCAAGCTGGAGCAACCACTGAGGCAGGCCCCACAAAGTGATATAATGGACGAAGAGGGCCAGTCCTTTGGCCACAGTCGTCCAGTTAACAGGGGCAGAGCCGGGGCCCCCTACCCCCCCCCCACACACACACTGCCTACCCCCCTCTAGAGAGCAAAAGCATGTCCACGATGGGCCACAGGACAAGAGGCACAGAGTTATAGCCTGTGAGGTACAAAAAGCTTAAGAAATTCAGAGTGTGGAGAGCTCTCTTCCCTCTGGTAATGAGATGGGTGAAACCCAGACAGGCTGCTTGGAAGAGCTGTCACATGAAAGTTATACTAGATCTTATTTTCTCACCAGTCCCTCCTGCTTAATACTTTGCAACCTGTACCCCATATCCAGTTCCCCTCTACTTCCTTCCCGTTCCTCACCCCAAGTACTCGACCCTGTAACCCTTCAATCTCAAGAAATGGATGGGTAGGGACTGTGGTCATGGGAAAAAGTCTATAGAGCAAATTAAAAGCAGGACCAGTCTCAGTGAGTGTGGGGTGACCAGGGAACCTATAGTGTATGCACCCACAGTTTTGGGAAAACATGTCTGCCCCTTGCAAGTTTGTGTTCTTTCTCCTTCCTTTTTTCCTGCTTGGATCCCTGCCCATTTCCTTCACATCACTCATTCCTTCCTTCTGTTCACAAACCCACCCCTCTTGCTCTTTCATCCCTCTTGCTTTTTCTTTCTCCTGGTCTCTCTCATTGTTCCCTCCTCATTATCCTCTTCTTCCTCCCCCCAATTCCAGATCTCTCCTTCCCCCCCTTCCCTTTGTCCCCTCCAATGAGATACCTGAGATACCAAGCATGGTTCATTCTCATTCACAGATCTGAAATTCCCCACCCCAAGGAATAAGAGCTTCTGTTTATAAAATAATAATTCAGACTCAGGCCAGAGAGGAAAAGACTCAGGACTTCAGAACCTGCAACATAGGGCTGGGCCAGACCCAGGGAACTTTGTGTAGACCAGGGGTTAGTACGCTACAGCCAGCGGGCCACATTTGGCCTGCCTTATGTTTTCGTAAACAAAGTTTTATCACAGCACAGCCATGCTCATTGGTTTTCATATTGTCTAGGCTGCTTTTGTACTACAGCAGCAAAGTTGAGTAGTTGCAGCAGAAAAGGATGGCCCAAGAAGCCTAAAATATTTACTACTGGCTTTTTGTAGAAAATTTGCTGACCCCTGCCTCAGACTGGGACATGGGTTTTGAACAACAGACAGAACTTGAGTTGGTGCAAAGAAAGAGGACATATTAGGGTGGAGAGTCCCAGAATAAGGATGACGCAGTGAAATAGGCCTGACTCTCCTTGTGAGCAGAGTGTGTACCAGCAGAGCTGGACAGAGGCCCTATGGGAAAGCTGAGGGGAGAGGAGTACCAAATAGTGAGTTAGGGACCAACGATGGGGAGCCTTGAATGCCAGGATAAGAAATGAATTTTTAGGGTCTGGGTATCAAGGAAATTAGGAAATTGGAGCCAGGTCGTGATATCAGCAAAGTGGATTTTTAGGAAGGATTTGGCCAGAATATAAATGGCGTGAAAAGAGAATGAAATTAATAATAACTGAGCTCTGGGCGAAGGTGGTAGATGGTGCACATGCCACCTGTGAGTGAGGGGACCATACTGGTATAAGACATTTGGAAGGAAAATGGACAGACTGGGTGTTGAGAAAAGAGGGAGAGGATAATCATAGCAGCTGCCATTTCTTGAGGGCTACCATGTGCTAGGGATTTACTTCACTTTCTCACAGAACCCCCAAGTCCTGTGAGATTACTAGTATCATATACAGAAACTGAGGCTCAGATGGGCAAGGTAATGCATCCAATATCACAATAAGCTGTGGAGCTGAAATTAGAAACCAAGGCAGTATGACCACAAAGTCTGTGCTCACCCTACTCGTACTACCTCCAAGGTTAAGAGCATGGCACCTGGGGTAGACAGTGGGGCTCATGAGGGAATGTGGGTATGAGGGTCAGGTTTTGGAAGAAGTTGGTGCCCACATGTGTGTGTGTGAGGCTGCACCCAGGTGCTTCCAACCCCAGTGGGGAGGCCCAGAAGGCTGGAGGGCAGGATTCCAGGGGATGATTTGTTGAGTAGACTTGGCAACTATCCCCACAAGGTCCTACTTAAAGTCAGGGGCATGGATGAGCTCTTTGAATGAATAACAGAGGCTTTAAAAAGATATGAGTGTATGAGGGCACCCCTAGAGGTTCTGGTTTTGCTTGGGTGGTGTCCAAGCAATGGTAATTTGAAAACCTTTCTCTAGTGATTCTGATATTCAGCCAAGGTTGAAAATCATGGGATTGTAAATAAAAAGAAGAGCAGAAGGTAGAAGTTGAACCTTGGGCCTGTGCACAGGTGAGAGCAGAAGGAACCAGAAAGGCTGGCAGAAAGGTGGGAGGAGAACTGGGCTAGGTGCAAGGCCACTGCAGGAAAGACAAACAGTATCTGTGTCAGAGGGTGAGGATGGAGAGTCAGGCGCTTCATTAGGACTAGGCTGTCCCCTTGACCTTTGACTCTGAGCTGTGAATATTGGTGGAAGTGGGGTGGAATGACTGGGGTGTGGGAAAGTAAGGAACTGCAGGACAATGTACTGTTCTTTGAGGCTTTGGAGAGGGAAAAGAATGATGACGAGGGAAGGCTGGGAAGACCTAGATGCAGGCTTGGAGGTTCAAGGGATGGAAAGAAAGGGATCCAACCCAAAACAAGGGGAAGGCACGTCCTACCTAGCTACTGGTGCTATCAACAGAGTGGCATTTCCTGATTGGGTAGCCAAAGGGAGTGGGCCTGATAGAAGCTGCTCACCATGTTTATTAAGCCCGTAGTAGATTCCAACTTCAGTTTGGAATTGTTCAGGCCTTCGCTCTGAAGCAGAGCTCCAACCCCGACCTGATCTCCCTCTTTGCACAGGTGGAGTTCTACTTCCTATCCCAGTATGTGTCACCGGCTGACTCCCCATTCCGCCACATCTTCCTGGGCCGTGGAGACCACACACTGGGTGCCCTGCTTGACCACGTGCGGCTGCTGCGCTCCAGTGGCTCTGGGGCTCTGGAGGTTGCCTCCTCCGGGGTGGCACCCAGCCTTGGCTTTCAGGAGAGCCGCTTCCGGCGCCAGCTGGCCCTGCTCACCTGGACACTGCAAGGGGCCGCCAACGCACTGAGTGGGGATGTCTGGAACATTGATAACAACTTCTGAGGCCCGTGGGTGGGAGTGGGGGTCATATGCCCCTGCTCTTGCTTGACAACTCCTGCTCTCCCCCACTTGCGGGATTACTGGGTGATATGTACCACCTCTTATTGCTGACAGGTTTTTAATTAGCCCTTACCTGCTCTCCCTAGGGCCCAGTGTAAACATCCACATACCCCTACCCTACCGTGTAGAAGCAGGTGAGCAGTGCCTTCCATAATGGACTGTGGTACTGTCAGCTAATCAGAGAGCAGCAGCTGCTAGAGACCACCCTGGAAGGTTTCCTAGATCCTGGGACCTGGCCATCTCTCTTGGTGAGAAGATGCCTGGGACCATAGCTTTATGGCCCACACGTGGCCTGTGGTAGGAGGGGCTGGGATTTGACTTCAATAAACCAGCGAAGCATCTGTTGTTTATAACCACCTTTATGCTTCCCCACATTCATCTCACCCAACCATCCCTCACTTGAGACCTCGGGAGAAGTTGAGCAGAAGGGGCCAGAGAGGATACAATTGAGAATGCTGTCTCCATGGAGAAACAGCTGTTTCATTACCTAAGGAAGGAGATCACCTAAGGAAATGAGGAGGGCCCTTCAGAATCCACCGTGAGTGGGGATCTGGCTCTGCAACTTCTCCTGAGACCAGGGAAAGCTATATAATTTATAAGACCTGGTGTGAAATAAAGATGCAGGACCTTTTATTCAGAAAACAAGAACAAAAATTTTTCTTCCACAGTTGCTCAGCCTGTCATGGTGGTTTTTCATTTTCTATTTAATGTCCAGGTCCCTAAGAGGGAAATGCTCTAGGGCAGATCCCCATAGGCACCCAGAGTTCTGCCCCACAACTTGGTACAGATATATCCAACCCTGACCCAGACCTGCACCTAGACCTGGACCCTCCCTGTTTCTGCACCCAAGTTCCTGCTGGGGAAGGAGGGTGGCAGCTGTCTCTGGATAGGGCCAGAATGCCAGCAGGGGCTAACCCATTCAAGGGAGGCAGGACCCCCAACACGTACTCCACTGTTCCATCGGACTGCATTTCCAAAACAAATCCAAAGATATAATCCTTAAGAATTTTTAGACAGTGACCACAGACCCCTAACCCCCAAACATAGGATCCCCTTCTGAGCATGGGGCCCTGTGAGACTACAGGGGTCACACACCTGTTATATTAGCCCAGTCTAGGACCTCTCCTGCCAGGGTCCCCTTTGGCCAGCCAATCTTTATTCCCATGAGCTGGAAGCTGCTGAAGGGCAAGGAATTACAGATAGCTTGTACCATTTTATATTTCATCTTGGTCTCAGAAGGCTGTAGCCCTGCTTCTCATTCTCAGGGAAGCTGAAGATCCCAGGGCCTGCCTTCAGCTTCTTTTGTCTTCCCTTACTCCCAGTATGGAGTGAGAAGTCCTACCCAGCTCCTCAGGTTGTGGGACATGAAGGCCTCTTAGTCTATAGTTTGGGATGTCCCAGTCCCTGGAGTTCTAGGATGAAACTACGCCCTCCTTAGCCTCTGAGCCTGACTTGGTGGATCTCAGGAGACGGGTCAGAACCCTTCTCAACTACTTGTTTACCTGACACAAGTCCATAATAAATTTTCCAGAGTGGCTTCTAAGCCCTCTTCACTTTGTCCATTTGCTCCAGTAGTAGACAGAATAATGGTCTGGACAAACAGGTCTACGTCCTAATCCCTAAAAACTGTGAATAAATGTTACCTTACACAACAAGGATTTTGCAGGCATAATTAAGTTGAGGACCTTGAGATGGGGTGTTATGGGCTGAACTGTGTGCTCCACAAATCCACATGTTGAAGCCCTAATTCCCAGTGCCTCAGAATGTATTTGTATTTGGAAACAGCGCCTTTAAGGAGATAATTGAGTTAAAATGAGGCCATTAAAGTGGGCCCTAATCCAATCTGACAGGTGTCTTTATAAAAAGAGGAAACTAGACACATAGACACCAGGGATGCTCACACACAGAGGAAACACTGTGGAGGACACAGCAAGAAGGTGGTTGTTTGCAAACCAGGGGAAGAAGCTTCAGGAGAAACCAAATCTGTCAATTGCTTGATCTTGAACATCTAGCTTCCACGACTGTGAAAAAATTTCTGTTGTTTAAGCCACCCAGTCTATGGCAGCCCTAGCAAACTAACACAGGGAAGTAATCTTGGGTTGAGGGTCCTTATAAAAGGAAGCAGAAAGAACAGAGATAAAGATGTGACAACAGAAACAGAGGGTCAGAGTCAGAGAGAGATTTGTCAATGCTAAATCCTGGCTTTTTCTTTTTCTTTCTTTCTTTTTTTTTTTTTTTTAAACAATACTCATTTGTTATTTCCACTCCTAGCTTGAAAAATGGAGGAAGGGGCCACAAGCCAAGAAAGACAGACGGCCTCTAGAAGCTAGAAAAGACAAGGAATCATCCTCCCCTGGTGCCTCCAGAAGGAATGAAGCCCTGCGGACACCTTGATTTTATCCCCACAAGACTCATTTTAGATTTCTCACCCCTCAGAACTTTAGAATTAATTTGTGTTGTTTTAAACTATGACGTTTGTGATAAATTGTTAGAGCAGCCACAGGGAACTAATATGTACTCATTCCAACTGCTGCAATCTCAGTATTGTTTTCTAAAAAAAATTTACTTTAAAAAAGTATGTCCCAAGTCCCTCCCATGCCCATAGCTGTGTCCCAGAAAGCCTTCTTGATCCCACTGGCAACAAGGCTTTTTCACAGCAAATACCAGCATGATCATTATTGTGTGATACCTCCAATGCATTTTGGGGACCTAGGCACAGACAGTGCAGTATGAATGGTTATCACTCATACACATGCAATTTGGTGAGAAGTTCTCTGGGCCATAGTGAGAGCCCTCCCCATACTCCCTCATGCAGGCTGCAGAGCCATTCTTTGCATACATCGAGACCACACCTCACTGGCGCCAGCTCTGGGTGTGGAAGGGACAAGACTTTTTGGGCAGCAGGGCAGCTCCCAAGGCCCCCGAGTAAAACTGGAACAACTGATAACCTTCCATCAGCATAACAGACTGAGTCTGTCTTAACATTATCTTGCTGATTTTTGTCCCTAATCAACAAGAATTTTGTCCCTAATCAACACACACACACACACACACACACACACACACACACACACACACGATTAGCCATAAAAAAGAATGAAATCTTGCCATTTGTGACAATATGGATGGACACAGAGGGCATTATGCTAAGTGAAATAAGTCGGACAAAGACAAACAATGCATTTCACTTATATGTGAAATCTATAAAACAAAACAAATAAAACAAACAGAAACAGACCCAGAAGATATAGAGAACAGTTGCCAAAAGAGGGGTGGAGGGGTGGGTAAGAAAAAAAAGAATCAACTTTCCCAATTCCCTCATTTAGGAGGTAGAAACTGAAGTGCAAATTAAAGGACTTGCTCAAGACTACAGTCTTTTGGGTTTTTTTTTTTTTTTTTTTCGTGCAGCCCTGGGACTAGAATCTGGCTCTTCTAAATCTTCACTGGAACCCTTCACTGGCCCAGGCACCTGAATCCCCTGGGAATGAAAACAGGAAGAACTGGAGGGAAAAAAGTAGGAAGAAAGAAAGGGGCATATTCCTATATTTATGTTTAATTTTACAAATTTATTTTATTCAACTTGGAAAATGAATACAAATCCCTGGGTATTTTTTTGCCGGGGTATAAGGGGAGTGGGCAGGAAGAAGGAAGGGAGTGGGAGCCGAGGCAAGGTATGAGCATCACAGTGGCTGTCTCACTTCCACATCCCTGCCCCAGGAGAGGGGTGGAAGTTGAGCAGGGAGCTCAGGTCCGGAGGAAGACCATGGTGAGAAGGCCTGGAGAAGGGGAAAAGAAAGAGCAAGGTCATATGAGCAGCGCTAGGGCCCTGGAAGCCTCTTCCCTACCCCCTTTCTCTGGGGCCTGGATTCCTTTGCCACTACTGTGCTCACCCAAGATGTAGGCTGCCACCAACTTTTGACCAAGCGAGACGTGCAGGATTTGGGGCAGCTGGCTGCCAAGTTCCTCTTGGAGCGGGAGCAGCAGGAAGGCCACGGAGACTATGCCCGTCAGCAAGAAGAGGAGAAAGGAGCTGGTGGCCAGCTGTGAGTGGGATTCTGGGAAAAAAGGCTCATCAGAGGCTCTAGCCTCCATTCCTACCCAACCCAAGGTCCTTCAGGGCGGAGGCTGAAGATGGAAGGTGTATCCACTTTTTATTGCCCTCCACAGGCACATAGCAAGTGCCCCCTCCTCCTTGGAGCCTCTGTCCCCACAGCTGCAAGAAACCCTCCCTTCTCTGGTTTCTCAGCATTCGTTTTCTCTTTTCACTCTGCCTGATTACTGGCTTCTGCGTATCTGTCAGGCAGGGACCTCTACCTCCCAGACTCAGCACACAACTTGGTATAGCAAGCATTAATTGTTCAGTATAGGTTTCTTATTGAACTGAACTGAGCGGGCACATGATAGGAAGTACAGAATTAAGCTAAGGAAGAACTTTTCCATCTAAGAAGCCAGAACCAGAGAATTGCAAATTCTGTTTGTAGCTTGTACAAAAATCTCAACCAGGAATGTTCTAACAAATAGCAAAAGACTGAACCGGAAGACCCCTTCAACTCCAACTAAGTTCATCTCTAGGGTAATTCCAGGTCCTCCGTCACTATGTAACTCAAGAATTCCCATCCTCCAACTCACTTTCCGGGGGTGTCTGGCCGTGGGTGGCGCTGTCCAAGAAGATGGCCCTGGGTGGGGTGTTGGGTCGGACAGTCCCTGAAGTTCAAGGGGGTATGCTGGGGCCCTCAGAACCGAAGTGATGTCTTTGCGCCCCACTACTCGGCCCTCAGCTCCCTCCTCGGACAGCTCAATGCGGAAGCGGTCCTGGACATCATAATGGCTGGGAATGGGGGCACATGGCGAATAACGCTGGTCCAAGATAGAAGAGAGGCCCATTGAGAGGAAGTGAAAGGCAGTGATCCAAGTGAATCCTGGCCCCACCCTCCCAGGAAACTTTCCCATAGGGTCACAGACAGAGGGTAGGGAAAACAGTTGAAGAGGTCCAGGTCTGAGACCTAAGACCACAGCACTAAGTAATTCAGAGAAAGGTGGCAGTGACCTTCTGGCTTCCCCATCCTCCCTCACCCTTCTCCTAACTTACATGTCAATGCAGGACTGAGGCTTCACATATCCTTCTGCATCAAATACTGTGTATTTGGCAGGTGCTGTGCACAGAACTAGGGGATAAAGGTACAAAAAGCCCTACTGTTGTCTCAGAGACCCTACACAAGCCTTTCCCGTGAAAGGAAAGGACACACTAGAGTGCCCCTTGCCTTCTACCCCCAGGGCTGGACATAACTCTTTCAGTCTGCCGAGTCTGGACATCTGACTCCTTCAGCCCATACAGGCCCCCAATGCCCTGCCGCCAGCCCCTAGATCTCAAGCATGAGGCGCCCATCCCTTCACCTCGGAAGCGAAGCGCAGCTCCCGTGGGGTTATAGAGTCAGCAGCTGCCTGGGTCCGCTCCGTTGGTCCGCCCTAAACACTAGATCCGGGGGAAAGACGAGGACCGGGACAACAGGTCCCGAGGGAGGTGGGGCGCCCCGGGACCCCCGCCCAGGAGCCCCCGGACCCACCAGCTCCTGGTCCTGGGGCGCCCCGCGGCGCATGCAAGCTCTGGACAGTGGGACATCGAGGGCAGAGCTCGGCAGACAGGGCCTGGGGTTTAGAGCTGGGAGAGAGAGGGACGAAAGGGAACGAATGAGACCGTGGGGCAGGGCCTAGACTAATAGCGCTGCTGCCACCGCCGCCTCGGAACCCGACTTGATGAGGCTCCCGCAGGCCAGGCCCAGGCCCCAAAACCCTTCCCTTCTTCAGCTCTGCCGGGTTCCTTCAGGTCCCGCCCTCACCCCACGTCGATGGTCACGCCCACCCTGTAAACCCAGCCCCTTGCGGCTCGCAACCCCCGCCTTGTCTCTAGGCCCGGCCCTGTCCCACCCAGCCTACCCACTTCCGGGCGTCCCTGGACTCTCCGCCCCCTCTCTCCTTCTGGACTCCGCCTGCCGCAGCTGCCCTTTCCGCCTTCTGCTCTCTAGAGACCTGTATCTATGCTTACAACCCCTGAGCTCGGCCCGCGCTCCTCCGATCGGCCGCTCGGCCGCTCGGCCGCTCGCGCTACGATGCTCACTTTCTGGTCACAGCACCTGCCAATCAATTTATGACCGGACCTCGGCGGCTATCTGCCCGAGAGACCGTTTCTGCACTTCCGCCGTATGACCTCTGTCATTGGCCAGGGCGGCTTCATTTCCGTCATAAGTATACGTTGATTGGTGCGCTTCAAGACGTGATTGGGTTATACTAGTGACATAAAACTTCACGGGTGTCTGGCTAGATCTCTAGTCCTGGATTTACCCTGGGAGACACCGGCAAGGCTGGGCGTGGGCTTTGTTACTTCTTTCCCTGAGACTGCCCATATTGCTAGAATCCCATCCCACAAAGAAGCCCTCTTTCTCCACTTTGGTTCCAGGCTCTCCTAGAAACCTCTGCAGTAACCAAAGCCGTTTTCTACAGTACAGTTGGAGATTGCTCCCAGCCGGACTTGGGTCTCAGCCCAGGGCTCCTATCCTGATTCTCTCTCCTTTCTGCACGGGACTCGGAAATCACTCACATTTGCACAGGGAATTAAGATTTACCAACCCTGCTACTTACGCCATCACTCCGAATCTTCAAATCTTAGATTGAGGAAACCTCAGCAAGGTGAAGAATCTTGCCCCAGGCCACACAATTGGTTAGCAGTGAGGCAAAAACAGAGTCTATCTTATCAGAAAGCCTGCCCTGAGCATCCTGTCAAATGTAGAATCCCGCTTTGTCTGCCATCTTAATCATGCTTTTGTATTCGTAGCACTTGAAGAGCTACTTGATGTTATATGTTCTCTGTTCAGTAGAATGTACTCCTTTCTGCAAGAGCAACAACTTTGTTATATCTTTGGTGTCTAAAACAGTTCCTGCCTTTTGGAATGAACAAATGACAGTAAGTAGGATGAACTTTGAGCTGAGATATGATCGAAGTTAGGAAGCAAGCCATGAGCTATCTATGGAAGAGAATTCCAGGTAGAAGGAATAGCACAGGCAAAGCCAGTGTGACTGGAACAGTGGTCATAATGGAGACAATAGTCAGAGATGAGATGAGGTGGGAGGGAGGATGCAGATCACCTAGAGCAGGAGTCCCCAACTCCCAGGCCGTGGACTGGAACTGGTCCTGTGGCCTGTTAGGAACAAAGCTGCACAGCAGGAGGTGAGCGGGAGGGAGAGGCAGTGAGTGAAGCTTCATCTGTATTTGCAGCCGCTCCCCAGCACTTCCATCACCGCCTCAGCGCCACCTCAGATGGTCAGGCATTAGATTCTCATAGGAACCTGGGTCCCTGGTGCCAAAAAGGTTGGGGACCACAGACCTAGAGTCTTCAAGCCCACAATAGGACTTTGGATTTTATTGAGACCAATGGAAAACAATGGGAGAGTTTTAAATATTTCTTTTTAACAGTTTTGAGATATCTTTGGCATAAAAAATTATATATATTTAAGGTCTACAACTTGATGTTTTGATATTGTGTACATTGTGAAAAATCAGCACAGTCAACTTCATTAACATATCCATCACCTCTAAATAGTTGCCACTGTGTGAGTGTGAGTGTTGTTGAGAATACAGGAGAGTTTTGAGCAAAGGGGTGACAAAATATGACTTACACTCTTAAAATATTCTTCTGTATAGTAAATGTCTGTTGAGTTTAATGAATGAATGAAAAGAAATCCCCAAGATGGACACCCAAACCATAGAAATGGAGATGTGACCCCTTCTCAGTTAAGGAACATTTATTTGGATAAAATGTGGGTCCCTAGGGCCAGGGGCTAGAAGCTGGTTTAGGTCTTAGGCCTGGGACCCAGCAGCCAGAACAGGCTGGGAGGGGCACCTTCTTTTGCTGAGGTTGGTGAGGATCTGGTCCTGGTTGGGCCGGTAGAGAACCACAAAGCTCTCGGGAGGAAGGATGGGACCTCTGTTCTCTTCTACCTGTCCCATTAGCAGATAACTGGCTCCTGGGGAGAGGAGGGAGGAATTGAAAGCTCAGGTTATATACCTTTGTAGATGTACCTCCTCATGTGAGTTCCTCAGATTCTACCACCTCTATCATTCCCATGAGGCTAAGTCCCCATCCCCAATTCCTCACATATTTGTTACCTTTCTTCATGGGGGGCACTGCTTGCAGGGCACGTAAAACTTCAGGGAGGTGTCAGTGGGTGGAGAGGGCAGGTCCAGGCCTCCAGTTTTGTAAGCACCAATGAGACTGACAGTGACAGTTAGCCCCTCCCCTGGGCCCCGAACCAAGGACTTCACTGTTGCCGTCACCACTGTAGGAGAGTAAAGGTGAGTGTGAGAAGACAGAAGGCCAGAGCAGGGCTGGAACCAGAAGGGGGCACTTTGGGGACAGGAAGGAAGATTAGAAGAGCTAGATGAGCAGAACTCAGGGATGAGGCTTCTTACCCAGGTTGCTGGTACAGAAGTTGCTCTGTAAGGTGCCTGTCCTCCGGCACTGCTTTGGGCAGGTGACTGGGTACATCTAGGAGAGAGAAGGGGTCACCGTTTGTAGAGGGTGACCTATCCAGCAGGTAGGAAGGATCACTTTCCCCGTAACGGCTTAATTCATTTGAACTTGTTTAGAGTTCTATCCAGCTTTGGGTCCTAGCACCTAGTACCAGCCATTAGCACAGAGGTGGTACCAGTGAGTATTGTATGAATGAATGAATGAGCCCAGGAAGGAACTCTTTGATATAGTTGCCTCAGTCTGTGTCCCCTTCCTCCTCCCCTTTCCCAGACTTACCAGGGCCCTTCAGGGTGGCCTTAGCCTCAAGTGAGTCTTTCGATTTCTCAGTAGGTGGGGGCTCAGGCTTGACTTTGGGTGGGGCTCCGGGCTTGGGGCCAGGGCCAAGGAGTGGGGGGCCTGGCTGGGGATTCTTCCTGGCCCCTTCTTTAGCGGTGCCCTGTGGCAGGGTCCTGTAGGAGGCTGAGAAGCCATCAGCTGTGACACTGAGGTCCGAGACAAACTGGACGAGGAGTTCGTTTCCTTCGGAGAAGATGGGACTGCGAGTAGTGGGCATTAGGGGAGGTGTCAAGCGGGCTGTGCACCTTACTGCTACCCAGGGGGATGACATTTTAACTTCCCTTGGTTGGCTGAATTAGCTTCCTGACTTCCACAGGCCCAGCTCGCCTTTAAATCCACAGACCCTACTTGCTCCACCCACTGGTTTGGGGCTTAGGGATTCAGATCCTGCCTCTTGAGCTAAGTCCCGTCCCTCCCAACAACAGTGAGGTCCTCCTTCTCCCACACCTGGGGAGATGGAGACGCCCAACCCTGCCAACCAGCCAGGTTCCGCAACCAGCCAGGTTCCGTCCCCTCACCCCGGGACTGTGTCACCGCAGAACTTCCCCTGCCTCTTGGCATCATCGCTCACAGGTCCGTTGAACACACTGACGGAGTCATAGCGGCAGTAGGTATCGGGCTCCAGATCAAACTTCCCAAAGGTCAGCAAGATTACCTGGTGGCAGGGCAGAGGTGGAGGCTGCACAGTGGGACCCTGGCAGGCCGGGGGGCACAGGAGCCCAGCACCTCTCACGTACTCCACCTACCGCTGCCTCTAGACGCTTGCAGTAGCCTCCTCACTCACCTTCCGCATCCTCCCACGCCCTCCTCTTAAAGCATTCACACACACCTCGGAGGATCACACACACCAGACCTTGCAGTGGCAAGGTCAAGTCCTGGCTCATTCTCAAGGAACAGACCCAGAATCCACTTCCGCCCTTACCACCACCACCACCCACTCACGCGCGCGCACGCACGCGCGCGCACACACACACACACACAGTTTATCAGCATCATGTACCTCGCTCATCACAGGTGTAATTTTACATTTTTTTTGTTTGAGCGCAAGCAGGCTGGGTCTGTTTTTGCTCTCTACCAGCGCAAGCTTAGTACTCAGGGCTTAGAGATAGATGTTCAATAAATCTTTGCTGGCTGCACGCTGGAAGACGCCCCTGGGTCCCTGAGGGCAGCCCGGGCAGGGGATCTGTACCTGGTCTGGGGGCGCGATGATGTGCCAGGAACAGCTGATGCCTGGCGGGTAATCGGACTCGGGCCAGTTGGGTGTGGTCAGAGTTCCCTGGGCCTTCTCCAGCCGACCCCCGCAAAACTGGTGCTCTGGGGAGGGGAGAAAGGAGTGGGGGTGGGGGGCAGTGGAGACCCTTGGTCAGCTTGAGAAGAGCTCTAGGCTGGGAGCCCATGCAGGAAGCTCGGATGTTGGAGTCTCAGGATGAGGGGGCAAGAAGAAGAGGAGGAAAGAGGAGGGTAGGTTAGCAGAGAGGGGGCTTGGAGGGACAGGCTCACGGAAAGTTTTTGACCGCAAGTGCCCAGGCGGGCGGTGGAAGCCGGAGGAGGAACTGGCTGGACACGCCCCTTCTTGCCCCGCCCCTGACCCGCGGCCACACAGCTCCTCTTCCCCTAGGAGATCCCATCTCCCCCGCCAGGCGGAGAAGTCCCCTTTGCAGGCTGGAGTCCCTACACTGTGAGGGTCTCCTCAAATTGGGGCACAGCCCCCTAGACTCCTTTTGGGGAGGTCCCTGCCTTAAACATTTTAGGGGAGACTTCTGCCGCCAGGAGAGAGTGATGGGACCGCAATCGGGAGCCCCGGGCTGGGTGTAGGGGGCTCCGGGTCAGGAGAACATGGTCCCCTATCCCAGGGGTGCTCCCTCGCTCCCGCCTGAGGGATCCCGATTGCGGACGGGGGCGGGCAGTTACTCACCGTCCCAGTAACCCCAGGCCGCCCATTCCACCCGTGGGTCGGTGACCCATTTCCGCCTCGCGCCTGGGGGGGGCCTGGAAGAGGGAGTGGGTGGGAGCGGGAGAAGGGAGAGAAGACGGGGAGGAGGGACTGGAGGGGCAGTTAGTAAGGAAAAAGGGAAAGGTAGGTAATGGGAACCTAGCATCTCGGGGTGGATGTTAAGGCTAGGGGCGGGGCCTGCGCCGGGGCTGGGCATGGAGAGGGGGAAGTCGGAGGTGAGGGGTGGTCTCACCAGTGCCCGAGGTGGCCCGCCCGCTGTACCAGAGCAGGAAGCCTCGTCCTCCTGTGCCCTCATCTGCCGTCATCCTCAGGGTCACCTGGTTGCCAGGGGCGACTAAGGGTGCGGGCCGGAAGGTCCCGCAGAAACGTCCGAGACGCTGGCCTGAGGTTCCAGACCCGGCAAAGACCTCCAGAGCATCATAACGACAGGCAGGGTGCAGCTCCAGGTCGAAGACTCGAAAAGAGAGGGATACAGTCTGGCCTTCAGGGACCTGATTGCAGTGACAGGGAAAGGGACCCAGAGAGTCAGGCCACATAACCCAGGCAGCAGGCACCTCCCTTTACCCAAGCATTTCCTACAGAAGTTTGGGCCTGAACAAGAAGGAATTCCATCAGGATGCAGAGCAGAGGGCCTGGGCTCTGTATCAGGCTTGCATCTTGTGCAGGAGACAAGACCTTAGGTCTGTGGAGAGCTTACGGAGGGCAGGAATGAGGTTGGGAATGGAGAAGCAGGCTTTAGGGGGTTAAGAGTGAAGACACTTGCCACATATTATTGTGGACACTGATGCCATCAGTAATCAGACAGGAGGGGGCTTGGACTTCCCCAGGGAGAGTGGTGGTACTGGGGGAGGACTTTTGGCAGCCTAGACCCAGGCCTCAGAGACTTTGACAAGAGGGTATTGACGAGAGGGGCCTTCTCACCGTTATTGTCCAGATGCACTCCTTACTGGGGGGGTAGAGGTTGGGAAAACCCTCACTTGCCACGTAACCTGACTCCCCAGTCACATCCCCTCCACACAGGAACACGGGTCTGGAGGACAGAAGAGGGGTCAGCCATGGGTGGGGGAGCAGCAGTTAAGACTAGGGTAGGGTTATAATGATGGGGAGGGCAGGGAGGGAAGCCTGGGGCATGAGGGAGAAAGGCCTAGGGGATCTGGGATGGCCTCAGCCAACCAGGATACAATTGGGGTAGGAAATACTATTGCAGAGGATTAGGAAAAAGTGGGGCCAGCAACTTGGCTATCCCTCCAACCTCCAGTCCCCACCCCCACCCCAACAGGAATTCCCGGAATCCTCCTCACCCCACTTCCTCACTCTCCCCCTCACCCTGCCAGGCAGTTGGGACAGGAGCTGCCTAACTACTTCCAGATGTAGACACAGCCACGAGGCAGTGCGGGGAGGGGGGGGAGGGGGCGGAGAGATAAAGGAGAAGCAGCAGCGATGGCCCTCAGATTGAACTGGGAGACCAGCCTCTCTGAGCTCTCAACCTTTGCTCTGCTCCTATTCCAGATAACTAAAGTATCTGACTCCCAAGTCTCCTACTCACTGCTCTGGTTTACCCCCACAATCTCTAATTCCTTCTTGGAATCCAGATGTCCAGCTACCAGGCAAGTTCAAGGTCTTGGTGCTCTCAGGTTCCATGAGGGGCAAAGAATCTGGGTGTTTGGGGAGGCATAGAGGGCAGAGGACAGAAGCTGAAAGAATGGAGAATTTGGTGACCTGAGGAGACAGTGGTCTTGCAGCAGGGAGGGAGAGATTTGGGGGCCAGAGAAGGGTAGGGGCTGCAGATCTCTGGGGTAATATGGTAGCAAAAGAATCCATAAGATCCATAGGCATAACCCCCAAGAATTGGCTTTTGAAGCTCACTCAAGCTAACTAGAAGGTGCTAAGAGACACCTACCTGGTGTAGTTGGGGCTCTGACCCTGGGCGAAAGGCAGCAGGGCCCAGACAGTGAGGAGGGGCCCCAAGAGGGAGGTTGTGGCAGCAGACAGCATGGCTGGGGGAGAGGCGCTGGGGTCCTCGGGACAGAGGCAGCAGCTGAGTTTAGCGGCAGCAGTGGCGGCGGCAGCGGCAGCGGCAGCAGCAGGGATAATCAGTGCCAGATGAGGCAGCCTCGGGTGTGTGGGCGTGGGGACTGGCCAGTGGGGAGGGCGGTGGGGAAGGCGGGACAGGGAGAGTACAGCGGGGACAGTGGTGAGTCAGGGGCCTCTCTAGGTCCAGGACACATAAGTATCATCTAAGGAGTGGGTGGAGCAATGAAGGGCTGAGGAAGCAGCAGACCTTCTGCCATAATCTAGGAATCAAGTAATGTCATTTGGAACCCTCTCTGTCCAGAACCTAAGCACCCTGTGAACACAGCCTCTGGTCCTTCTAAGGGCTCTCCAGCCCACTCATGATCTTCCCCATTCCTGCTTCCTCAGCACCCAGAGGAAGCCCTTTCCCGGACTCCCAACCTCTAATCACTCACTGTCTTCTTGAACACCACCTTCTCTAGTTTATTTCCACTTCAAATTTCCACTGTCTTCTCTCCATCCCTGGACCAGACTAGGCCAAGGAGAAAGCATTCTGCTTACCCATTTTCTTCCAAATATCCAAATGCATGGGAGTAGATGGCATATGAATAAAGGGAGTATCTCCTTATGGAAGAGGAGTAGAAAGTAGGGGAAAAGGACAACATGTGAAACCAGGCCTGGAAGGTAAACAGCAGGCAGAGAAGAGGTAAGTTGACTTCACAGGGATGAAGGGAAAGAGGTAGGAAACTTTCTGAAGTCCAAAGTGTCTTCCTTGGAATGGGAATAAGAGGATCCAAGTTGGGGCACCAAGTAGCATATGTTGAAGGAGTTGTGCCAGAAGGTGGGGCTAGGACTTCCAGTCAAGAAGATTAGTTCAGGTTTTGGGAGCGGAAGGGGAAAGCAAGCTGAGGGATTCAGGTGCTGTCAGCTCTATAGTACCTGAAAGTTTAAGCCACTTCTGCTCTGCCTGCCCCTGTCCATGCTCCTGCCCTCCTTTGCCCACTGAGTAGGCATCAGGGTCCCCTACCCCATTGTCTTCCCAGGCCCCAGGGTTCCAAACTGTGGCTCACTTCAGCCTTTTATTCTATTTGTCCATCAAATCTCTTGTCCATGATAGTCAGGTTGGGGGCCCCTCCTGGGCAGCCCCCTGAACATTTTATAAAATAGTTCCCTGCCCACCCTGTCATGTCTAACAGTCCCCACCCCATTGAGAACCCCTCCCCATGCACACACACAGAGTGTTCATTGCTCCCACTCAATCTCTCCCTTAGCCTTTGGCCCAGGGCCAGACTCTCCCTCCAGGAGTGAGACTAGGAGAGGGGGGTCAGCTCTCAGGGGTTGGGGGACCTTGGCCAACCCCTCCAGCAGCCCTCTGCAGCATGTCCAGGGCCTCCCAGAAGAAATCCTTCTGTGCAGCCATCAAGGGCATCCAACCCACGATCTCCTTCATTTTTTCCATGCGATCCTGCAACGTGGGGCAACTGTGGATCTGGCTGAGGTACTCTTCACAGGCCTGAGCTGTCCCCCCAGGGTCCTGGGGTGCTATGGCCCCTGGGTCAGGCTCAGGGGTCCCTAGCACCCTGCTGGCTGGTAGATCTCGATAGGCGGGATGGTGCTCAATGTCATGGCTGGACAGCATATAGAGACACTCTCTGGTAGAGCAGAGGGAGCAAGCACACAAAGGGACCTTGAAGAAGAGAAAAGGCATGACTGAGTGAGGCCTTCACCGAGGGGTTCCCACGAAGCCCCAGCTGCTGTGCTCTGCCCTCTCAGACCAGCCCTGAGCCAGCAAGTGAGCTGAGTCCCAAGGTTGTGTGAGGTCAGAGAGGGCCAGCAGGATGTTAAGGGAGAGAACCAAGGAGCCATGGTGCCTAGCAGGAAAGGGAGGTGGATGGTGCTGAGGAAATGGGGTCCCTGGGGTTCTGGAGGAGCCCCAGCTACAGTCCTGTGGGATACCTGCCCTCCCTGGTTTCCCACATGCCTGACCCTGTTCTGACCTTGACATGGAGCTTGACGAAGGAGGCACTCCCTTTAGGCCAGCCAGGGAGGCGGCCTCCAGCCCCACAGCCGCAGCCCAGCAGCTCCTTGCTGAAGTCCGAGCCCTGGCTCAGCACCAGTGAGTGGTTGAGGCCGCACCATAAGGGCAATGGGGCGTTGCAGATAATGCACCTGAGGACATAGGCCAGGGTCCCTAAGAAAGGAGTACCAAGGGACTGGGAGCCCAGGTTGGAGAATTGTGACAAGAAGGCTCAGGGAAACTAGGAAAGGGACAAAATGGGACTCAGCATATCTATCCCTACCTGCAGGAGGTCTGACCTGCTGAATGCAGACCAGTAGTAATCTCTCCCTCCTAAAAATATGGCATGACCATCTTTCCATGTCTATAAAATATACTCCTACTACATTATTACTGTCACCATTAATGACCCCCTCCTGTTTGAAACTTCCTGTGCCTATGCTGCTGGGACATGGCATTTGAGGGCGTGCCTCCTGTCTCAGTGACAACTTTTCCATTCCCCCTGCCTACAATGGCTGCTCTCATCAGGTTTGCTCTTCTATTTCTAATTTTGTCATTTCAACCTTTTTCCAACTTGGAATCTAACTGCCAGCAAGACATTTCCACTTTAATGTTTTATTCCCACTACAAAAAAGTCCGAATTCCTATTCTTTCCTCAAAGCGGCATCCCCTTTCCAACTCACAGTTTGTTGCTGATACCGTTTTTCTTCAAGAGACCTATTGCCAGAGCCACCTGCCTTTGTCCTATACCCCTCTGCTCACATCTAATCAGTTTCTGGGGCTTGTTTATTTTCTTTTGAAGCATCTCATGTATCTATTCGTTTCCATTCTCACTGCTACTATACCAGCCCCAGGCCCTTGTGCTGTGGTCACTCACAGCCTCCCAATGGGCTTCTCACTCAAAGCCTCCTCTGAACTCCAGCCAGCTGACCTCTTCTCAGTCACCCATGGGGGTTGCCTTCTCCTGCTCCAGAACCCACAATGACGCTTTCCCAAATCTATACCTCGCCAACTCACACCCACCATACCACTTCGTATCTACCTATTTATAAAACACCTTCTTCTCTTTTAGTCAGGCCAGTCTTTTCACTGCTCCAGGTATGTGCAAGCTTGTCCTCATCCCCAATACACAGGATACCTTTCCCTATCTCCACTCAAATCTTATCTAACCTACTAGGCCCTGCTCACATCTCACCTCTTCTAGTTACTCCAGCTCACCCAGGTCTCCCGACTTCACTAAATTCCTATTGCACTTATAGCATGCACTGCACAGAATGAACCTCATAGTGCCAACCCTGGATAAGACACACAACAATATCACAGGTATTACATACTGGTTGGCTTAACCTCCTAGGGAGTAGGAAGTAGGTTCTATGGAAATTGGAAAAGTGGAGAGATCGACGGGTCAGGGAATTAGAGGAAGGGA